>RJWH01002253.1:124285-251730 GCA_004363575.1 Solenodon paradoxus | reverse complement strand
GACTCAGGGAGAGGATTTTCCAGCTTTCTCCACCACACACAGGGACACTGAAGACTGGTGGCATTTTAACGTCTCTGGCATGAGTCACATGTTTGACAATCCTGGGGAGGAAGAGATCATGGGGATGCTGACGGTGCTGATGTGTCAGAGGTGACTCCTGGTCGATCTTAAAAGTACAGTGAACTGTCACTTATTCCAACAGACATTTTCATAGAGACTAGGGGGCCCTTAAGTCCTCCAAAGGCTGGCATTCCTCAGCAGAGGGCTTAATCAGAGGTCATCTGTGTCAGAACAGTGTTCAAAGCTTGTGATGGGATGCGATGTGGCTGGTCTGGCCTGGGCCCTAGGCATCAAAAGTCCAGGACTCTCCAGGGCCGCTCTGGCTGGTGCTTTCCTGCCCAGCATGGTGCTATTGGCTCAGGCACTGGCCCGTCCTTGTGGTCTGTGGTTGGTGGCTTGGAGGCTGAGGCAGCCAGCCACTCAAACAATACCTGAGGACACATGGCAGGGCCGGAGGAGAAACTGAATTGCAGCCACAGTCCAGAGGGAGGGAGATACAGCCATGCCAGCTGCCGCGGCCCCAGACTGAAACCATCCTAGGAAGGAATCCAAGTCTTCCAGAGCCCACAAGGAGACTACAGCTGCCCCTGGTTCCAGCTGGAACTGCCTGGCCATCTAGGACAAGAAATTGACCCCACAAGGGCTCGAACTCTATTTTTTCTTTTTTAAAGGTACAGACAGGAATGAAGACAAGCAGTCAGGCAGGAAGAAAAGGAGGAAGCATTTTCATCTATTTAATTTAGTAGTTCATCTTTGTTGCTCCCCTGGCCCCAGGATCGAGCCCGGGTCCTTGGAATATGTGTGGACTGCACCAGACGGAGGCGGCAGACTAAACCTCTACTCCATCAGCACATACCTCCCACTTCTCTATTCTCAATACTATTTACCTGCCTGGGCTGTTGTGAGGATTAGATGATGTGTTCTTTAAGTTACCATGGACCAGGAGGTTTAACCAAAAGACTTGTATTTCTTTACAATGTGGAGGCTGAAGTCCAAAATCAAGGGGTCAGCAGGGCTGTTCCTTCTGAGGCCTCTCACTGGCATGTAGATGGTTGTCTTCTCCCATGTCCTCACATGGTCATTCCCTGTGCTTGTCTGTGTCCCAGTCTCCTCTTATGAGGACATTAGTCATCATGGATTAGGGCCCCACCCGTATGACCTCATTTTAACTTAATCGCCTTATTCAAGACCCCATAGTCAGACAGTTAGCTTCTGAGGTGTTGGGGGTTAAGAATTTAGCATACTTATTTGGGGAGGCACACAACTTAGCCAATAACAAATGAGATGTCTCGAGGAGCGGGGGTGGGGGGGTGGGGGGGTGTTAGTCAGCAGGGGCGAGTGTGAGTCCTTTCTGTGGGCAGCAGGAAAGCAAGCAGAGACAGTGTAGAAAACGCTACAGGATTCCCACATCTGCCCCAATCAGCCCTTCTCTCCTCCAGGAAGCCCACCTGGGCTGCTGCCATTGACTTCTCCAGAGAGGAAGCTGTTCATTCTGTGCCCTGGTGCAGGCCTGGATTTCTGGCCTGGCTCGGCTGCACTAATTTCCATCTCCCAGAGCTCCCACCCTTGGGCAGATTGGGCCTGGAGGCAGGAATCCCAGGGCCCCTGCCCCCGACTCCAGCTAAAAGCCAGTGGAAAGTCAGGAGCTGCCTCAGCACAGACCCTGCTAACATCAGTGAAGGAGGAGGGACAATATTGAAGCAGGAGAGTTTTATAAAACTTCTCCCCAAGCCTGGTTCCATTGAGTCCTGGGACTAGAAGGCAACTTCAATCCCTCTGACTTTTTTCCTTTTCTGACTTGAACCTGTTGGGGAGATTTCCCACCAGGACACCCCTAGACACCCTTATAATCAGCTGCCTAGGAACAGTGATGCCTGGAAAGTGGGAGGCAGGCTCTGGCATCCATCTGAGCCCATCTGAGGGACAGGGGCTCCCAACAGGCGATGGGAGAGGCGCCAGGTCACCTGGTGGGTGGGATTCAAGGCAGAAGTGATTTAAAAGCATCTCCTGAGAACTGGGTGTTGGTGAGCTTAATGTGGTATATACAGATGTTGATTTGTAACGATGCAAACCTTAAAGCTATATAATCTCATGTTGTAATGTTCCTTCAATAAAACTAATTTAAAAGAGGGAAGGGGTGTGTGTGTGTGTGTGTGTGTGTGTGTGTGTGTGTGTGATAGATGTGTGACACTAGGGAGGAAGGGATGGGAAGGGAAGCGTCACCCATTTCCCCCATAGATTTTTTTAAATCTGCGAACCTGGTAGGCCCTTCACTTTCTGCAGTGAAAGTGCCACAGACTTTTTTTAACCTTTAGAAGCTGGATAGCAGTAGACGTCCCCCAGACCTCTGTGGATGCGAGCAGTCAGAGTGAGGCCAGCCAGTGTGCGGTGCTGTGGTTACAGGACACACCGATGCCTGTGCCTCCTGACATCGCTGCCACACTGTGCAGACTGCTCGCGCCGGGGTGAAGCACTTTCGAATAGCAGATTGATTTTTGTTCTGCCCTGCCTGGTAGATCGCAATGGCTGCAAGCCAGCCTCAGGGTGAATGAAGTTTCAGGCTCTGATTACATAGAACGGAGCAAAGATGACCCCCTTCTGGCTCTCTCCCTCCCCAAATCAAGAGCTGTCTCTGAAGGCGCCTTAGCATCAGTCATGATGCCTCCCCATCAAAGCTCCTTTCTTCTTTCCCTCGGAAATGTGATGAGATCAGAGTGTCAGCCTACGCCAGCAAGGCCCAAAGAAAGCAAGAAGGAGGACAGGCCTCCCACCCTCGCGGCCCCCACGCTACGCGGCCTACGCCTTCTGGAGGAAATGCTGGGCTTTGTCCTTCATGCACCTGGCTCCCTGCAAATTCTTAACTAGCAATGCACATAGAAGTGAATGAGCTCCTTAAAAAAATTAAAAATAGAACTACCATATGACCTAGTCATTCCATTTCTAGGTATGTAGCCAAAATAATTGGAAGCTATTTGCCCAGGCACAGCAGCATTGTTCGGAAGCAGGAAAGTGTGGAAGGAACCCAAGTGTCCACCAACAGATAAGTGGGTGAGCAAACTGTGGTCTACTCACCCAGTGGAATACTACTGAGCCTCAAAAAGGGAGGTGACTCTGACACCTGCTATGGCATGGGTGCACCTTGAGGACATCTTGTTTAGTGAAATAAGACAGCCACAGGGGTGCACCTGGCGGCCTGATGATCTAGTACTCCACCCCGCTGGGTGCAGCCCACATGCATCCCAAGGTCCCAGGTTCAAGACCAGTGTGAACAACTAAATAAAAACCAATAAAATGCTTCTTCCTTCCCTGTTTGCCTGCTTGTCTTGGCTCCTGCTTGCACCTTTCCTTTTGAAAAAAAAGAAAGAAAGAAAAAGGGTAGCGACAAGATGACAAATACTGTGTGAGTCCACTTCTGAGATCGCTGGAGGAGTCCAACAGACAGAAAGTGGGACAGAGATTACCAGAGAGAGGTGGAAAGGGAAGCTTGACGTTTAGTCTGCGTTTAATGAAATCAGAGTTTCAGTCTAGGAAGAAAAAGTTCCGGAGATGGAGGGAAATGATGGTTGCACAAGTGTCACTGTGCTGAAAGCCACTGAATGGTTTGCTGAAAAACGGTGAAAACGGTACACTTTGTCTTATGTATTTGATCACTATAAAAATGCATAAGTAAAAATAAAGCAACTCAGAAGCAGTTCAAGGGTTTTATCTCCCCAGGATGGAAAAGATGGCCCAGTGGGCACCAGGTGTCCTGGGGCCGAGGCAACCCACCCTGGGGTCTGGACCCACTTTGTCTCAATCAGCCACCAGGCAGAGACAACTCTGGACACCTGTCACATGAGGTTAAATTCAGAGACAAGGGCCCGAGGGAGGCATCAGGGTCACTGCCACACAGGAAGTCACTCGACTGGTCTGTCCTTTCCATGCAGCTCTGTCAGCGGCCAGTGGAGAACATGAGCCATGCAGAGTAGTCGCTGCACATGTGGGGACAGAGGTGGGCAGGGCAGGGCACACTGGGTCTGGGCTGAGGACACTTGGTTCAGATGCCACCACAGGGAGAGTCAGTGCAGGTCTGCATCCATGGAGCCCTTTTAAGGTCACAAACTGAGCAGTTTCCAAGGGGAGGGGTAGGAGACAAGTGGGTTGTCCCTGGGCTGGCACTTTCAAGTGTCCTGGAAAGAACATCAAATTAGAAGTGTCCCCTCCTCCCCCAGAGTTGGGAGCTTTGCTCCAAGGCCCTTTGATGATTGCAGACTGCTATCTTGATGCCACCAAGCCTGAGGTGGCCCCAGACCCTCACTTCACAGACCAGAAAAGCTTTACTGAAAATGAATCCTCTGGGGAAGGCAGATTCTTGGGCAGAGCTGGGCAAGGCCAGCAGGAGGTAGAGGGGTCAGGAGGGACAGGGTCTGGGATCCTCCATGTCCTGTGTGGTATCTTCATCCATAACAACACCGCTCCATGCTCTGGAGGTGTGCCAGGTGCTAGCGCTTTATGTGCGATTCCTCTTTTTTTTTTTTTTTTTAAAGAAAGGTACAGGCAGGAATGAAAGTGAGCAGGCAGGTAGGAAGAGGGAAGAAGCATTTTACTTGGCTGTTCATCTTGGTTGCTCCCCCACCCCTGCCCTGGGTGGTAAACCCAGGTCCTTGGGATGGACTATGCGGGTAGACTCAACCATTAAGCCACCAGGATACACCTTTATGCATGATTTTTAACCTTCAAGATTTTTTCAAAGTAGTTGCTACTGTCCCCACTCTATGGATGAGAAAATTGAGGCTCAGAGGAGTTGAGAGACTGGCTGAGGGTCACACAGCAGGTAAGGTTGGGATTTGAACTTGCATAATTCCCCCAGCACCATGCAGCCTCCGCGATAGAGGGTCTTGGATGGAAAAAGGGTCTCGGCGTGGGGTGTGGTGGACGGCAGGTGCTGGGGGCTCCTGGTGATGGTGGCGGGTCCCCGTGAACAGATTCTCAGCCACAGGGCTCAGCAAAAGCTGCTGGTTTGCAAGTCACTGTGCAGCCTACTTTGGCTCATACCCTCCAGCACTTTGTGTCCTAGAGCAGAGTGGACCGCACCCCTGCTTCCCAGGCCGGGGCTGCCCTCCCATTGGGGCTGCTCAGTGCTGCCCATGAGTCTCGGCCCAGTTTCCAAACCTCTCAGGGAGATGCAGCGAGTTCTCAGCAGCACAGGCTTGGTTTGAATTAGGTTGTTGTTGATGCTATTATTTTGGGAGAAATGTTCACTTCCAGCCCCCACACTGTGCAAACAGATCAGGGCTCAGATCCAGAACTGGATGCTGACCGACTTCAAGGGAAGGGTAGGAATGGGATGTTTTTCCTGCAGGGGGTAGGAGAGGGTTGGAGCATGGCTGAGAGACTAAGGGGTCTGGCAGGTGGGTGGGCGGTGGGAAGCTGAGGGAGGGGGCCCAGGGCATGCTTGCCCAGGTGTTTGGACACTGTAGCAACCTACCTGAAGTCCATGGCTCAGGTGTGCCTCCCCCAGCCCCCGGGCCCAGTGTTGGAGTCCCTCAGGGCAGTAGACCAGGCAGCCCCAGCCTGGCATGGAAATTGGGCTGGTGTCTGAGCACCAGTCACAGGCTCGGGGGCCCAGGGCCAGGGGTGAGGAAGTCGGCAGGTGTTCCTGCTCCTCACAGTGGACTCTGCCCCTCGGGTCTCCCACCCACCTGGTCATGCTTTGGCACAGACACCCAGCAGACATCCAGAGTGGTGCTGGAGCAGAGATGGGGGCGTGCCTCGAGGGCACACATCAGACTACACTTCCCAGCACCCCTGCCGACAGGTTCATGGTGCCTCTGCTACACCCCACCCCACCATGGGCCTGGCCCAGAACCCCTCCTCCACACCCCCTCAGTCCCCGGATTCCTGGGTCCTTGGGGAGACAGACCATTTGATGGAGGAGCCTGGGTCCCTGCGTGACTGCGTGGAGTCAAGCACCCATATGACACACGTCAGGCTGAGGCGGGAGCCAAGAGCGGTCACTGGGAAAGCACGAGAGGTGCAGGTCCTTGAGCGAGCAGTGCCCTCGGTGCCCAGGAGGAGGCAGCTGAAACCAGGGTGCTGGTGGAGGAGGCTACAGGGCTGCAGCTCAGTCCACTGAAGAGCACAGCTGACATCGTCCTGATCGACATGCTTCCATCATCTCAGGTTTTCCCTCTCTCTGCTCCTAATGCTGCGAGAACATCAGCCACCAGATCCCCTGAAATTCTCCATGAGATTGCCAGAGTCTCCGCTAGAGTCTGTTCACTCTGGATGTGAATCTTTGTTGCACAACCAACTCACTGTGGACACTTAACTCTTGACTTCTGTCTTTATGTAGCTTTATTCCGTGTATGTGTGCATGTGTGTGCATGCACGCGCGTGTGTGTGGTCTTCTGGTTCAAGGACACCGGTCACTGAGTCAAGACTGAAATCACAAAACTCATCTGAACCCGATTCTCTCATCCATGGTCAGGGCAAGGAGACAGTCTCCCAAGATGTCTCCTGGTGTTCATGGCTGCACGGGGTCCTTCACACCAAACCTGCCTGTGACTGGAACGTAGCACAAGTGTATCGATCCCAGGTGTGGGCTCCTAGGGGGGCCGCCAGCTGCAGCTTCTTCCCTCTTGGATTCTACTCTTTGGGATGCTCAGAGCCACCGTGTTTGAAAAGGGCCGCCCTCCAGAGAGATGACATGGAGATGCTGGTGCCATGCGGAACGGAGAAAAGCCTGCTGTCCCAGGGTTCAGACGAGCCCACAGATGACACCAGTCCAGCCACCATCGGACAGCAGCACATGTCAGGCTTCAGGTGGGACATGAAGAAGGAACACCCTGCAAAGCCCAGCCAGCCCAGGAAACATGAGGGTAAGAAGATGGGGCAGGGGGCAGGGGATAGTTATTCAGCAATGGAAATGTGAAATAGCCTGGAGCCTCCCACGGGGCAGAAATCTGTACCCAAGAAATTCTACATGTGAAGGGCAAATGATTCGAAGTGTGCTCTCTCCCATGGTGCCCGCTGGTGGAGTAGTGGTTGAGTCCACTGCTTCCAGCTGGGCACAGTTCACATAACCTAAGGACCCAGGTCTGGGGAACAGCCAAGATGACAACCAAATAAAATGCTTCTTCTTCCTCCTCTCTTCCTGACTGCCTCCCTACTCACTTCATTCCTGCCTGCACCTGTCCTTTAAAAAAAAAGTTGTCTTTATAAAAGAAAAGAAGTGTGTCCAACCCGAGCAAGGCACAGATGGAGGGAAGACTCTTTTCCATCCACCTCTACTCCGCTGTCCCTTCTGTGATGCTTGGAACTAAGACCTGTTGAACTGTTGAAGTAGCCAGGTTTAAAGTGATTGCAAGCTTGGGGGCCCAGTGAGACCCCATGGGTGGTCCTTCTGATGAGCATCTACAGGGACATCAGATGAAGCAGCAGTGAACTTCTCCCAGGAGGGGTAGCTGCCCATTGGGACTGGCACTGTCATAGAGAGGCCACTTAGCCCAACTGGGTGGGCCCAGGCCCTCTCCAGGCCACAGGGTGGGACCCATAGCCCACGCCCACCTTGGGCTGCGGAGGGGAAGGGGCTACAGGCAGGATACTGCTCACACCTGCACTGAGGGAAATGGCCCCACCATACCAGGCAAGCATCTGCTTCCACGAAAATCTGAGGGCCCAGCTGCTCTGTGGTCCAGCCCTGCTCGCTAGATAGGGCCCAGAGAGAGCATGGTCCTGTCCAGGTTTGCACAGCAAGGCAATGCCATGGTCTGGCCTACTCTTGGTCCCATCAAGGACAACTACACCCCACGCATTCCTGCTGAGGTTGTCCGGGCAAGCAGGGCAGCATCATGGCCCAGACTAGACCGTGGGTGGGCAGACAGAGGAGTAGGAGAGCCGCCCCCACTCAGCATCCTGTCCCCTCTGGCTGTGAGCCCAGCTGGACATAGTCTGACTGGCTGTCATGGCTGTCATCTGCCCTGGCAAGGAGCCAAGGCTGCTGCCGGGAGTGCCATCGCCATGGAAACCACAAGTCAGGGCCGCACTCAGCAGAACCCAACATGCCAGCGGCTCCAGGGCCCCTTGTCTGCCAATGGGCAAAGGGCCACCCAGAACAGGGCATCTCCTTGGGACTCATTAACAGGGTGGAGTGGGGGTGACAGGGAGGGGGCGGTGGGAGAGGCAGGGAGGACAGGAGAGCGGGCGGAGGAAGGTTGAGCAAGAACACGGTCCTGGGACAGGCTGGGGGTGCTGCAAGCACGGACCAGAAGGGCCGAGGGGTCTCTCCATCCAAGCAGCCAGGTCTGCCACTTACTGAACCCAGGAATGTCAAAGTCCGAGACGAGAGCCTGGGGCTGGACTCACAGATGCAGGGATTTGGTTTTTTTTTTTTTAAGCAACAATGTGGAGTTGGTGGGGGGGTCCCCATAATAAGGAGCTCAGCCCAAGAGGCCGCTTAGCACAGTTACTTGCTTTCCAGGGGTACAGGAAGGCTTGGAGACATGCCAGGGTCACACAGGGTCCACATGGGAGAGAGGAAGGCACAGAGTAAAGACCCCTTCCCAGTCCATGAACCACTCCAGCTCCCATCATCCGCGGATGGGTGGGTTTGAGTCTACTGGCTCCAGAAGAAACTAGATCCACACAGGAGCACCCCTCCAGGGGACATCCTCACCCCCAGGTCTGCCCTGGGTCCCCCAGTTGCGTTAGTGGGCCACTCTGCATCACTGCGTGGGGACATTCAGCCTCCAGGTTAGACCACTCAGGCCTCCTGACCACATCCTGCTGAATTCCCTCGCCCTGCAGCCCAGAGGCTGGTGCTTCCTGAAAATGGGACAGAGCCCGCCCCAGGGAGGGCCTCCCTGCTGCCAGCCGATACGTAACCCCTGGGTAACCACGACATCTGCTCCCCCGGGTGACTACTCTTAGAACAGCCGGTGAGGTGGCTTGTCAAGGTCACATATCTCATCAGAGGGAGAACTGGGCTCCGACCCCAGGACTGTGTGAGGCACTCTGCCCCTGAGCACAGGACAGGTGGCTGGGCCATTGCGGGAAGCCCTGAAGTCAATCATCATGTGTCTGATGGGGACGCTGCTGGAGATTGCGCAGTTGCCTCAGGGGGTAGGTCTGGGGACACCCCTGCAGGACCTGAGAGAACACAACACCAGGGACATGGATGCCAACCCCCTCTCTCTGCCCAGTGGCTCCTGGTCTCACGGGTGTCTGGGACCGGGCAGTGGGAAGTGCAGGGGTCCATCCTCAAGATGAGATGCAGTGGAAAGGGAGCCAGTCAGCTTCCTGCGGGTTTGCTGGACAAACAGCAGAAAGTTCATGAAGTACTCACGTGGTGGAGAAGGGATAGCGATCATCCAGCTGCTCCCAGGGCAGTCGTTACAGTTGGTCCTGCTGTCCTGGAAACAAGAAGACCCATTGGAAAGACAGCTGGAGGAGGAGTCATTTCCACATTTCTAACCTGCCACAGCCGTGGCCTTTTTTTTTTTTTTTTTAAGGAAAAGTGTAGACAGGAGTGAAGGTGAGCAGGTAGACAGGAGGAGAGAGCAAGACAAAGCATTGATTCATTTTATGCAGTTGTTCATCTTGGCTGCTGCGCACCGACCCCAGGTAGTGAGCCAGGGTCCTGGGGATATATGCGGTCTAGGCCAGCCAGAGGCAGTGCACGCATCCCCTAGGCCACCAGGGTGTGCCAGGTCTGCGAGCGTTGATGGAGGAATTCAGAGATCCAGGTCACATCTGTCAGGAACTGAGTGACGGTGGAAGTGACCCCGGGGGCTCAGGGACTGGCCTGTTTCAAGATTGGGAGTGTCTGTGACCCCTTGCCCCACTCTGTCACAGACACCCCCACCCATCCAGCAGGCTGGGCCCCAGCCCCAGCTGTTCTCTGAAGTCAGATTAACGTGATCTGTGTTGAATTATAAATGAACAGAGGGGATCTGGCATCGTGATGTCTTCCGCCTCATCCACTGTTACTCAGCCTTTTTACCATTATCGCCTAACAAACGAGACCTTTCAGACATTCTCAAGCTAATTTTCCCTTCCCCCATGGAATGAAAGACTAGATATTTAATACATTTAAAGGATGTTAATAAATACGAAGTATTTAATCAATGAAATTCTAGATTCTAATCAGATATTAACATGACCACAATCTTGTTGGGTAACATTTTGCTTTGGATGGCCACAGACCACTGGAATAGCTAAGATATTTTTACACCCTTGTCCCAGAACTGATTTTAGCCTCTTGGAGGTACTGTCGCCCCACTGAGTCATGCATTGGTGGTACGCAATGGGATACGCCCATCTCTTTTTTTGATCCTCTGTGATGGGCCCCTGGACTGGGGTCCCAGGCCAGAATCTCCTTTGTCTTGTCCAGGCCCTGAGGAGCTCATTCCAGAGGGGCAATTAGAAGGAGGTACTTAGAAGAGGGGGGCTGGGAGCTTGGATACAGGGGACCTTGCCTGAAAGGGAGCAGAGAAACGTCTGCAGAAAGCGGGCAGGTTAGTCCCCCTAGCACCACCCAAAGTTTGGGAACTACCTGGGTGCAGAGGGCACCCCGTGTCTCAGAAGCAGACTTGCAGGAGGAAGGGCAGATTACTCACTGGCATGGATAGTTCCCCTTTCTGCAGTGCAGGCTCCAGGAAGACTGTACTTATCGTCACAGGAGGTGATGAGGACTGGCATTTGCAGGGGAGAGCTGAGTGGTCCTGGTCGGTGAGCTCAGCCAGTGTCCCAGCAGAGGACACGTATCCGCTAGGCCACCAGGGAGTGCCAGGTCAGGGGCGACCAAACCACAGACAGGACTACACGGAGCCGGGTGGGCTTCCATCTCGCGTCTCTCGACGGTCTTGGCTCTCTGGCTGCACGCTTGAACTTCCTGCATGCACTCAAGGTTCAGGGGCAGGTACTGCCAGACCACTCCTGCATCCCCACTCCCACGTGAGTCTTTGGGCTTCCAGAGGCCAGTCTCTGTGCCTCGTGGCCTGGAAGCTTCCTCTTGGACATGCATCTGGCCAGGTCCTCAGGAGCAATCCTTGAACGATGACAGTGTATCAACACCCCAACTCCCACCCTGGGTGGGTAACTCTGAACTGTGTGCTCCACACTGTCTCCCATGACTTCCTGGGAGATTTCAGTGTCGGGTCACCCATAGTGGTAACTTCTTCTGTTGGCTGCCTTGCAGTCCCTGCCTCCCAAATGCCCCTGTGGCATTTCCTAGGACGCCTCCCAAATAAGTGATGGGCTCTTGACGCCACATCTCAGGGTCTGTTTCTGGAAAGGGGTTCCATCCTATCTCACATTGATACATTCACTTGATCTTAACTATTAGCCATTCCTTTGTGACTCACCGTCTGCGAGTTGGGGTTGGTTTTTGGACACCACCTGCAGAGGACTGGACGAATCATGGGGGCAGCAGAAAATGGAGCAGGAGAGGCTTGGCAGAGAAGGGGCCACTTGAGCAGGGTGTTGATGGGTAAGTAGGCATTTGCCTGTGGAGAAGGAAGTCCAGGAATACTGCCATGCCCTCTCCTCCAGGAAGCCATCAGGAGTGGTTCCAAGTAACATCTTGTGTCCCTAGAGCAACATGAACAGACCCTAGGGCACCTCCCAGCTCCAACCTGGGGTGAGTCACCCATTTGGTCCTCAAGGTCAAGACCCATTTCCTGAACTTCTCTGTACCTACTCACAGCAGCCATGAGAATAAGCCAACACTTCTGGAACATTTGAAATCTCCCATACATCTCCCCTTTGACCTTGAATCGAGAAGGCATTTCCACCAGCACAGCTGGTTCTGACAACTACGTGGGTCTCCCCAGGTAGCTTCAGGGATAGATTTATGGCTTATTATTAGGGAGGGGATGGGGCTCCTCAGGAAAATGGAAAATCTTCCAAGTTCTTTCTTTCTTTCTTTTTTTTAAGGAAAGGTACAGGCAAGAATGAAAGCTAGCAGAAGCAGACCGGCAGGCAGAGACATGAGGAGGAGCATTTATATTATTATTTAGTTGTTCATCTTGATTGTTCCTATGGGTCCTAGACTCAAACCCCAGTCCTTGGGATGTATGTGGACTGCGCCCAGACGCTACTCCACCAGGGTATGAGGAGCTCTCTACTCTTCCCTAAAATCTCACAGGATCAGGAGTATGGATGGCCAGGGTGGGGATGGGATCGCCACCATCTAGGTGACTTGGGACAGAGCTGACTCTCCTTGCCCACGAGCCCAAGGCCCATATCAGAAGTCTGAGCATATTCTTTAATTAGGGGCCCACTTCATTCTCAGCTGCCCACCCATGTGAGCCTCGCACCCCCAAGCCAGGCAGCCTTGTTGTCTTTATGCTTATGAGGCTGATCCCTGCAAGAGAGCTTTCTAAATGAGATTACATCTTATACATGTTTAATGTACTGTTCTCACCATTTAAAATTCGGCTCTATTAAAATAGCAGGGAGGGAAAATTGACTCTCAGAGCTGGGTGTGCAGAGAATAGATCACTAGTGAAATGAATAATATATTAACAGAATAATGATGTTGCTTCTCATATTAATCGTATAAATCACAGCATTCTCGGGCTGTCAGCAGAAGTTTAAAAAAAAGAGCCGACTTCTAGATTTCTAGGCCTGGAAGACTGACACCTCCCAGGCGTGGGAGCTGGCTGCCAGGTGGCCACCTGGGCCAAGAAACTGAGTTTTTCTGGGTATGCTGACAGAGGTGCCAAGGGTAGGCTGACCATATTTCCTTGAGATAAAATGGGGTGGGGCTTTTGGGCCCCTCCACAGTCTGGGCCCGGGGCAGCTCAACTGACCCTGTTGCCCTGCCTTACAGATGACCCCAGTGTATTCAACACAGGACAATAGTGATGGTCAGGAAAGAGGAAAACAAACAGTACTGTCCCATTTAAAATAGGATGTGGGGTCAGCCGAGCCAGGGAGCAGCTATGATGCTGGAAGACTGAGACTCAGTTCCTGCCCATATCCCTTGCTGATGCCCGAATACGAGAAAGATGCATGAGCTGGAGTCCCCCGCCCAGCGGCCAGAAAAGGAGGAGTGTGTACAGAAGCTTCCAACAGCTTGATTCAAGCCAGGACAGAGCCCTGCTCACGAAGTCAGGCAGCCCCCGGTTAGGAGTAAAAAAGCGCGAGCCTGACAGCAAGTGATCCCAGGGCCCAGGACTTGATAAGCAGCACATACCGGCTGTGTTTCTAAGACTCCAAGTGCAAGTGTATGCTGCACGAGTGCCTGGTGAACTGCTGCTGACCTCCCAGCACCATCGAAAGAGAGAATGAAGGTGCTATAGTAACGTGCAGAAGAGGCCAGCCCGCGCGGAGGGGCAGGGCAGTAAGGCCTGACGGTGGTGGTTGCCCTGGTGATAGTGGACGTTGTGTGCTCATGGAATTTCCACAGGAGCTCAGAGAACAGAGAGCCCAGCCCTCAGAACACACACACCAGAATCAGACTCATAGAGCCTGTTGGGGGAGAAAATATAGGCCAGGAACTGCTCTCCGGCTTGCAAACCAGAAATCGGGGTTGGGGCATCCCAGGACAAAATTCATCCCGTCCCTCTCAGAAGTCCTGCCATTAGTACTCAGACACTCATGTCCCAGTTGCAGGCCCAGGTGGCCGGAGCTGGCTGCGCCAACATCTAATTATTTCGAACAGGAGAAGAAAGTGCTCCCCATGCCCACTCGAAGAAATCCTGGGATCCACAGGGAGCCAGGGTCCTGCCCCACTGACACGTGTCCCAGCGAATCAATCACTGTCGCTCCTGTGGGCTCTGGGGCAGCGCACCACCACCCCTCCCCCACCCCCAGGCCAAGGCTGCCCAGCTGCCAAGTGGCCAGGATCATTTAGATGCTGAGTCTCATCCCCTCGTTGGGGTGGTCTCCACCAGGTTCTCCCCACAGCAGGATGCAGGCAGATGTCAGAGGAGCGAAGACTCACAAGGGCCTGGCCTGTGTGGCCTGCCCTGCCCACTTCTGCTGTGGCTGAAAGAGCTTTCCCAGGGAAGTGGCCTGTCTGCCTGAGCCCCTGAATGAACACACTCCCCTGAGCCCCTCGCCTGTCTACAGGCTGGAGCAGAGCGCCCCGCAGAACCCAGCCTGGCTGCTGCAGCTGATCTCTGATTCCTGAACAAGCACACTCATTCACTCCGCTGAGCACTGAGCTCCGGGCTGGTTTCTTACACAGCAGTGCCGCGATACTGACTAATCAATGGCAGAGCCAGGACTTGACTGGTTTGCCCCAAGCTGGGCTCATCACCAGGGTCTTAACCACCTCCCTTGGAGCTCTGGCAAGAGGATGGAGGCTCAAGAAAACCTAGAACTATCTGCAGTTTGGATCCCACTGACAAATGGAAAGAATTGGCATACCCTGGTGGCTCAGGCACTAAGCAAGCTGGGACATGGACCGTGGAAAACCCAAGGACCCAAGTTCACGACCCAGGGCCAGGGGGAACAACCAAAAATAAATAAAACAAATAAATTAAAAGTGCTTCTTCCTCTTCTTCCTTTCTTCATCTCTTTAAAAAAAAAAAAAAAAGGAAGAATTATCTTTCTGCACAAAAGCCCCCTCTCCACCATGGCTCCAGTCAGTGCAGGGGCCTCACCAGGGACATCTGAGTCAAGCCGTAAGCCCAAGTCTCCTTCCCCACTAACACACAGCCCTGGTTCTTGGAGGGAGAAGGTGAGTCACAGAGCAGTCAAGCAACCTGACCAATGTCACACAGCTGCTTCTCTGCCACGAATGGGCCTGACTCCACTGTGCTGTTCCCATGCCCCTGTACCTCCAGATCTCCACTCCGGGGCCTGGGGTGAATCCCGGAGCCCCGCCTCGCCTCACAGGTCTGCCCTGGGCAGCTGCTGGCTAATGGCAGAGGGCCAGGGCATTGATCCAGGCAGAACAGCGGGACCAATCAGAGGTGTAAGCAGAATCTACTGGGGTGGGCAGGAGCCTGCTGGTTGCTTGTGCCCAAGTTTAGAGCACAGAGGGACCTGTGGACCTCTGCTCACCTTCGACCTTTGCCCCACTCTCTGATGGCGGAGAGGTGGAGGTGGGCACAGCCCACCCACTGTGACCCCCCCAAGGCCATTATAACAATTGCCGGAACCACATGTCACCCGAGAAATGGTCAGCAGGGTACTGCTCTGGGGGCACTGATGTGCTGAGGGGCAGTGTCTCCTGGAAGTCCAAAGTGGAGACAGGCCAGGGCCTATGGCTGCAGCCTCACCCTCCAGGGATGGCACCTCTCAGGATGGGGGGGAGCACGTGGGGCTCAGGGATGTGCTTCCAGAAGGCACAGCTGTGTTTCCCTGACTGCAGCTCATAGTAAAACCTGATCCCTTCTGTGCTATGCAGCCCATCCCGGCTCCTGGCAGGGGTGACATCTGAGAGTGGACCCTGGACCAGCAGGGCCACCCTGTCATCAGGCATCAGCTGATTGAGAGGTAAAGCATCTTCAAGGCAACCAAACCCACTCCCCAGGGGGTCACCGCTTCATTTTTTCAGGTCACAGAGGGCAGCTGAACCACGAGCTGGAGAAACTGGGATGTGGACTAACGCGGCAGTTTGCCCTGGTCGCAGTTTCCCTTCCTCACACTGAAAGGCTCTTAGAGACGATGCCAACGAGGCCTCAGGCCTGGCGTGCAGAGGGCCGCGAGCCTCAGCGGGCGGAGATGCCTATTTCAGGCTATTGGAGTGGGAAGCGGGCAGGGACCCACAGAGCCAGGGGGCAGGGTGGAGAAGGAAGAAGCCCGGCCTTGTGGTGGGAATGCCACCTCTGCTGGCCGGGGTGTCCATCAGGTCATCCGTGTCCAGAGGATGTAGATCAAATCTAGTGGGTGCAGAGAAATGGGTCTCAGAAAGGATGGAGCTGGCACCACTGTTCCCCAGCGAGGAAGGGGCTGAGTGGGAAGCAGAAACCCACGGGCCTAAATCCAAACCATCTCCCACTTTGCCAATGAAATCGTCCACGGAGATTAAAAGCCCTGGGTCCTCCCACAGGCCATGGAATTGGAGTCTCTGTGGCGGTGGTAGCAATGTGGAGCCTTTGTCAAAGCCCAAGTCATATCACTGGGCAGTCAGGGGTACCAGCCTGAACACATTTTCTTTCTAAACCAATGCACAAATCTTTGCCAGGCAATCTTGTCCCCACCATTCACTCACTCGGCAGAGCAGCAGGGGTTCAGAGAAGGTCAAATCTAATGGATTCAACCTTCCCTTCTCTGAGCAGCTTCTGCAGTTACCCCCGCCCACACTTACACCCCATCCCCTTTCTGTGGGCTCAATCTCTCCTCTGCACTGCCCTGCCCTGCCCCCCACCGCTCACAGCCCCCTGGATGTCCTTCCATCCTGGGCACTGGGCATCTGCTCCACGTCACCTTCCCCTCCCAACCGAGGCCGTGAACTCCACAGCCAGCTCCTCCCTGGCACACTGCTTCTGGAGAATAAGTGAATGTTGGGGTTTGCCTGCCATGATGAAGACCATCAAATGAACTTGAGAAATGAAAACAAACTGCTCAGACACCACGGAAAGCTGAACCATTCGAAGCTGCCCCAAACTTTCTTTGGGGCAAGTGAAGCCCTTTGCACATTTGTACTCTGAAAACTGTGTAGCCGACTTTGGGTTGTTTTAAGAACAATCCCCGCATTCCTCCATCCTAATTTACACAATGCACCCTTTGTAGGGGAGATAGATGGAATGTGTGCGCCCCTTCTCCAAATACCTATGCTGAGATCTTAACCCCCATGTGATGACATTGGGAGGTGGAGCCTTGGGGGTAACTAGGTCATGAGGGTGGAGTCTTGATGAATGGGATTAGTGCCCTTAAAACAGAGACCCCGCAGAGCTCCCTTGCCCCTTCCACAGAGAGAGGACATAGCAGGAAGGTGTGATGAACCAGGAGGCAGTTTCTCTCCAGACACAGAATCTGCTGGCACCTTGGTCTTGGGCTTCCCAGAGTCTCCGTAACTATGAGAAATAAATTTCCATTCTTTATACTCCCTTTCCCCCAGTCTATGACATTTTCGTTACAGCAGCCCAAATGGACTTAGACAGTAAGTCTTTATAAGAGAGCAGAAAGCTATAACCCCCCTCCGAACAGCAGCGACTGAATGTCAAGTTCTCGATGGATGCATAAAATATTAAAGGCAGCAAGAGGGCTCTGATGATCAAAGGAAACTTATCCGAAGGCGAGCAGCAGTCAGAGGGGTGGGGAGAGCTGAAGGCGACTCGGTGTAGGCAACTTCCCGCCTCTCCCACCCGCTTAGACACCCTCCTTCAGGGGCTTCCTGGGACTGCGAGGGACGGGGAGGGAGGATTTCCACGTGCTCTGACTGCTGGGGACTCTGCGTGGGAGGCACTCCATGACGGTGCATGGGGCTCGGCCAGGCAGGACACTTACAAACACTGCAGGACGAGCGCCTTCTGCGCAAGAAAGAACCAGGACAGGTGGGGAGAAGCAGGGGCCTCGATTATGATGCAGAAAGCCCTACCACCATCTTAGTTACCACCAAAGTGTTTTGAAGATGGACAGTGTCCTCTTGTCAGCTGACATGCCTGGAAGAGCCTCCAGGTCCCCAGCCACTCCTCACACTGGCCTGGCTGTGACTCTCAAGCATGTCACATCTTTTTTTTTTTTTTTTTTTAAGGAAAGGTGCAAGCTGGTTGAAGACAAGTAGGCAGGCAGGCAGGCAGGAAAGTGAGAAGGAAGAAGCATTTTATATATTTTATTTAGTCGTTTCCCTGGGGCCCTGAGTCCTAAACCGGAAGGTGTGCGTGAACGGTACCTGGTGGAGTAGACCACCAGGACACCGAAGCACATGGCTTGTCACATTTTCTAAGACAGTTTTCTCCAGGTGCTGGCAAGGAGCATGTGGCCCAGTGGGGGACGTGGAGAGACATGTCAGCCAAACAGAACGTGCTCTCACGGACGAACTTGCGCCTCCTCTGCCCACATCCCTCTGGCTTGGTCATCAACAAAGGCAGAGCTGGGATGGCAGTCCAGGCAGATAGAATCTCTGCCCCCGGGGCCCATTTGGTCTAAAAAGAAAACGGGAGATCAGAGGATTGGGAGGGGTTAATGGAACATTCTAGGTCACAGCTGTGAAAAACTTTGCCCCAGGACAGAATTGAAGGAATGAAGAAGGAGGGGACCCTGGTCTCATAAAAAGGCATTCTGAACAATCCTCAGCTGCTACCCAGCCCATTAAAGGCCTGATTTCATTCACCTATAACTTTATTAGGCACCTCTATGCTATTCATCAGACAAGTCTGGCTTGAAAAGGGTGGAGAGTGGCTTTTATTAAAATGTCTTCTTGCTGGCAAACACATTTGGTTTTATGGCCCCACACACAGATTGGCCTTCACAATGGAAAAGAGCTGCTCACCGTTGTTGGACAGAGGTCACAAGGGAGACACTGGGACACCAGGTGTCCGAGACACCCACTGCCCCCCACCCTCCATGCCTGGACCTTGGTGTCTGGAGTGGGTCCCTGCCATGTCTCCAAAAGTTAGGATAAAATTTCCCACCCCAAACAGCTACCAGCCGACTCTCACTGGCGCCCCTCCCCCAATTCCCAGCTGCCCTGCCCTTTAGCCATAAGCTAAAGCCAATGTGTATTTTTGGAAATTGGTCCCTGGGTAGAGCCTGGAGAATCTGGATAAGGGGTGGCTGGGCCATGGGAAGACAGTGATGGGGAGCTTGGGGAGAAGAGCCTGGCAGTTTGTGAAAAATGTGGAGGAGAGAGAACTGGATGGATTAAGAGTTGCTCAGACGCAGAGAGTCAGGGCAAAGGCGGCCCCCCACTGGAGGATGGAGGGGTCATCCCTAACCTACCCATGAGTGTGTAGGCCTTCTCTGCCACTAGTGAAAACTCTTATGAGGATGAACAGGCTGCTGTTTTGCCACTGAGTGATCCAGAGCAAGTTACTTAGCCTCTCTGAACCTCAGTCTCCTCATCTGTGAAATGGATCACACCACCACCCCCACCACCCATGCCAGGTCATTGGCAGGGTGAAAGCAGACAGATCTTGCAAAGAATTTAGCAACAGGCCTGGCACATAGCAAATCCAGCACCACCACCACCCACTTGGCCCCACTGCCCTTGGATGTTAGTATTGCAGTTGTAATATCTGTAGTGTCCCTACAATTATCAGTCATGAGGATGACAGAGTGGACAGTTGTACCCTACTGTCCCCATGATCAACTGGAGGGAGACTTGGGAGAGTTCAACTCTTCCAAGTTAATTCCAAAGCTGAATGACTATAGGGCCTCTATTGACCAAACACACTGAGTATTGTGTTCCAGCCCAGCTGTCAAGGCCTTCCCGTTTGTCTCCCTGTCCCAGGAACAGTTTCCAAATAATTAGTTGTTGCTGACAATGTTACTAAGGAGAATATAACAAAACCCTACACATCTGGAGATAATACTATTAACCGGTCTCCTGGACTGTTGTATGGATTAAATGATCCCCATAAAGCGCCCAGAGCAGAGCAGGGTGTGTGTGTGTGTATTTTGAGAGCACTTTCTTTGGGACTCTTACTGTCTTCATAAAACAAGATGGCAGCCAGCATACTTCCCACTGGAAACGTGGAATCACCATCAACTGGGATGGGAAGGCTGGGGTAGCAGGTGAAAGGAGGTTCACTTGGAGCCCACTGGGAGCACATTTTGGGAGACAGGGAGAGAAGTGAAGGGTAGGGAAGGAGAGTCAAGTACCCACCACCCAGCTACCACCTACCCTCGATCTGCCTTCCCTGCCCTTATCTTCAGGGAAGATGCCTAGGGCCTCCCACTCCCGCAAAGACCCAGTTCTGTCCACATGTTTCTCCTAGCAACACAAAGCACACCTTCTTGGAGGAGATGACCTCAACTCCTCCTCCTGGCTACCAGGTCACATAACCTGGACTTCTAACACAGCAAAGATTTCCCTAAGAAGTAGAGTTGACTCCTGACTCAGTCTCTTTCTGGGTGGGTCTCCTGTCTCCTGTCTCCTGCTCAGCACCTCTCAGCCCTGAACCTGCTTGGTGATGCTGCAAGAAGATGCAGTTCTCTCCCCAAAATGGACCCAGGACGCCTCTCAATGCAGAAAGGAAAGGCACATGTCTGCCCGTGGCCTCACATCTCTCCCTCTCCTTTCTCAGCGTGAGGCTCAGGCTCTTTATAATTCATCAAAAGGCCACAAATAATGAGCTTAGCTGCTACTCTGCAGCAAGGGTTGTCAGCTCACCTTTCAGGAGCCCCACATACTGGCCAAGGACCTTAGGTCTTGTGGTTCTGAGACTGGGGCTGAATTACCTGTGAGTAATTACCTTCCAATTGGGCTCAACCAGCACTGCCCTTGCTTTCCTGAGGACCCACTGTGTGCCAAGGGGTTTCATAGATGCCATCTCCCGTAATCTTCTTAACAATGCTGGAAGGAAGGTGTCCACTTGCCCATTTTTCAGATTTGAAAATTGAAATAGCAAGAGGTTTAGTATACTACCAAAGGCCCCTCAAATACTATCTAGTAAAGAATTAACTTTGAAGAGACATCTGATCTCTGCCCTTAGTTTCTGAGAGGTGATTTCTAAGCCCTGGAATGTCCTGCCTGATAAGCATGTCTTTGTTTACGAGGGTGGCCTTGGATCATGCCCAAGAGTCTAACAATGTGATTGATCATGAGGGGCTTTGAGTGATATCAGCTTGAGTTTCAAAGGGGGTGGAGAGTGAGGTCAGCCACATGGGAAGTCAACTACATCTATCATGGAATCCCAATAAACACTCAGGACCCAAGGCTCAGAGGAACTGCCAGGTTGACCATACTCTGGGATATTGTCACACACTGCTGCCACGAGATGCTAGTGCAGTTCTTTCCTCCATGGGGAAGGGACAACTAGAAGCTCACACATGAAAACACCTAGACCCTGCTCCATGAGCCCTTACCCTTGACGGATCTTAATCTGTACCCTTTTGCTGTAATAAACTGTAACCGTGAGTATGACAGCTTTCAGTGAATTCTGTGAGTCCTTCTGGCACAGTATTAAACCTGAAGATGGTCATCCGTTTCCTCAAATTTGCAATTGTGGTCATAAAAGATCATGATCTTGGAGACTCCTAAACTCTGCAGCTGGAGTCAAAGTTGAAGACTTGTGACCTGCTGCCTAACTGGTCTCCAGGACTTAGATTCAATTTCCATTGTTTAAGCTAATAGAATCTCAGGACTAGGATCTCAGCAGCAGTAGGCCCATTCCCTGGGCACTGGGACGCTAATGGCCAAGCTTGACCCAAGGATTCTCTTCCTGAGCCTGCACATCAATGGAGCACACTTCTATGCAAACCTCCCTCCTTGTCTCCTTCACTGGGGGCTGACTGCACCCATCAGGGGGTGCTCTGGCCTTCTTGCTTTCTCTGCTTGGTGCTGTGTTCCATTCCTAGGACCACCATAACCAGCCACACAAACTGCTTGACTCAAACTCTCATTCATCCTCTCACTGTTCCAGAGACCAGAGTTCAAGCTCAAGGTGTCAGCAGGGTTAGTCCCTTCCGGAAACTCAGTGGGAAAAAACTCTCCCAGGCTTTACTCTTGGCCTCTGCTGGCTCCCAGCATTGCTTGCCATTCCTTGGCAGGTAGGCTAGTCACTCTTTTCTCTGCCTCTGTGTCACACGGCCTTCTTCCCCATGTGTCTCTGCATCCTCTCCTCTTCTTATAAAGACACAAGTCATTGACTTTAAGGTCCCCCTTACATCCAGAATGATTTCTTCCTGAAATCTTGAACAAATTGCATCTGCCAAACCCCGTTTCCAAATAAAGTCATATTCTGAGGTCTAGCAAACATGAATTTGGAGTGGGGGAGGTGACGTTACTGAACCACCAGGCATTTTCCCAAATAAAACCTGATTGATGGCATCAGACACATGAGAGCATCTGAGTGACTCCTTTATAGTTCAGGCACTGAGTTTCAATGGTGAAACCCTCAGTGCAGCCCCTGGCCTCGTGGGATGATTTGGGAATCGGGTGGGTAGGGCGGTCAGGATGGAGGTGAACTGTGCATGGAAACACCTCCATTCTGCCGACCTGCCTCCCGAGGAGGGACTCTGGTCCCACTGTCCCCTGCCAGAAGGACTGGGGCCCTGCTTCCAGGATGTACGTGCTCTGGAGGCTGTCATGTTGATAAAAATACCACAGAGACGTCTGTCCTCTCACTGCCTCTCCAGCACCCAAAATAAATGAAAAAGAGACGTTCCTGGCAGTGTCTGCAGAGGAACTCCATGGCAGGAATGAAAATTGGTTCCAGCATCCAAGAAATCCTCGAGCGAAAGGGATTTCCAGGACAGCACACCTCTAGGAACAGAAAACATGGGTAAGGAAGGTGGGGCGGGGTAGGCTTGCTCCCAGCCTATCTGCGCATGTCTGCAGACATGCCCACTGTGTGCACACCTGCGCAGGTGTGTGTACCTGCTGCCTGTGTGTGAGTGTACTGGCCAGCATGGGGCACCCCGCCAAAATCACAGCATAGGATTTGTTCTGCTCTCTGCCCATCTGCCCATCTTTCCCATCACCCACTTGCCCGCCGGCCAGCTGGGGTCACCTTGTCCTGTTACATTTCAACAAAATTGGTCTTGGCTGCTGTCCAGGGCCTGGGAGAGGCGCCAGCCCCCTGCTTCTCTCAGGATTCCTTCAGGCTGACCTGGCTCCCATCCCACCTGGCACTGAGTTCCAGCTTTCGCTGAATCCTCCATCTGTCCTGCAGGCATCCTCACCCTGTGCCAATGGTCCCTTCTCCTCCAGAGCTTCAGGGACTTGGCCTCCTTACATGGCATTTTCTGGGCTCTGTCACAGCCTCTGACATCTTCAAATGGAAGCAAGGCCTTGGCCCAGGGCATGTCATAGCCCATCCTCCATCTGGGAACCGTATTAACCAGAGGTCCCCTCACCTCCATCCATTCAGGCCTCATCATATCTTCTCTGTCCATCAGAACTACCCATCAAAGGTTTATTAAACCAGGACAGTCCCTCCTTGTTCTCCAACTAGCCCTTGTTCCTCCAACCCCCAGCCCTGCCCTAAAAGGAGTCTGCTGCATCAACAAGCTTAGACCTCCACATGGACCCGACATGTCCCTTCCCATCCTCCCAGAGACTTGATCTCTTGGCCTTTCTAGAAATGCAACCTGGGGAGACCTTAGGGAGCGTGCTCTGAACTCGGGTCTTCAGTGGTAGTAATCCAGGGATAGTGTGCTGGGAGACCTGATCTGAAAATCCTCATCATACAGAGGGGAAACTGAGGCCAGAGAGCAAATCCACTGCCAAAGCCAAGCCTTGAGTTAGTGGTCCCGGGAATGGGGAGGGAGCTCAGGTCTGCTGATTCAATGTGAGGTCCTCATTCCAGCCCATGGGGCAGAAGGCATTCCCAGGCACAGAGCTCTGACTGTGGGTGGCCCTGTAGTACCTCAGAATCTTCCAGGAACTGCTCTTTAAGCATCAACTTTCCTAGCTGCTACAGTTGGGGTCTCTGATGTAGCCAAACATCAGTTATAGTGAGGTCTGGCATCCACACACCTCTCTAGGTTCAGGAGTGGGGCACAGTTAGTGCCTTCCTGCCTCTCCCTCCATTCCAGCCCACCAAATATTCGCTGTCCACTTCTACTTCCACCCTTAGGGAGGTCTTTGCTGAAACCATTATTGAATCATATGGCTGGAATACTTGTGTTACCCCCAAATTCATATGCTGAAGCCCTGACCCCACAATGTGACTAGGTTAAAAAAAAAAACAAAAACCCTATAAAGAGGTGATGAAGGTTACATGAACTCACAAGGGTAGGACCGAACCTAATAGGACTAGTGTCCTTATCAGAAGGGACACCAGAGAGCTAGCTCTTTCCACAATGAGAAGGCAGCCGTCTGTAAGCCGGAAGCAGAGCTCCCACCAGAAACAAATCAACCAGCATCCTGATCTTCGGCTTTCCGCATCTAGGACTGTGAGAAACTAATTTCTTTTCTGTGAGTCCCCGGTCTGTGGTGTTTTATTATAATGGCTCTAACAGACCAAGACAAGACCTGAAATATTTGCAGATTAAACGAAATCGAGTCTGAGAGCTGCTTCAAAATAACGCAGAAGATGAAGGGCCAGGGGTAGAGATGAAGCAAGATGGCTATGAGCTGATCATCACTGAAACTTGGGACGGAGTTTATGGTGGCCATTATTTTCCTTTCTCTACTTTTGTGTATTTTTTGCACAAATGAAAAAAAAATAGAGTGGTGTGAATAATCTAATCAGTTCAGTGAATCCCAACTAGCACTGTTTACAATGAGATACAATAAAATAGAACAGACTGGAACACATCAGAATGCATCCCTTATCGTAATGCAATGCTTTGTAAAACTTCGTGTGTGTGCATGCGCACATGTGAAGTACTGGTTCTGAATGTCAAACATACTTCTTTGTGGAAAGTCATTTCTCAAAGTTGATTTGATTGCAACCTCTAGGATCAGAGAGCCTGGGTTCCAGCTCTGTCACTTACCAGGCTGTGTGACCTTCAGCGAGTTACTAAATGTCTCTGTGCCTCAGTGTAGCTAATAAGATGACTCCAATCATAAGACAGATGGGAGACCAATGGATGTAAATTGAGCCCAACAATTCTTAACACACTCTTAGTGTTCAATAGAGAGAAACTCTTACTACAGTGTCATGAAAGTATTGGCCTGTAGAGGGGAGATGGGCTTCTTATAAGAAGAGAAAGGCAATGCTTAATCATGAAACAGAAAAATTCTGTAATCCCAGACACTTCATCCATTCATTCATCTTTCATTCATTAAGTGTTAAGGAGCACCCACTATGTACTAGTCCCAAAACTCTGGCATAAATTGATGTACAAGTTAGAGATGGCCCATAGCCTCACGAAGCACACTGCCCACCCAGGAAGAGAAATTAAATTAATTCTGAGTAGCCGCATCCTGGTGGGAGTAGGGTTTAGGTCTGTCATCTCCAGCTGGTGCAGCCCACATACATTCCAAGGACCCCGGTTCTCATCCAAGTACAGGGGTGAGAGTGGGAGGAGCAACCAAGATGAGCAACTAAATAAAATGAATACATTGCTTCTTCCTCCTCTGCTGGCTATGCACCTTCATTCCTGTCCTCACCTTTCCTTTTAAAAAAATTTAATTGCAATTAAAAATGTCATTATTGGGATGGAAACAAAACAGAGTGATGGGGGAACCACTAGATTCCCCCAAGGGCTGGGCGTGGGGGCAGTAACTGGGAATGATAGCAGTTTTCCAACAGGGCCTCCTCTGGACATGCCTAACTTTTCAAATTTCAATCAATGAAAATTAAACAGAATCAAAAATTCAGTTTCTCGGTGCAAAAAAGCAGTGTCTCATACACGTAATATTTTCATCATCACAGATCTGTGGGTCGACACTGGTGGAGATCCAGAGCTGGACCATATGCTGAGGCACCCCCTCATCCTGGTGGCTGCTGGGCAGTGGAAATGTGGCCAATGTCACTGAGGGTCTGAATTTCAAGTTGTTTTTCATTTTAATTCGTTACAATTGAATAATAGATCTTAAAATTCAGTCCTTGGAAAACTTTCCATTTTATTTGGAACCACTCGGGTATGTGAATCTACTTTTTCCAGTTGTATATTTTATGAAATCTAAAGACAGATCAAGTTAAAACATGTTGTAAGAGGAAAAGCTACACACCAGATGGCGAAGATGGAGTGTGAAAACACAAAGGTTCACCATCCCAATAATAAACTCTCTATTGATTATACGTTAAGATGATGGTATTTTAGATCTACCGCATTCAAGAAAAATATTAAAGTAATCCATTCTCATTTTTAAAATATGGACATTAGACCATTTTCGATGACATTTATGGCTCAAATGTATTCCCATGGAACAGCACGGGCCTAGGGCTTGGAGAGAAGAGAGGGGGTGAGGCGGTGAGCTGAGTCTTCATTGGTCATGGAATCCTGCCGGTTCAATACCAAGTTTGAACTTCTTCCTGGGTCTTGGGGAGCCACAGCAGGTGCTTGAGTAAGGGCAAGGACAGGGTCGGGTAGTGATGCTTCAGAAGGATCTCTCTGGTAGCTTTGGGGAGAATGGGAACAGCAGGACACCAGTTAGAAAGCCATTGTTATCAAGTTCATCAGATGTGATAGTGTTTCAAACTAGGATAGTGTGGCCACAAAGATGGAGAGAAGCTAGCTCCCTTATAAGGGGAGTTTTGTGGACACAATATCTGTTTCTTTCTCATGAGCCACCCTCAGTCATATGGGAGATGAGAAAATTAAGTCAATTCTTAGTGCTCATGATTGTGGCCACCAAAACTGGGACCCTCCGTCTACGGGAAGGGAAGTGGGTGGGCAACCAGTCTTCTCCACTGAGAAGTCAAGAAAGGGGGCGAGATGGTCACAGGGTTTGCGGACTGCAGGGAGGCTGGGGCGCTGCCCAGGACTCCCGCTGTGAGAACCCAGCAATCTGAGAGCCAGAGCTGCCCTACCCACACCTGGATCCTAGGCGCTCCACAAATATTTGTGCATAATGTGGCTTTATCCTTGTGAAATTACTGATAACCTTGGGAATAGCAGTTTCTGAGGAGATAAGGGGGCTGGGAGGAAGCCAAGCTGCAGCAGCCGCAGTGGAATGAGAGGGAGGTGAAACCCAAGCAAGCGAGCAGGCATAATTCCTTCTAGAAGTTTGATTGGGGAAGGCAGAGCTGGAGAGGGAGGGAAGTGGAGGCAGGTCGTGTGGAGACAGGGACTTGTTCTGTTCAGTCCTGAACCCAGGACTCATCATCATCATCATCATCATCATCATCATCACCGTCATCAGCATCACCATTATCCCCAACATACAGAGGGGAAGACTAAGGTTTTCAGAGGTGATCCAACTGACCTAGGTTTTCGGAGGAGACTGGAGAGTTGAGCCTAACCATGCCTGGCCCCTTGGTTCTTAACCTCTTCACCCCTGCCCTCTCCCACTCCTTTCTAGAATCCTATCTTTTTTTTAATGAGTCAGCTCTTTGATAATCGCAGTGGGCCTTATATGAACTATACACATAGAAGCGGCAGGGTTTTTGTTGTTTTTTCTTAACAAAGGAGCTCATTGAATAAGCAATGGCTTTTCTGCAACTATTTTTACAGATAGGGTTGCAGGCTAGACTGGGAGGAAAATCACAGAGAGCACTCTTCTGAAGGTCACCAGCACGTAGGGAAAAATCCAGAGCTGGTGAGCTGCCCAGAGACCCCGCAGGCTGGACGCAGCTCTGAGCACACAGCTCCATCCTCCCCCAGGGTGCCCAGGTCAGCACTGGGACCCTCTGTCCTCTGCAGTGTCCTCTGCAGAACTTCCCTGCCATCAAGGAGCTTGAGAATACATCCAACATTTCTAGAACAAAGCATTTTCACACACACATCCCCCACACTTAGTTCCCAACCCCTCCAGCACCTTCTTTCTGGGGAAACTGAGACTTGGAGAGGTCAGTGACTGCATGCGGACTCAGTGGGACTCGAACCCAAGATCTTCTGTCTCCCTGGTTCCAGTCTTCCTCATACAGTCAGGGAGCAACCTCTCGTACTTCAGATCTCTGGTTCGGGGGACTTGGAAGGTTCTGGAATTTGGGGTGAGTGCATGCCTAAGAGGTGCTGCCCGTTGGAATGTGAGCCTGTGTGTTCACGTTGTGTGTTCTAGAACTAGTGGGGTTTTTTTTAAGCCCTGACTCCCTGAGCCTCAGTTTCCTTGGATATGGATTGAGTTGCTAATCGCACTAGTACTAATAAGTAGCAGAAGTTAATATTTGCTGTATCTTGACTAAGGACCACAAGATATGGAGTCCCCTAGACAGGCACCACCATTTCCTTCAGTTAAGACAGAAAAGTGAGACTCGGAAGAGCACAATGACTTTTCCCAGCACACACAGCTTGCAAGCATTTTGAGCCCAGGTCACCCTCTCTGGTTTATCTTGCAGGGCTGTTGGGAAGAAGCAAGAATGCAAGAGCTAGAGACTTGAACCTTCCCTCTCCAGGCTCCTCCTGGGAGCCTGGTAACCCCTGCTGATCACCAGCAGACCTGTGACTCAGTCTCTGAAGTCCTGAGGGGCAGCAGATGGGGAGCCCAGCCTAAGCCAGGACATTCAATTCCAGCCACCCTCGCTGCTCAGGCAGAATAAAGCTCTTGAGTCATTCGGTTAAGATTTTGTTCTCCTTGCATTTTCCCTTCCAGGTCCCAAGGAGAGAGCAGCCATGACTGCTCCTTTGAATGGGATCCTCGGGGCTCCCTGGCTCTTCTGGTGAGTGCTGAACTAGAGGGCGTTACTCTGGTCAGGCGGGCAGGCTGTTGGCAGAGCTCGTGTGTTCCCGCTAAGGAAGACTTACAGGACTAGAACTCAGCTCTGGTGGCATCATGCAGGGGTGTCTGCCTGGACAGGAGAGCACTTTGCCCAGCAACTGGGAGCCCCTGTTTAGAACCCAAGGCCAGTGGGCAAGAGACTGTCCTCGCCTGCTCAGACGCCTGAAACAGACACTGCGTCCTCACGACCTTACTCATGGTGCCCTCAGGAGTGTCAGATGAAATCTTAGGCTGGAGAGACTCCCTTCAAAGGAACTATTGCAAGGGCGGGAAGGAGCTCTTGCGAGAGAACACAAACCGTCAGGTGTGCAAGCTTCTGGAGAGTTCAACAAACAAGAGCTGCTCTCTTATAGAAAGGAATAGAGAAAGCAGGAAGAACCAGGTGTGGGGCTGTGGGACATGGTGTGATGGGACTCTAGATCAGAGACCCTCCTGCTCTGAGGCCAGCCAGTTCCAGAAAGGACTATCTGCTGTCTCAGCCAGGGGCCAGAGGAAAGAGGGGTGCTGAGTCAGTGTTTGTCAACAGTACTTGATGCTGATGGACCGCTGGGGACAGGCACTTCAGGAACTCATGATGAGGCAAAGAAAGGGAGTTTGGAGGATGTGTGCCTGGCCTTGTCTTGTCCTAAGGAAACTAGGGGCTGTCGTGAGTTTTCTCCAAGTCACATGGGGAGGAGAGCTCTTTGCAAGAATAAGTTCATTTCTGGAACCCAAAGGGTGGGAGATTCCTTTAACCTGCTGTTTTCCGGGAGCAAGGGCCTTTGGTAAAATTCCAGTCAAGAGTGAGAACGCGGTTCCTGTTAGTGGGTGGAATCTGCAGATAAGGAGAATGCTCAGTGTGTCCCTGGTGAAATGGAAGCATACATAGACTGCAGGCTCTGACCTTTTTCCTGAGAACCATTCAAATCTGACGGAAGCATGTGTGCCACCCCGGGGGAAAGGTGGTGAGGGTGATTTCCTGCTGTCTTTTTTATTTTTAATTGTGAAAAAAGGTTTAACAGAAAGGTGCAGGCAGGGATGAAGGTGAGTAGGCAGACAGGCAGAAAGAGAGAGGAGAAAGAAAGATTTTATTTAGTTGTTCATCTTAGTTGCTGCCCCCAACACCACCCCCGCCGCCCACCCAATGCCCTGGCCCTGGGTCTTGAACCTGGGTCCTTGGGATGTATGTGAACTACATCTAGGGGCCTTATCTGCTAGGCCATCAGGATGTGCCTTACCGCCACCTTTGGCCCCAAGCTCAGACTCCTAGAGCAATTCCCGGGGGAGACTGATGAATTTCCATCCAAAGACTCGACCCTGGTCCTAGAGCTCATGGCTGTGGACCCACCCCAGTCAAGACCCAGACTTCTGCCTGGCCCCGCACTGGGCACCAGCCTGATTCCAGGCAGGATGAAGAAGAAGCTGCCAACGGCTCCGTTGGTGGCTGTGTGTCTTGCTGGATGTCCATCATTCACAGACAGGCGTGGCTGTGATGACTGTCCCAGCACCCCGCACAGAGCACACTCGCTGAATGAACGAAGGGTGGGCCTGGCACCAGAAGGGCAAGGCTACCTGAGTCACGGTGAAAGGCTGAACTGTAGTGAGGACAGGGGGACAGATAAGTAGGTGTGGCTTGAAGGCCAAAATAAGATTTGGGGGAGCACCCTGGTGGCTCAGGGGTTCAGCCCTGTCTGGGACGCTGGCCACATACAGCTCAAGGAACTGGGTTTGCACCCTAGGACTAGGGGAGCCACTAAATAAATCTCTCTTCCTGTCTTGCTTTCTCTTAAAAAAGTAAAATAGGATTTGGACTTGGTGTGGAGGGTCATGGAGAGCCACGGGGCGCTTTGAGCTGAAAGTGGGCTCATCGGAGGAGGGGCAGATGCAGCCACACCCTCCAGCCTCCCTGTCTTCTGGGGCCAGGCTAGGCGTGGCCCAGAGCCAGGTCAAATGCTAGTTCGGGTCCTGCGATTGAGAGGCGGTGCCCTCTAGCAAAGCCAGAGACTAAGCCACCGTGGAAGCAGGCCTCTGTCCTCAAGGGAGAAGTAGTCCTTTCCCGGCTGGACGGCTGCGCCTTTAGGAAGAGCCTGTAGCGCCTCCTGCTGCTCGTCCCTGGGAGCGCGCCTTTGGCTTGGCCTGAAGAAAAGGAAGAGGAAAGCAAAGCTTACCTTCCAGCGCTTCTGACCCGCCTTGCGGGTGGGAGGTGTTTGCTGACCGCGGTCTCCACTATGTTAACCCAGCACTATTCTCTGAAATGTGACTGAATATGCCACACGTGCTCCTCGTGCCCTGTGCCCCTGGGGCCAGCCCAGCTCACCTCCCCCCGGAGTCTGGAGGTCTGCTCCCTCAGTAAGCTCCGGGCTCTAGCCCCTCATTCCGGGAGGCACACTGTGTGCTCAGGCGGCACTCACATTCCCGTGCGTGCGTGTACATGCACACATACACGTGTGTTCATTTTGCAGAGGAGACATAGCTGGTCAGTAAAGGCAGGAGATGAAGAGCAATGCGCTTGCTGGCACAGTGCTGGGAACCGGCCCTAAGGATCCCCGTTCCCTAGGGGTCCAGCCTGTCCTTCTCTCCCCTCTCCCTACCTCAGCCCTGTCTGGGCAGCCTGCTTCTCATCACCTGGTGGAGGGGGTGAGCATCCTGGTGGCTCCTAGACAGACTAATGAGGACCAAAACGGAGTTTTCTCACCTGGGCCGCAGTGTCCCCAACAACATACTAGGCCATAAAGATGACCATTGAATGAGAAGTTCGCTTGAGAACTTCCCCTCGTCAAAGAGAAGCTCGCCTCAAGTGTGTGCCCACTAGGGTACCATACGTCTGGCCATAGGGGCGCATCAGAAGTCAGAAACGATAGTGGGGCCCCCTGAGGGGCCTCTCACTTGTTCCTTCAGAATCTTCTGTCTCCACTACAGCCAGGAGGTAGCGAGCTGGGAAAAGGCCCGGGTCCAGAATCCATCAGGTCCCTGGTGCAGAGGCTGATCGATGTCTCCAGAATGTTCCCTGAATGAAAGTTTGAAAAATACACCCATTCACTCACTCTCTTTTTCTTTGTTGGGAAAAAATAGGATTGCTGAAATTCACATCTACACGTGACCATTTCTAAGTGGACAACGCAATGGCATTAATACAGTCATAGTGCGGTGCTGTCACCATCTCTTTCTAGTTTAAAAACTCTCATTGGCCCAGAAGAGCAATCATTTCCCATTTCAGCCTCCTTCCACCCAAGCTCCCGGAAACCACCAAATTTGCCTTCTGTCTATGGATTTGCCTGTCCTAGAATTCCACAAAATGAAATCGGACCATATGTGTGACCCTTTGTGACTGGCTTCTTTCACTGAGCACACATGTTTTCAAAGTGCATCCATGTCGTAGCAGGTATCAGAACTTCATTCCTCCTTAAGACTGAGTGATTCTCTGTTGTGTGGTTTTACCACAGATCGTTTCTCTTAGCTGATGGACAATATTTGGGTTGTTTCCACCTTTCAGCTCTTTGAGTAGTGCTGCTGTGAGCAAGTTGAGAAGAAGTATCTGCGTATCTGACTTCAGTTCTTTGGGTGCATACCTAGAGGTGGACATAACGGCCCCTGCGGTAATTCCAGGCTTACTTTTCTCGGGAGGAGCTCACATACCACTTTCCACTTCACATTCTCATCAGCAATGTACCAGGAATAGGAATAAGGACTTGGATTTCTCCACAATCTTGCTAACGTGTGTTCTTTTCCATTTCTGTTGTGTTTCCATTTGTTATAAGAGCTACCCTACAAGATGAGAAGGGGTATCTCATTGTAGTTTTAATTTGCATCTCCTTCATGACTGTCCTGTTGGCCATCACGTCATACTTACCCATCACTTGACTTTCTTCCTTAGAGAAGAACAGTCTACTCGAGTTCTTTGCCCATTTTTCACGGGGTGTCTTTTCGTTACTGAGTTGTCAGAGTTCACTCTTCATACAGATTGTGCAACTCAAAGAAGCTAAAGCTCAGACAAAGTCACTTCCCCAGGGTTTGCAGCCACCAGCTCAGAGCTCTGCCTTGCTTCCCCGTCCCCACCCCTGTCTCAGCTTCAATCAGACTATTTCTGTGTCCAGCGCTGTGGCTCGTGCTGACCTGTGGACACCTGTACTAACTTTACTAGGGAAGAAGATGATACATAACAAAGGGATCCCCTCTTCCAACAGGACTTCCCAAGGATAAGAATCTCAAGAATGTTTTCTGTCCTGGTTGGGACTGAATGTGCTGGAATCTGATTCCCAGATAGGCTGCTCAGCTTGTGTGTGACATGTGCCTGTCATGCACGTGCACAGATGTGTGCGTGTCTGTGGGTGCAGCAGTTCCCAGAACAGGTGGCATCCTTGTCCCCTCTGCCCCCATGAACCCAGGTGGGAGGAGACTGCAGGATGCACGATGGGGCTGCCACCTGCTGGTCACATAGAGCACTGCAGGCAGACGGCCACGCGCCTGATCTGATCAGATGACCAGAACACCAATCTTTAGGACCGCCAGAAGTTTCCTTTGGCCCCCCTAAAATAGTGTCCAACATAAACTTTCTGCCCACCCCCCATGCCTTTCTAGGGAACAGAGACAGGAGCCCAATAACCTTCATGGGACCAGGAGCCCCTCTCTAGTCTGACCAAGTCCTCATCTCAGATTTTTTTTTTAAAGGAAAGGTGTAGGCAAGAATGAAGGCAAGTAGGCAGGCAGGTAGAGAGAGGCGGAAGCATCTTTATTTTATTTTATTTTTAGCTGATACTGGTTGTTTCTCTGCAGGTCCAGGACTCCAACCCAGGCGTAGGTGGCCTGTGCTCCTTCGGAGGCAATTGACTTAACTGCTACTCGACCAGGTCATACCAGTTCCTTTTTTCTATAAAAGGTTGAGGACTTTTTCTTAAATGCCTGGCTCTCCTGCACACCCCCGCCCCCCTGTAGGTGTGCCCCAGTCTGAGAGGAGTGGGTGAGTCCCCTTCTCAGCTGTCCCACTCCAGGAAGGCCCACTTTTAATGAGTAAAGCCACTTAGGGAACTTCCCTAGACTTCAGAAGAGGGGTACTGCCACACACGCCTTTGCTCAGACTCCTCACCCAGGGTCAGCTGTGTCAGGGTCCCAGAAGTGTTCGGGGTTGCAGGGACCTGGTGCCTTGGAAAACTGGTTAGAGGATGAAAAGAATCCTTGGAGAAGTGAAGGTATTTTTCTTGTCTTGAACGATTTAAAAGCATTCTTGAGAGATGAGACCAGGTGACGCTTATTTTATTATTTTTTCTTTATTTCTAAGGAAAGGTACAGGCAGGAATGAAGGTGAGTAGGCAGGCAGGCGACGAGAGGATTCATGTGGACTGCACCAGCCAAAAGGAGCTGACGAAACTGCTACTCCACCAGGGCTCCCCACAACCACTCTTTTGATAACTATTTCAGTCTGATAGCTTTCCTTTGTAATTCTGTTTTTCATATTTAAAAAAAAATGTTCTGGCATTTCCTGGTGGGGCAAAAGTTTGGTTAATTGCCTCCAAAGGAGCGCAGGCCACATACCCCTGGCTTTGAGTCCTGGGTCCAGGGAATAAACAGCCATTGTGAATAACTAAGTAAGAATAAAAATGCTTCTTCGGGCCTGTACCTTTCCTTTAAAAAAAGATGAAGAAGAGGAAGAGAAAGAGGTAGAAGAGGAAGAGCAGGAGGAGGGGGAGGGAAAGGAGGAGGCAGGGGAGGCAGCGGAGGCGGATCCTTCGGTGGGTGTAGACTCAGAGCTTCCAAACTCCAGGTTGATCCTCAGAATAGCATCACTTGCAACATCTGGGATCTTGCTAGAAATGTGGGTCCCGGGATCCTCTCAACCTCCTAAATGAAAACCAGGTGATCTAACGCATCAAGTTTCAGGAACCCGAGTTTCCCTCACTTGCTGGTGCACCAGAACCCCCAAGGGCTGGGGCAACAGTGGCTGCCCACTCCTCGGGTGCTGATTCAGGTATGGGTTGGGGCCCAAGGACCTGCATTTCCAGCAAGTTCCCAGGTGTGGCCTATTCTTCCTCTGATCTGGAGTCTACCTGGGTCTCAGACCTGACTACAGGCTGAAGTCACCCAGGGACCTCTCTCCGGGCCCCCGATCAGAGTGAGTCATGGGCCACGCTGCCTGAGCGGCAGTGAGAACCACCCTGGGCCCAGACAGCGGCGCCCTTCAGTCCATTTGGGCAGAGAAACTGATGGGTGTCTTGCCGTGCCCACTGCTCTGCTCACTTAGCAAAGGTACATACTTGGAAAAGAAACAGACAGGGGCCACAGGGCAGGGACTTGGCTACACAGAGCACACAAGCTTTATTTGGCAGCAATGGCGTGTTTGATGAGATGACAGTGGAATGCTGTCTTCAGCAGAGTCCGGGCATGACGATAACAGAGCGCTGCCCTTCCCCTCTGCACCCACAACCCTCTCTCCCAACATGGCCTGCCTCCTCCAGGCCACTGGGCTGCAGGGAGAGGAGCTGGTCCTCTTTACCAGCCCCCCAGACTCTGTCCAGTCCTGCATTCTTCTCAAAACCACCCAGAGCAGCTATAGGGAAAGAAGATGGTCCCCACCACCCACAGGAAACCCAAGTCTGCCTGGCTTGACTCTCCTTTGGTGGCAAGGCCTTCTCCTCAATGGTCTCAGTAAAAGAGGATGATATTTGTAAAGCACATGGCATTCATGAAGTGGTCCCTCTCCCCATGCAGACCCAGCAAGGGGGCGGGGGGCAAGGAGTCCTTAGGAGAGGACCAGGGAGCCATAGGGACAGCTCACGAAGGGATGGGCCAGGGCAAGTAGTTGTCCAGGCCAAGTAGAGAAGGTCAGATTTCACTTTGGTTCAAATTCAGGGTATGTCCCAGCTACCAATTTAACCATCCACACAAGCCATCTGAGATGCCAGTGACATGCGTGCTTCTGTGTTTGCGTGTTGTCTCTGCATGAATGAGCCTTTGTGATGTGTCCTTAACATTTGTCTTTCCAAGCTCTCTGACCAAGGAGGGCTGCCTGGGGAGGGAAGTGTGAACCCCAGAGGGAGGGTAGAGATGCTAACATGGGAGCAAGGGGCAGCCAGACCCCTGGGAGAGGACAGGGACCATTTTGAGCTTGTGTCCCACCTGGGGATTCTTCAAAGGTGAGGAGTGGGGTGGGCTGACTGAGGGGGGCTTACACTGATCGTTAGACTGACGGATGGACAGACGCTGGGGACAAGGTAACTCAGAGGGGCTATGGTAGTGGCTGGACTGTACAGAGAGACGGCTGGCCAGGGTGCAGGGCCCCGCCTCCATGAACCCCTCCTGTTTGGTGGCATGCACCACCTTGCCCCAAGTGCCAAGTGGCAGTTGGTGAGCCGTGGGGAAGGGACAGTCACACCGTGTAAGTTTTGGCAGACTTGTAGAAGGGCGGCAGCAGCCCCTGGTTCTCGCGGACGACTTCCAGATACTCAGAGGGAGACTCCAGCAGGAAGGACCCACAGCACATCCGGCAGCAGCGCCTGGACTCAGAGGGCGACTCTGGGTTCTTGTCAGACACGGGGGAGAAGTCAAAATCAGTCACACATGGCAAACAAGAGCTCCTGGGTCAATCACCCACCCTCCTGGAGCCCCATCGGGCGGCCTCACAAGCTCAGCGCCCTAGCAGCAGTGTGCACGGAAACACTTCTGGGGTCACCCATGCCTCACGATGCCTTTGATTTCCCTGCTCTCTGGGTCTTCCTCCTCCGGCTGCCCTCTCCCTGGCCAGGTCATGGGCACAGCTACCAGGCAAGGAGGGAGCACAGGAGGAGCAGCCAACTCGGCAAATTGGCCTGGCCTGTGGGTGTCTCTTGGGCATGTGGCCCCCACTTACAGGGCCCTGCTCTGACATACGGCCCATGTCCCCAGTGTCCCCGAAGATCCTCTCCTGTTGGGGCCCAGCGGTCTGAGCACTCACCTCCACCGCATCCCTGTGCCGAGAGCCACTCCGCATGCTCATGTACAAGATGAAGGCCAGCATCATGGTGATAAGCGTGGCACAAGGGAATGCAAACACAGCCGGCTGGACACCTGGGAGTGAGAGTGGGGAGTCAGAGGCCATAGCAGCTGGTGCTGCGTGCTAGCTCTCAGGAGACCACAAAAGAGAGCTGAACCCCACTGGGACAGTGGGCTTTTTCTCCTGTGCAGGCGGCCCAAGTAGGGAACCCCCATAGAGAAACCCAAGATTTCATAAAAACCTAACTGGGGTATGTGAGGGTTTTAAAGTATGTCCACGAACATTTAACAGTAACTTTCATGAAGAGCAGATAATTCATTTCCCCATCCCAAGTGTGGGCTGGATTTAGTGACTTGCTCCTAATAATTGCAAATGACAGGAGTATATGGCTTCCGAGTCGCGGCCACATCTTCCTCCCTGCTCTCAAGAGACTGAGAAAGGGAAACCAGGCTGTGAGGATACCTGTCCTCTGAACTCAGGGCTCACTCCTGGATCCTGCTGTCAGGAAGCTGCAGGGCCCAGCGTCAGAGTTAAGAGGTCCTGGGTTCGAATACCAACCCTGATCAAGATAACTGATGCAAGTGCTGACCCACGAACCTGCCCTGGGGTGTGGGGAAGGGAGGGACATGAATGTGTCCGATGCCTAGTGGTGACCAGCAAGTGTGGGCCCTTCACTCTCCGCCTGAAACAGACCTCACCGCACACACCACGAGGACCTGCTTCCCAGGAAAAGGCGACATTGATGACCTACAGTGCTGTCTTCTCTGCAGAAGCAGGGAGTCGGGGCACTCAGTCCCCAGGAGGTGCAGGAGACACACGGCCCAAGGGCCCTGAAGGTGCCAAAGGGCCACCGAGTCTGCCTGGCCCACAGGTCAGTCAGGGAGTGTGGCACCTGCTCAAAGACTAAGAGGGACTGAAAAACCACAGGGGACAGTGATGGCATCTGGTGCCCTTACAGGACCACTCTGGGGACAAGTGCAGCCAGTAGTTTCCCCCGTGTACCATAAAAGGTGGGCCTGAATGGGTATCTGAGACTCTCCCTTAGGACCCTGGATCTTAGTTTTCTTCTTAATAAGGAAGTTTCTTCTCTTATAGAAGAATCCCCCTTAGAAACGAAAGGTAGATTCTAACACCATCGTGCCCTGTTCCTGCGACTGTCAGCCAGTGGCCTGGCCTGGTGATGGTTTAGAGAAGGACATTTAGGGGAGAGAGAGAAAGAGGGGCTGTAGGTTGGACTTTCTGAGCAGCTCATACTCCCAGGGACTCCCAGCAGCCCTGTTAGCTGGGCAGGCACCATGGGAGATGCTGGAACCCATGGTGCTGGGTTGGGGGGCCACGGAGTGCTGTTTGGGGACAGGTGTGGCATGGGCAACATGTGGGAGGGACACTGACAACAATGGAGGTGGCAATGAGAGGGGACACTGAGTGACACTGGGCCAGCACAGCCGCGGTGGTGAGAGTCCAGCTGGTTGGCGAGGGGGCTGGTAGCAGGGTGGCATCGGCCATACTGAGGGTGGCATGGGGGTCAGTCAACTGCATAGCTGTCTGCTGGCTCGAGTGGGGCTGGTAGAACTGTCACTTGTGTGTGTGGCTGTGGTGGCAGGGGCGCTGGTCAAGTTGGCGGACGTGGCTGAGTTGGCTGTCGTTAGAATGGTGGTGCTGGTGGTGAGATGGGTGCTGGTGCTGGTGGGAGGGACAGGCAGACAGTGTTGGTTGGAACGGGAGGGTGGCAGGTGGTGCTGGTGCCTTGCCTGGCGGGAGTCCCCCGGGGATGGGAGGCTTGGCTGGGTTGGCTGCCTGAGCGGCCCTGGAGCAGAAAGCCAGCTGTCACTTACTGGTAGGCCACACCTGGATCCTGTGGTACTGATGCGTCTTGCTGATGCCGTTCTCAGCCCGGATGCTGAAGCAATAGTCCCCCGGATCCCTGAAGATGTGCGTCAGGTTGTATGCTGTGCTGGCCACCGACACGGGGTGGCACTCACCTTCCTCCAGCGGGAGGCACTCGGGCTTGAGATGCCAGCACATGGTCAGGGGTGGGCTGTGGAAAAATGATTGCCTTTTCTCAGACGCAGCTCTGCCAGGAGCATTAGCACAGGCCCAGTCCAAGAAAAAACAGGTAGCCGTGAACTCCAGTGTCCTTTTCAGGGCGGAACTCCCAGTTGTTCTGGCCTCTGTTTCACAACTACCAGGCTGGGGAACACGATGGCCTAGAGATGGCCCTGGACCTCGAGGGGATGCCGGGCCAGTGAGGCAAGCAGAGACATGCACAAGAGCTGCAATGGCACACCATGCTGTGGGAGAACTGGGGACGGGTGAGTGCCTTCTTGACAAGGAAGTCGAGGAGGGCTTCCTGCAGGAAGTGGCCTTTCATAAATTTTTGATCAGTTTTTGAAAGGGATGAGGGCATTCTGTCACAGCATAGACTCAGAAGTTGGAAAATGCAAGTTCCTCTAAGCAGCCCCAGTTCACACAAACCCAACCCTGAATAAGACACACCCAGATCACTCAATGATAAGGTCTGCCAAGCTGAAGGGGCTTCCCACCCCGTTTTCCAAGGACTAAGTGTCTGCCTCAAAGCCCCTGAAAGCTTTAGAACCACCCCCAATCCCTTAGCCCAGCTACCTCGGCCAACCTCACTCGCTCCTGGTCAATCCTTGTTTCCCTCTGATGTGTCCCCATGAGGGGGATCGTCCCCACAAAAGCCCTTGGAGGGCTGACCATGGCAGCTCCATCCACCCTTGTGGGGAGAACATGACCAGCAGCTCCATGTCACCGGTTACAAACCCGGCCTAATGTCATTCTTGCCAGGAGCTTAGCCTGGTTCTACCCAACAGTTTGCTGTTCAGTGGGGCTGGAAGCAGGCCAAGTCGCACAGAGGGCTTTTCATAGGAGCGGTCCCTCACCTGCCTTTGCCCCGATGTCAGGCTGCAAAGAACCCTAAAAATTCTATATCCCCTCCCCACCCCACCCCACCCCCAACCTTGAGCACAGAGCTGGGTCCAGGGCTCTCCCAGACCCAGCTGTGGAAAAGGGCGGCATTGACCTTCCAACATCCCCAGGCATGGTCAGGGGATGGCACGAACCCAGGAGCCTCTGTGGAAGAGTGTGGATGTGGTCATGGGTTATCCAGTGTCCTCTGGGGTTCACTCACCTCCCCAGGAAGTTCAAGGTTACTATCATCTTTTGGAAGGTCTGAATGAGAGAGGGCCCCAAGACTTGGATGCCTCGAAGGGTTTCTGAAAGGTAGAGAGGACCCGTTCAGTCTGATGGCTGAGATCAGCTGTCTCTGGACTCACAGGGCCCCATGTGACCACTATACGGTCCTCTCCCTCCCACAGGCCCATCCAGGTCAGGTCAGGGTCCCTCCTGCCTGTCAGCATCAGGGACCAGAATCCACTCAGCAAGGGAGCTGGAGGAAGCAGGCTGGGAATCAGGACCAAGGGCAGGCTCTGGATCCCCCGCCATGGAGAAAGCACTGCCCGCTAACCCGATGCTGAGGGCCCCCTTCCACAAAGCGGGAGAGGCAGCTGCCAGTGGTCCCTTCCTGTGCAGCCGCACAGGACCTTCCTTGACCAAAGCGGATGCAGTCCAGGTACCAGAGCAATGCTCTGACCCCCAGCACAGTGCCCAGGAGCAAGAGGGTTCAAACCCAGCCTCTGCCACTTGGCACCCATGTCACTGCCTGGGTGGCCCCCATCACCCTCTTCGAAGCAGGCACAGCAGACAACTCAGAGGAGGGCTACTGGGGACACCAAAAGAGCAAACATGCCTCCGAACTCAGCCCAGCACCTCATGGGTGCCACCAGACGAGCATGGTGGGACCCACCTTGCAGCCTCACACTGGTGGAGAAGTCGCCCATCTTCTGCATGAGGCCCTTGCCGGCCACGGGCTCTGCCAGCTCCCACTCCGCCACCACTTTCAGCTTCACCACAAAGTTGCCAATGATGGAGTAGTTATAATAAACCACAGCATCTGTGGTCACCATCTGGGTCCTGGAAGGAGACAGGGCAGAGAGAGAGGAGGAAAATGACGGTGACTCATGTGACTTCTTGGAGTCACATGTACAGGGACATTCCCTTACAAGGCGATACGCGCAAACCTGTCATCACCAAAGAGGCTCCCAGACCCACCCAGCACTGCAGGTCGCTGTGTTTAGGTCCCTGGGAGTCAATGTGTCTTTGTGCCCATGACCCACCCGCATCCTGCTGGGAACTGGGGAGCCGAACAACCTGGGAGATCAGGAGGGGAACGTCAGAGTTTCGACACCCCTCGTTCAAACCTCAAGTCCAGATTCCCTATCCCTATAACGTACCTTATTTTGAACAATACATTGAGAGGTTTTCTGTCGTCCACGCCACGGACACGAGGGTTGTTGGGTCCTATTTAACTTGCAGTGGAAGTGGCGGGGACAATGCTCTGGTGAGGACTGTGTGTCCTCTACCTAAATGACTCTCACAGGTGGGGTCGGAGTGAGGGCAGCCTGAGCACCCTCCATCTGACTTTGAAGATCACTTCCCAGTTGTCCTGAAATGCTGCGTGTCAGGTTTGGTTTGGTTTGAAAAGAAAGGTGCAGGCAGGAATGAAGGCGAGTAGGCAGGCAGAGAGAGCGGGGAGGAGGAAGCATTTTTATTTCATTTCTATTTAGTTGTTCATCTGGGTTGGTCTCCCTGGCCCCAGGTCTCAAACCCAGATCCTGGGAATGTATGTGGAGTATATGTGGTGGCCTTTTCCACTAGGCCACCAGGTGAGCCTGGTGACAATTTTTTCAGATTTTTGGTCTGCACTGAAAATGAAGCTTATATGTGTGCTGTTATGAGACTTTTAAGACTTTCCAGTACATATAATTCCACTGAGTAGATAAACCAGAGCTTCTTTATCTGGTTAGCTTTTGATGGGCATTTAGGTTGTTTCCATGTCTCAGCTCTAGTGGAATGTGCTGCTGTGAACACAGGGGTGCAGATGTTTTTCCTGCTTAGAGATTTTGTATCCTCTGGGTCTATGCCCAGGAGTGGGACTGCTGGATCAAATGGAAGTTCCATCTTTATTGGTTTTCCAAAGAGGATGAACCAACTTACATTCCCACCAACCGTGTAGAAGGGTTTCCTTTTCTCCACACCCCCTCCAACACTTGATATCATCAGTCTTTTTGATCCAGGCCATTCTCCCTGGTGTGAGATGGCATCTCATTGTCGTTTTTATTTGCATTTCTCTGATAATCAGTGATGTAGAGCATTTTTTCAGGTGTCTGCAGACATTTTAAAGCAAGACCAAAAATCCTAAAGGGAGCCACTAGCTGGCTGCTTTAGCTCACAGATTTCATCTCTTACCTATGTTTAGAAAATCTATTAGGTAAAATAAAATTTGAAAAATATGTCAACTCCTCCCCCACCCCAACCCCAATCCCCCGTCCTGATTCTATATAAAGAACAAAACAGACACCAACAGGCAGTCCAGGAGAAAAATAATAAAATCTAGCTTTTAATCTATGTTATAAGGGCATCTTGCCCCTGACTAAGATATTTTAATAAGGAACAAAGGAATAAGGTTTGGAGCACCCTGGTGGCTTAGGTGTTAAGCCTGTGCCTGGGGCATGAGCCACATACAACCCAAGGACCCGGGTTTGTGACTTGGGACCCAGAGGAGGTGGCAGAGGTGGGAACAACTAAAATGAATTGCTATGTAAATAAAAAGTGCATTTTCCTCCTCTCCCTTCCTGACTGCTGCCTGCCTGCCTTCCTCTTAAAAAAATTTTTTTTTTTTAAAAAAGAAAAGAAAAGAAAAGAAAATGAATAAGGTTTACATTAAGGGCAGAGGCCACTCTGCTTAGCAACATGGAAGAAATTCTTGCCCACTGTGGGGGTAGAAAGTAAGTTGGTAAACCATGGTCACCACTTGTTTCTGTAAATAAAGTTTATTAGAACGCAGTCAAAATCATTTCTTTTTTTTTTTCCCTCTCCCCCGCTACCCACCAGTCCTAGGTCTTGAACCCTGGTCCCTGATGGTCTCTGAGCTTTCCAGGGCCTGCACCTTAACCACTGAACTAAGCTCGTTTCTTTAAATATTCTGTGACTGCGCCTGTGCTACAATGGCAGAGGTGAGCAGCTGTGACACAGAGAACATGCTCCCTCAGAGCCTGAAATACGACCACCTGGGCCTCTAAAGGCATGTTCGCTGGCCCCTCAGATACCGTGCAGGGGCTTCCTAATCCGTTTCGGAGAACAGGATGTGGTGGCTGGAACAGTGGCTTTGGAACCAGCAGCCCTGTTTGGCATCAGTTCTACCCACCCCTGGAGTCAGATGTCATTAGTCCACTTTTCAGAGGAACATGACAACGCCTAAGGGTCTCACCAACTCTGTGCCTCCACTTCCCTCCCTGTAACCACCTTTGGGGTGTTTGTGAGGGGTATGTGAGCTCACGCACCATGGAGAATGTGTTCTCAGCTGCTGGGGGCTTAAACGGGGGGAATCTGCAAGAGAGAAAGACAAGCATCTCTCTCTAAAGCAAGGAGCTGGCCCAACAGGTCTCTCTCATTTCCTTCCCAGTCTAGCCCATAATTTCCGCCTTCTTGGCATTCCTGAAGATCAGACACTTCTCCACCTTGCAGAGAGGGCACATAGACTTGGAATCCATAGACTGGTTTTCCAGGCTCCTCAAAGGCTCAGAATTCCTTCCCAGGCACCCTGCTTGTCCCATGGGGCTTCCAGGATCAGCCACTGGAGCCTCAGTCAGGGGCTGGGGGCGGGGCCCAAGTGGAGAGAGGGGTCTCCAGTGAGCACCACCCTCGCATGAGTTTGGGGCTCAGCTCCCACCTCCTGACTTGCTCCAGCAGCCTGGCTTGTTCGAAGAGGAGAGCTCAGAGGTGTTAAACAGGGCTCTTCCTGGGACCTGGGGTCCCCAGAGTCAAATGGGGAAAACGCGGTCAGCCTCAATCTTCCTTAAAGAGCTGTGTGGGGCACCGTGACCTGCTTAGTAGGCTCTGTGTCCCCTCGCAAGAGCAGTACTCAAGGAATGTCTGGAGCAGAAGACTACGGGATGGTGAAGATGGGGAGGTAACAGACACTCGGCATGAATGACAAGGGCCACCTGCCATCACCTTGGGCCACCAAGAGGAAAGGACATACCCATCCCCGAAGTCCCAGCTGTAAAGAAATGAGGCGGTCTTGAAGAAGTTGCTGGGGTCGTGCAGGAGGAAGGAGACTTTCAGGACTGTCTTGGTGAGGTAGGAGCTGGGCCCAGGCAGGGAGCTGTTCTGGGTGACGGTGAGTTTCCCCACGAGGAGCTCTGGGGGCAGAGACAATGAGGTGAGGCCTCCAGGGTGAGGGGAGGGTGGAAGTGGGGAGTGCCCAGCCGCCCTCAGGTCATCAGAGCAGGGGTGGCCAGAGGGAACCCTGCACAGAGGTGCAGCACCTGCAGGTGTCACCTGATTTGAGGACACTGGTGAAGATGCAGGCACAGCATGTGTTACATCAGCCCCTTTCACCAGGACCCTGAACATTATGGCACAAAAGATGGCAAAGGACCCGTAGGAAGCACACAGGCTTTGAAGCAACCTTTGGGAACTATTCCAAAGAATCAGACCACCTTAGAAAGTTTGCAGGTCTACTGATCACACCTCCACACCCAGTGGCCCACAGGGTGAGGACTGCTGCCCTGGGTCCTTTGCTAAAAGAAAATGCAAATGCACACGGGAAAGGTGCTCACCTGTGATGGGGAGGACGAGGAAGCTCCTTGCCACCGGCCGGCACATCCAGCAGTTGGCAGTGGTGACCAAGACAGAGACAGGGAAGTCCCCAGGCACATTCCCCACAGCGTGGATGGTTGAACTGAGGGCGTCGTCCGTCTGCCTGGTGAGCAGCAGCGGGGTGTGGATCCAGTGGAAGCGGTAGAAGTGGGTGCTAGAGGGCAGGACCAGGCTGCCATTGTCCGTGGCCACCAGACTGGCGGTGATGCTCACCTCTGCCCCTGTGGTGGCCGGGCCATCGGTAGTGAGGTGCAGGTCATACAGGCCTAGAATCCCAGAAACAAAGACTGAGTTTTGGGGGGGTGGGGGTGTGGCCAGGAGCCCACTGTTACCCTATTCTATAGGTGGAAGCACAGACAGGAACAGGTCAGGCCACCTGCCGGCGGTGGCTAGGCTCGTTTATTGTCAAGCTGTGATTCAAACCCAGGTCCCAATGACTCCAAATCGTGTTATTTCTTTCCAGTGTGCACAGTTTATATTTTATCTTTATGCCAGGGCCCTCCAGAGCCCACATAGGGTAGGGGCCTGAGCTGGCCAGACTTACATCTTAGCTATGAAAATGACTGCCTGGAGGACAACATAGGAAAGACCTTCCATGACATCAGCTTTAGAGAGGCCTTTGGGGACTCAAATCCCGCATCATGGGAATCAAAAAGAAAAATAAACAACTGGGGCTGCATCAAACTAAAGAGCTTCTTTACAGTGAAAGAAAATATCACCAAAACATAAAGACAACCTACTAACTGGGAGAAGATATTTGCGTTCCATATTTCTGACAAGGATTAATAGCTAAAACATACAAAGAACTCGTGAAACTCAAGAAGAGAAAAACAGGCAATCCAGTCAAAAACTGGGAGGAGGAATTAGACATTTTTCTGAAGAGGAAATACAGATGGCCAATATGCACATGAAAAGGTGTTCTCATTAGCTGGCCATCAGGGAAATGCAAATCAAAACAATGAGATTTCACCTTACACTTGAAAGACTGGCTATTATCCAAAAGTCTGGAAACAATAAATGTTGGTGAGGTTGTGGAGAAAAGGGAACACTTTCCACTGTTGGTGGGACTACAAATTGGTGCAACCCCTATGGAGAACAGTTTAGAGATTCCTCAAAAAGTTGAAGATGGAAATTCCATATGATCCTGTCATTTCACTTCTGGGTGTTTACCCAAAAGATATAAAAACACTAATTCTCAGAGATGTATGCACCCCCATGTTTATTGCAGCCCTATTCACAATAGCTAAGCACTGGAAATGACCCAAGTGCCCAACATTAGATGATGGCTAAAGAAGATGTGGTGCATACACAATGGAACACTGTGACACAGCCCTAAGAAGAGATGAAACCCTGTCATTTGAATCAACATGGATGGAACTAGAGGGGATGGTGCTAAGTGAAACAAGTCAAAAGAAGAAAGATAGACACCAGATGACCTCAGTTACAGGTGGAACATGAATAGACAAAACAAAGGAACAGATGAAACAAAACCAACCCTTGGACACTTGTTACAGAACTGAGGTGACCAATAAGGGATGGGACAGTGGTGGGGGGAGCGGGGGGGGTGTGTTGGCCCACTGGACAATGGTGAAGAATACTTGGTGATTTGGTGGAGGCCAGGGTGTGTTGTCATATATACGAGGACATACATATGAGTTTATTTTAATGTGTGAAAATTAAAAAGAAAGAAATGTCTGATAAGGTACACCCTGGTTGAGCAGCAGTTAGGTCAATTCCCTCCAAGGGAGCAAGCCACATACGTCCTGGTTTCAAGTCCTGCGGGTTGCAGGTAGGAACAACCAGTGTGAACAACTAAATAAAAATAAAATAAAGATGCTTCCTTCTTTTTCTTCCTGCCTGCACTTCCCTTTGAAAAAAAGAAAAGAAAAGAAAATGACCGCAACACGTATCACTGGATGGGCCACCGCAGACTTCCTAGCTGGACAGTTACTGCTGAGAGAAGTCCACCAGACCTACTCTTTTTAGGACAAGTCTTTACACGTCAAACAAAAGGACAATTTGTGACTACAGCTGAGTCTGGACTCCACTCGAGGACTAAGGCCTTGACCAACGCGGGACGAGCTTTGGCAGGGAGATTCCCTCTGATCCAAGCCAAGTCTCCTTCTCTCATGGGCTTAGCTCCAGGGCTGCAGCACCCAACAGAGCCGCCACTAGCCAGGTGTGACTATTTAAGTTTCGGAATTGAAGCCTGGTTTCTCAGCCCCATCGGTTGCAGTTCAAGTGCTTAGTAGCCACATGTGGCCAACGGTCACCATCTTGGACAGTGTGAATGCAGATGTTCATTGTCACATCAAGTTCCTTTATCACAGGAAGCCCTAGATAACCTCCAGGGTTCCTGCCAAGGTCAGTGCTGGAACGTGGTCATCTCACATGGTCAACTCCTCCAGGAACCTGAACTGAACTGAAATGTGGGGGTTGCAGCTGCTACTGGAAACCCAGGAGCTAATCTTACTGACTGCTGGTGGGAAATAGGGACTTGAGCTTCTGGGACAGAGGCCAGGAAAGGAACTTTTTAAATAACGTTGGAGGTGAGGTGAGTTGAGGAAACCCTGAAAATCAAATATAAAATTAAAAATGTGAATATTTTATTTAAAAACAGTCATAACCATTGTTTCAATATTTGGGCATTTCTTACGATATTCTTTTTTTTAAGAAATATGGAAGCAGGAATGAAGGTGAGTAAGCAAGCTGGCAGGAAGAGAGAAGAAGAAACATTTTTTATTTAGTTGTTCATCTTAGCTGCTCCCCTCCAGCACCCAAGGACACAAGCCCAGGTCCCTGGAATATATGTGGACTGCACTCAGCCAGAGGCAGTGGGCCCAACTGCTACTCCACCAGGGTGTATCTTCAACTACTTTAGAAAGCTGCGGTACCATTATTTTTTAAAGAAAAGTACAAGCAGGCAGAGAGAGGACAAAGAAGCATTTTAGTTTTAATTTATTTGCTCATCATCTTGGTGCCCCCTCAAGCCACCCACTCCCTGGTCCTGGAATGTATGTGCTCAGTTGGAGGTGGTGCTACTCCACCAGGGCATGCCCACAAGGTACAATTTTCAAAATCAGGTTAGTTTCCATCACAAAAGTAATGCATATGCATAAAGAATATTAGAACTGCTTGCAGGAGAGAAGTTTTGTGATTTGCATGCAGAAAAAAAATTTTAATGTAAAAAACTTTTACATTAAAAGAAAAAAAAGAGAATATTAGAAATGCTTCCTGATCCTACTTCCCAGACAGCTGCTAGGACATTGCTGTTGTCCTGTCTCTTTTAAACATACAAATTGTTATTTATTAATTTTTTTTTTTAAGGAAAGTTACAGGCAGGAATGAAGGCCAGCAGAGGCCGACAGGGAGAGGAGGAAGAAGGATTTTATTTAGTCGTTCATCTTGGTTGTTCTCCCCCTGCCCCAGGATGTGAACTCAGGTCCTTGGTATGTATGTGAACTACACTCTTGACCAGAAACAGCCAACCAAACCACTACTCCACAGAGTGTGTCAGAAGTTCTTAATCACAATCACACCCTGCATACAATTTTGATTGTCTTTCACATGATAAGGGAGCATTCCAGTCTCAAGAATATGATTTTCAGTGTGGGCCTGATAATCCCTCCAGCCAGTATCTCTTCATTCACAGAATCCTGTACTCTTGTCAGTTGCACATGTAACTTTCCCCCTGTAATTTGTAATTTCCTTCTTCTGGTAAGATTTATGGAGGATGGGAGGTCAAAGTACATTCGGCAGAAGTATAGGGCCTATCTCCTCAGTTCAACCACTCCTACCCACCCACCTTCCTGGTCACATGCACCCCCTCGTGGGATTCCAAGTGCCTCCTACCTGCTACTAATGGAACCCCGCCACCTAGACTTACAACCTGGAGTGTGGAGGGCACCCAGGCTGAAATGGCCCATGAAGGAACCAAGCCCTGGTCCTGCTGTCTTTTCCCTCCAAATTCATTCTTCCAGCCTTGGGGTTCAAAGCAGCCGAGGGCCCAGATCTGAAGTGAGCAATATAGTAACTAATAACCACAGCTCATGACATTCAAATTAATCAGATGTAATTAATAGCCACATTCTGGTCCTCAGTCCAGCTAGCCACATGTCAAGAACTCAACAGCTATATGTGGGTAATAGCAGCTCTTTTAAACAACACAGAGAACACTCCATCAGCAACCCAAAGTTCTAGCGAACATGCTGTGGATGTCTCCCCTCCACAAACCTTTTCACTGCTCATTCTGTGGGGGTTAGAGGATCTAGCTCTCCCAAGATTCAAACCCCAAGCCTTTTATTAATTTAGTTAGTTAGTTATAGAAAAGGTGCAGGCAGGAATGAAGGTAAGCGGAGAGAGGAAGAAGCAGCAATTTTATTTATTTTATTTAATTGTTCGTCTTGGTTGTTCCTCCCGGCCCCAGGTCTTGATCCCAGATCCTTAGGGGACTATGCCTAGCAAAACCAACTACTACTTTACCAGGGCATGCCAAACCCTAAGGCTTTGTCTTTCAAACTTCTTCCTTTCCTCCCCATCACCATGTTGCTTCAGGCCAGCATTCAGCCCTGTCTGGATTGCTGCCACAGCCTGTTCCCCATTCTGGGGCTCCATTCCTGCCCTACTCTCAGCCAGAACCCAACAGTTTTCCTACCCAGTTAATTTTATAAGAGTCCAGCGATTCACATCTTGGCCCAGCCTGCTGTAAGTCAGCTACTTTAACTCTAGCAGTCTCCTCCATGGGCCTCAGGGCCTTTGCACAGGCAGTGTGTCACCTCCTCCCCCTCTACCATGGATATAACCTCTTCCAGGAAGCCTTGAGTCTCTCTTCCTCTTGGTGCCCTCCCAACAGCCTGATCACACAGTTGTCACAATTCCATGTTGGGCTGAAAGCTTCCTGTCTCCTCCACAGCAGAATTGAGGGCCAGGATCTCCATCTTCCCCGTGCCTGGCAAAGTGCTTGGCACACAGGTGTTAAATATTGCTGCTGGAGAGAAGAGTATGGCAGAGGGTCCAACCCACCTGTCACAACCTATAAGAGTGTTTACGAAGCTGGTACTGAGCCCCTTCTTTGGGCCCCAGCTCCACAGGTACTGTGGGACCGAGCACTGCAGGATATGCCTCCTGTTCCCAGGGAGCTCTCTCTCGAGTCCTGCTGGACTCAGCAAAAATGGGAGGTGAATAAGAATAACCTCAACTGTGCCCCCACTGGCCTTCACTCCAGCCTTTTACCTCATTCAGATTACCATTACTGGTTCCGAATCCCTTTCCTTGAGGTCATATTTGGGATTATCAAGTCATCTGTGCTGGCATTGTAAAAGGGATCTACAGTGTCTTAACCCCAAAGAGAAAAATCCAGATGCTGTGGCAGAAGCTTCTCCAAGCTTTTCTTTATTTTTACAGAAAGGTACAGATAGGAATGAAGGTGAGCAGAGGCAGGCAGAAAGAGAGAGTAAGAAGCATTTTATTTAGTTGTTCATCTTGGTTGTTCTCTGGGCCAAAAGGGGACCTTGGGATGCATGTGCACTACATCCGGTGTACGAAATTGCTAGGCCACCAAGGCACGCCAGCTTCTATTTTATTTACATTGTGGGATCTGAGGCCCCAGGAGGCCCCCTTGACATCAGGGTACTCCCTGAACTTCCCAACAAGTCTGCAGGCAGGTAGAGCTCTGTCCTCCTTCCCTTTGGCTGGGAGGCCAGATTGCACAGAGAGAGACTTGGATGATAGACCTTCTCCTCCCTTCAGCCTCTTGCTCCCACCCACCCCCAGAAGGAGCAGGACCAGAGAGAGGCTGCAGGTGGCTGCAAGCTAATGGTCACCCAGCATCTGCAGGGGAGGGGCGGTGCCAGGCAGCACAATGCAGATGGGTCGCCAGGGGGATGAATGGGGGTGTGGGCAGCTGCTCAGCTGGGAGCCGGGCTGGGGGGACTAGGAGGATTTGGGGAGAGGGGCTGTGGCTACAGCTGATCTTGCAGGGATCTCCTGGGAGCTCCTCTCCTGTCCAGGGACAAGGGTGCTTTTTCTCATACTTATTTATTTATTTATTTATTTATTTATTTATTTATTTATTTATTTTAAAGCAGATTTACAGCCCCTGAGTGAAGCCATCCTTCCTCCTCAGCGCTCTCAGGGTGCGGAGGGCACCCAGGCTGAAATGACCTGTGAAGGAACCAAGCCCACCTCCTGCTGCCTTTTCCCTCCATATTCATCTTTCCAGCTTTGGGTACCCAGGTGTTGGCTTTGGGGTCCAGAGCCACCAAGACAGGGGCTTAGGGCGCTACACAGGGATGCCAGGTGACCCAGGACAAAATCTTGACCCATGAGAGGCACAGCCACCTAGCAGTGAGCCCCTCATAGGAGCAATCACATGTTCTCTGACAACACAGCATGTGGGGTCCAGGACATTTCAGAACACGTCTAACTGGCCTTTTCACGTGTACCTTGTAGACAGCCCAAAACACTTCCCAGGAGTACCCTTTGAAGTCTCACACAACCCAGAATTAACGAACGGTCCAGTGCGTGGACTTCTGGCCTAAGCCCCTGCTGTTGGAAGCCTTGTGGGTTGATCCAGGCCCCAGGAAGGACAGAAAGGGCTCCTGAGTCTCTAATTTTCTCCTGTTGATGGAGGTGTGTCCCCAACTCCATTCTCAACTATTTTGACCACAACATGGTTTCAACAGGTCAATCTGGGAACCACACATGATTTCCACAGAATTAATTCACTGCTTGTTTGTTTTTTGTAATTAGGCCACAAAGATAAATTTCCCTGCAGGTGACTCTGGGTAAGCATAATTGTCCCAAATACTCCTAATTCACCCCAAGATGCAGGCTTTTATTTTACCTGTGACTTTTCATTACTTCTCTTGCTCTTTCTACCATTCTTTTAAGGGATTGCAAGTGGGGAAAAGGTAACGGAAAATGTTGGATATTGAATTCAGCCTGCCGTGCAAACAAATCTCCAATCTGGGTCCTTTTGTTGCCACCGGAGACAGAAAGGTTGGTGCTGGCCTTCCAGTGGAGGGGAGATGGGAGTACACCACAGGGGCAGTACGGGGAGGCAGGAGGTGGGACCTGGCAGATGCTGTCAGCTCAGGGTCCATTTTGGAAATCGCTCCAGAAAGGAAATGGCAGACTAGCTTCCAAGGCTCTAAAATCGCATCCCTCCCCACCCCCGCTCGCCAACACAAAGGGAGAGGGGGGGCTTGGAAACTCTCCAAATAAGGCAACATAAGGCAACCTGGCCGCGCTCCCTGCGGGCATGGTCACCAAGCCTCACCCTCCGCACATTCTGGGTCTCCCGGAATCGTCCCCCCACACCTCCAGCAACTGCGGGGAGCCCCCAGGCACCTGGACCGATGCGCGAGCCAACACATTCGGTTCCCAAGATTAGGGCGGATCTGGAGGTGCTTTGCAGGAACCCAGGGCCTCGGGGCACCCCCTCCAGGGCGGACTTCTGCGGACAGGAGTAAGTGGAGAGGAGGCAGGGCTTCACGGCCCCGCACCACGCTCCTCTGCGCAGCGAGTGCATGGCCCGCCTGGAGGAGGGAGGTGCGCTCCGGGCACCGGGCGCCAGGCCGGGGCTCCCCGCGAGGCCGCCCTCCGGGGATCAGCCCGAGCGACGGGCGCGCCAAGGCCGAGGGAGGGCGACCGGGCCGCCCGCGCAGCGCCTTACCTGCAGCCACCCCAGCCGAGGCTAAGGGCAGGAGGCAGGCCAGCCAGAGGATGCGACCAAAGCGCGGCCCGACAGCCGGGGCCATGGCGGCGTCCCGAGCCGCAGGAGCGCGAAGTCGACGCGGCTGGACTCGGCGGCGGCTGCCGCTCCTCCCCGCGCGCGGCGTGGGCTGTGCGGGGCAGTGCGGGCGCGGCGCTCGCTCGTCCTCGCCTCGGGACCGTGTCGCTGCGCGTCGCCGCCACCCGCAGGCGCGCGGACCCCTGCCCGCGTCAGTCGCGCCGCGCCCCCTCCCCGTGACCGTCCCCACCACCCTGCCCTCCCCGGGTCCGCGCCCCTCCAGCTGCGCCCCCCCACCGCTTCCCGGCCCTACTCGGGTCGCCGCGCCCCTCCTCTCCCCAGGGACCTCCCCTCCCGGGTCCCGGCAGGTAGCTGGCGCCCCCTCCTCGCGCCCACCAGCTCTGACTCAGCGTCCTCAGAGGCGCGCGCACCGCGCCTGGCCGCTGCCGGCCGGCTCAGGTTCCTCTTCCCGCCGTCTCTGCTCCTGACGCGGACGGTCGGGGCTGCCTGTTCAGTCGAGTCGATGAGCGCCTACTGTGTGCCAGGCGCTGGGCAAAGGCCTGGAAACGCCTCCTGTGCCTCCTGAAACTGGAGCGCGCAGAGCCTGTGCTCTGGCTAATTTCATTCCTCATTTTACCCTCTCTGCTCCCGCTCGTATTTGGGACTCGTGGCGACTTCACTGTCGTTGATTGCCTGGCGATAGTCCTGTTAGCCAGATGAGCAGTGACCAGGCCGTTCCTGCACACAATTTTGTCTCACTCAGCACCTACTACCTCCCGGAGTAGAGCCTGTTTCTTCCTAGAAAAGAGGGTGGGGAAGGGGGAGGGAGCTGGCAGGCCTTAAAGACTGGAAGCAGGCAGCCCCCGGGTTTGGTCCCAGCTGGGTGTCTGCTTTATTCTACACTTGGGCAAGGGATACCACCGGAGGGAGGGTTAGTCCCTCCAGCTTGGAGGCACCGAGAAATCCAATCTTGGTTGCGTGATCCGCTGCCTGGAAGGGAAGTGAGGGCACCTAAAGGGCGTGATCTTGTCTGGGCACCCCTTAGAATGGGCCCACCGACCCCACCACGGGCACCTCACTGTAGTGGAGGAGGGAGCAACAGATTTGAGTGAGCCGCGTTGTAAAATGGAAAAGTGCTGGAAAGGAACGCCCCGGTGGCGCCAACGTTAAGTCGTAATGTCTGAGGCACAGACATTAAAACCCAGGGACCGTGGTTCTGGAGAAGTTGCGGGCTGGGGTGGATAATGCCGGGAACAACCAGAAATGAACAAATAAAGGTGTCTATCTCGTCTCTCTTCCGTCCTGGTTTAATTCCTGCCTGCCTTCCTCTTAAAAAATAAAATAAATATTGGACAGCGTTCCTCCCTAGTAGCAGCAACCATCTGGGAATAAACACCACGTCTAGGAACCATCTTTCTCCCTAAGAGTTACCAGGACTTGGAAAGTCGCTTTCTTTTCTGGGACTCAGTTCCCTTTTTCTTAAAACCGAAATATAATAGCCCCTACCCAAGAGACGGATGTAAAGATGAAGTGAATTGGCACACAGGACAATGCTTTGGACACTGAAAGCGTTCGGTCAGACTCGGCCACCATCTTTGCGATTGCTGAAGGTCTTGGGAGAATTCTGCTTGTCCATCAGGAATTTGAAGTGCTTAAGGACAATAGTATGCTAAGGTTGTAAATTGAGTTTCAAATACTTCACTCTGTAACATGATTCAAAGGTCTGGTTGATAGTGTTTTACAAAATGTACCAAATGTATAAAGAGTAATAAGAAGTATTGCTTTTAATGCATACATGTATTAGATTGAATAATAATTTTATAGTAGCCATAGTCATATCTGTGTCACAAAAGCCACCTTCAAGGCCACTCTGAAGCTGATGATGCATTAACCCTCTTTGCCAGTCTGTCCATCAGGATTCCCCACAGGTATCACCACCCTCACAGAAACATGTTCTCCTTTGAGTTCTCACAAGCTGTCCTTTTACCCCATAACAGAGTGGGATGCTCTCTTCTTTCCATGCTGCAAAGGGGCAGGGGCAGGGAGCTCCTTCTGTTGGGGCAGGGGTCTCCCCCTAAAGTCTTTCATGGCAAGAAAAAAGGGTAATTTTTTTAAGGAAAAGTACAAGCAGTAATGAAGGGAGTGGGCAGGCAGGAAGAGAGAGGAGTAAGAAGCATTTTTATTTTATTTTTCTGTAGTTATTCACACTGGTTGTCTCCCCTCAGACCCGGAACTTGAACCCAGAGATATGTGGCCTGCTCCTTCAGAGGTGACTGGCCTAACTGCTGCTCCACCAGGGAGCGCCCATGTGTGTAATTTTAAATATTCTAGAAGCCATATTTAAAAAAGCAAAATTAATTTTAGTGATGTATTTTACTTTTTTTTTTTTAAGATAGGCAGGAAGAGACTGGAGGAAGATTTCTATTTATTTTATTTAGTTGTGCATCTTGGTTGTTTCCGGGTCCCCAGGTTATGAACCGTGGGATTCATGTGAAGTTAATATTCAAATATTCAAAATATTATTTCAACATACAATCCATATAAAAGTCATTTGTGGTGTTGCTTGAGCCTGGCCCACTTCTTGTCACCTTGAGAAGTGTACTTTCATTTGTTGCTGAATAAACCTGCTTTTTTTTTTTAAAGTCATTGGTAGCAGATACATATACCTATATATACATATATACATATATATATATATATATTCTTTTTTTTAAGGAAAGGTGCAGGCAGGAAGAGAGATGGAAACATTTTTATTTTTGTTATACATCTTGGTTGTTCATTCAGACCTTCGGGACAGGAACCAGGATCTTTAGGATGTATGTGGACTGCTCTTGGGCCAGAGGTGGCAGACTTAACGACTACTCTACCAGAGAGCACCATTCAGAGGATATTTTACCTCCTATTTATGTATCTTTTTTTAAAGGAAAGGTGTGGTAGGAAGAGAAGGAAGAAACACTTATTTATTTTTAAATTGTTCCTCCAAGCCCCAGTTGAGAACCTGGGTCCTTGGAACGTATTTGGACTATGCTGACCAGAAGCCATGGACTTAACCACTAAGCCACCAGGGCATGCTTGTCTGAACATTTTACAAGAATGGCTTTTTCACTAATCCTCAGAATCTAACCCCCACAGGGGCACATGTACCCCTTACAGGGGTGACTGTGGTCCAGTCTGAGCAGTCTGGCCTAGGCCTAAGCCATGATGGGCATACTTCCTATTTAGCAGATAGCTTGGTGCAAAGTAAACATTGAACAGCTGAAAGAATAAGATGAAGTCTCTTTTGAACACTCCCAAGACCTTGAACAAGGCTCAGTAAAAGCTCATTCAGATAACAATGCAAGCATGATGGCAACAGTTCCTTATAAGAAGAGGAAGAAACCAGAACTCCCTCTCTCCCATGTGAGGATGCAGAAGGCAGGCAGTGGTCTTCTGGCCAGAGGAGGGTCTGCATCTAAATGTGACAGGCTGGCACCCTGACTTTCTAGCCTCCAACCCAGAGAAATACATCTGTTGTTTAAGCGCACTCGGGCTCTGGTATTCTGTTATAGCTGCTGAAGCTGACTCAGACACCCACCGGATAAGGAAAAGTTTGCAGTTGATGATGATTCTTGTTACTGAAAATCTTTCTAAAGCAGGTTAGTTGGCATGTTACTCCCAGCAAAGTGCATTAGATTTCCCTTTAGAACAGAAGGGCAGCAGTGCTAGTCAGTATTCCAATCACATCCTCATTGTCCCGTGCTGGAAATGTAACAGCAGGAAGTGGGGGCCACTGAGCCAGTAATGATCACCCGGATAGCTCTACAGAAGCTTTGGGGGCTAAATACTATGGCCATCAGAAGAGGCAAAATGGAGTTCAGTGATCCGTTTTTCGGTTTAGTTTGGAAAGAAAAGGTACAGAGACAGACAGGGAGAAAGAGAGAGGAGGAAGAAGCATTTTATTTTAGTTTTTTCATCTTGGTTGTTGCCCCCATCCCGGGGCCTGAACCTGGGTCCTTGAGATGTCTGTGGCCAGTGCTGGTCGAAGGTGACTGAACAAACCACTATTCCCCCCCGGCAAGGGAGTGATCCCTTTGTTGAATTTACCCTGGCCCCAGAGTCTCTGCTCTCCCAGGGCAGTGGGAATTGTCAGCCCCCAGGACACTCAGTCACCCTTCTGAAACCCAGGATACCCAGGGAGGATAAGATGCCAGGTTATTATTTCATCACAGGGGCAGGATCTTAGCAGGGATGGGACCTTTAGGGCCTGCCTCCATGAAGCCCAACAGGGGAGGCAAAGGGAAGTGAAGATTCCAGCATGTCAGGGACACTGGAGGGAATGGCCCTTGGTGGCTCTCAAAAGGTCAGGTTGAGGCCTAGTGACTGACTCATTCCCTGCCGAGGCCACCTGTGCAGATTGCTCATGCCCACCAGAGTAGATATTTTGGGGCTCCCTATATTTTCCCCTTTGGTATTCCAGCCGACTCTGCCTTTTGAGTTCATATAGCATGGAATGTCCAAAACAAGGTACGAATATATTAATTTGTTTCTGAAACACCGGTTTAATGGCTGAATCATGTCCTCCGGAAAAGTCACGCATTGACTATAAATAATCCTAACTCCTGTGTGACTGAATTTGGACACAGTCTTTCAAGAGATTAAGTAAATGAGATTATAAGGGTGGGGCCACAATCCCATAACACTGTTCTCTTTATAAGAGACGTCAGGGAGACCTCTCTGCACGAGGTCAAGCAAGCACATAGCAAGATAAGAGTCACTTACAAGCCAAGAGAAGAGGCCTCAGAATGAAACCTACCTTTGGCAAGACCTTAATCTCAGACTTCTGGTCTCCAGAACTGTGAGAAATAATTTCTGTTGTTTCTGCCACCCTGTCTGTGGTATTTTGCTAGGGTAACCAAAAATGACTAAGACAACTTCCATTGGGCAGCAGGAATACATTGGTCAAGACAGAAAAGGAGCTTGCCATCTGGGATGCAAAACATGATAAATGAAAATATAATTTTGGATTGTGACATTATCTGGGGAAAGGTGTATTATGAGAGGGTAGGGCCAGGGATTTTCTTATATTGGGCCTTCAAGAAGTGACGTCCTCTCTGAGAAGTGATATTTGAGTTGATCCACAATAAGGAGCTAGCTTTGTGTCTTTAAAGGGAGAACATTCTAGACAATTTGCCAGTTAGCTGCAAAGATCCCAGGTCAGTATGAAGCACAGAAATTTCATTGTGGCCAAACAGGATGAATGAAGTTGGGAGTCACGGGGTCAGGTAAAGAGAATGGACTGAAAAGTCTTTGGAGGGTTTTAAGCCAAGGGAGGGGTGTGATCTAATATACTTGAGAGGGATGAAATTGACACAGTCCCTGACCTCTAATTCAGGAGAGAAAATAAAACAGGCAAAAATCATTACAGCATGGTGGGTGCTTGGCTAGGAGAAGCTGAGACCATGAGAAGTGCGGAATTTCACCTACATTGCAGTGGGGCTTAACACTAGATCTTTATCTATGCAAGTAAGCTGAAAGCTCTCAAAGGATTTGTCTACAGCTGTTTTTTCCTTGAGTCCCTACACAATTTCAGACAACATTAGCACATTGACTCCAGTCCTCACATTTTCAAGCTTCTTCAACTTTGGACTTTCTACTTTTGGGGGGCGGTGGTCAGGGGAGATGCTGGTGGCAGGAGCAGGGAGGATTTTGCTTGCAAATAGGCAACTTGCAAATGTGTGGGGGAAGGGGTTTTCTGGTTCGTTTTTTTTTCTCCTCGGGAAGAACTAACCCCCAGAACACCCAGGTGAAGGCTGGATCTTGAGTGGCAACATTAAACAAACAAGGACTGTCTTTGGGAACAGTGGCCCTTTCTCCCAAGTTTGCAGGTATTGTAAACTTGATTTACTGCAAGGTATGAAATGCATATCTGTGGAGGAAACAAGATTTTGTTGAGATTGTGGTGTTAGATACTGTCAGGAAGGGGCAGGAGGTAGGAGGTAGGTCACGCCATCATTTTCAAGCTCAGACCAGCTAACATGTAACCAAGGGTTACCAGAACAGTCACTCTCATAAATAGTGTTTTCCCTTCTAGAGCTTCAGCCCAAGCCGCCTCACCTGGACATCAGGGCGTTCTGCTCCCTTCCTCTAGGCGTCGTTGCTCTGGCCTGACCCGGGGCATCTGCCCGTTGGGTAGAAACGTACTCAGAGGTCATCTGCAGCCAGGCGTCAGGGTGATGGATGCGGCTGCAGAACAAATGCGAGGGACATCCACCTTGAGGGAGGGTCTCTCCTAGACTTACAGGGTCTCAGGCAGTCTCCCCAGCCTCCGCCTTCCCAAAGACGCCTCCAGCTCCTCCCACTTCCCAGGCGGCGAAGGGTCCCGGTCCCTCCCCATTTCGCCCTCCCTCCGGCCAAGTTTAGTTCTCGGGGAGACTCTAGCCGGGCAGACAGCCTCCTAGAGCAGGTCCTTGGGTGTCCCCTCCCGTCCCGGCTCGCGCGTTCAGATTTACGGCCGGAGCCATCCCCGAGGTTCCGGGCACCTGCCGGCACTCACTGGGCCTAGCCCCGCCCACGCAGGCGGGGGTTTAAAGGGCCCAGCCAGCCCAGCGGGCAGCACGCGCCCCGCCCTGCTCCCGCCCAAGCCGCACCCACTTGGGGGCGGTGCGCCGGACCCATTTCTTGGTCCACGGGCGCGACGTCTGAAAGCGGGGGTGGGACTGCGCGCGGCGGCGACAGCGACGGCGGCGGCGGCGGCGACTTCCCTGGCGGCTGCAGGCCTGGGCTGCAGAGGCCGGCCGCCCGGGTCCGGGTGAGCGTGGGCAGGTGCGGGAGGCCGGCGGAATGGCTCCGGGAGGCGCGCGTGGCGATCCCGGCGTGGGGAGGCCTGTGCGGCGCCGCGGCCCGCCGGAGCCACTGAGGGCGGCCTCCGCCCTGCTGGCGTCCCGGCTGGGTGGTGGGGCTGGCGGCAGCCCTTGCACGGCCATCCCCGCGGGCGAGCTGCGGAGCTCGGGCGTGCGAAGCGCTGCGGCGCGGGAGTTGGCCCTCGGCGCGCGCCGTAGTCGGCCCGGGAGGTGGGCGCGGAGTGTCTGGGTCGGTGATAAAAGGAGGGAAGCGGAGGCCGTTTGTGAGCGGGGAGGACGAGTGTGGAGCTGGGGCCCCGTCCTCCGTAGTGCCCCCGGCCAGCCTGGTGCCTCCGGGCCTCGTCGCTGGCTCCTAGCTCGCCTGGCCCGGCTCAGAGAGCCAAGGTAGCGGCGAAGACAGCGCCCCCTCCGGCCCGGCGGCGCCGCCTCACCCTGGGCGGCGGCTGGGCCGTTTGTCTGGAGCGGGCGCCACTCGGCCTCGGCCTCCCACCTGGGCCCGGGCCCTCGGCCTCCGGGGTTTTCGGCCGTTCCCCAGTAGAGAGGCCGAAGGGACGTTCCTTGGGCCCCGCGGAGAGCAGGTAGAGCTGAGCCTGAGTTCTCGGGGCTCGGGAAATGGCAGAGTTGATGACTTCGGTTAAAAAAGGGGTCCAAGCCTTTAAAAAGTTGGGGCATAACCAAAAGTTGCATAAGCAGAGAGGTCGTCACCCCGAGTTTTGGGTTCCCTGGGATGGGCAGTGGGGTCGAGGGCCTTCGGTGTTTGGAAGAGGGAGTATGATCCCCAGAGTCAAGCCAGATGACCCCGCCGGGCTCTCAGAATCTCTTCCTTTGCTTTCCTGAGTGACGGTTTCTGCCTCTAGCCACAGGACGGGCCTTCACCTGTGCCCGCGCGTCCATTCTGCATTGGGGAAGTGCTTTTGGTGTGTCTGAGAGTGATCAGAAGGGCCTCTGTGGTCAGGGTGTCCCACCCCTCGGGTCAGAAGCTGCAAGAGTGCATCCTGTAGGGCAGAACCTTCAAAGAGACCTAGAGAAAGGAAAAAAGTCAAGTCATGAAACTGGCGCTTAATGCAACTGATATCAGGCAGTTACCTCTGCAGGAAGGAGGGGTAAAAGCATTGTCACTGGGTTCTCCATACACTTTGGCTAGAGCTCTTCAAATGGAAATCAGGTCTCAGTCTTTGTTTCAGTTGAATTGCGCATTCTCATAGGTGGTCATCAACAGCCCATTTCCAACTCACTGAGATCCATTTTGGAGCACTTATTTGTTGTCACCTACAAATACATTTTTCTCAACTTCCTTGGCCCCTCTGGGTGGTACTTGGGTGTCCAGTCCACCACCGGAACCAGGAAAATTTAATGCACACTGAAGGTTGAGAGCCAGTCACCTAGGGCAGAGTTTGCCCAGCTGCAGTTAGCCGACCAGTTCCAGCCTGCTGCCTGTGATGCAGGCGGCGAGTGGTTTATACATTTTTAAGTGCTGCTGGTAAAGTCCAGAGACTACTATTTCATGACTTGTGATAATTTTGAAGTTTAAACTTCACTATCCATAAATATAATTGTATTGGATCAAAGCGAGCTCTTTAATTTCTGTGTTGTGTGTGACCTATTCAAAGCTGAGTAGTTGTGGCAGGTGCTGCACGATCACCAAGCCTAAATTATTTACTGTTTGGACCTTTACAATGGCAGATTCCCGACCTTGGAAAGGTACACATAGTAGGAAAGAAAAGCATCTGCATAAAAATCAAAATTAGAAATTAATAGACAAAGTGGACTTACATGAAGAGTGTTTTCAGAAGAAACACAGAATAATATTGTATTCTGGATTAATATAAAATCATTTGGATGAATATAGGCACTTCAGTAAGGTTTTCATAGAGGTTGTGATTCAGTGCACTTAATCATTTGACTAACTGTGTGCTTCTTTTCATAGGTTGGGCACACTCATGGACCTGATGCTTTTCTCTTGAGAAACAAACTAGCTTAAAAAAAAAAAAATGGCATTTGTTGCAACACAGGGGGCCACAGTGGTTGACCAAACCACTCTGATGAAAAAATACCTTCAGTTTGTGGCAGCTCTCACTGATGTAAATACACGTAAGTCAGTCCTTTTTGGCATTAAGAAATGCATTAGTTAGACTCATTCATCTCAGTTCAAACGATGTGCATTTTTAGATGAATAGTAACATTAACTTTTCATTTCCACTTTTTCCGCATTGTGGAGAAGCAAAGTGATGAGCATTACTTGCTGGAGTCCCAAAGAGGCGTGTGTGTGTGTGTGTGTGTGTGTGTGTGTGCGCGCGCGCGTGTGTGTGTTTCCACGTCTCCCCATCCGTGTGTGTCCGTTCATCTGGGTATGCACGTGTAAGTATGATTGTGTGTAACTGGTAGTAGGGAACTAGGTATGCGCCTTCCGTTGGACCATGAGAGTCAAACTGATAAGATCTGATTGCTTCTCTTTAATTATTAAATCTAGTGGTTTTAGTAACATCCTTAACAGCTTCAATTACCTGATGATTTGTTTTGCTATTTACAGCCGATGAAACAAAGTTAAAAATGATGCAAGAAGTTAGTGAAAATTTTGAGGTATGTGCTTTATTTTATACTTGACATTTTGAGGTGAATATTCAGTCATGCTTTCCTATTTACTTTGCCCATCTTTTTAATAGTAACTCAGAAATCATTGCTAAAGTAATTTCATTTGAAAATTAAAATTGATGTTAATCATTTTCACAATAGTGAAAATGAATTTTACTCTGTGTTGAGGAATGTTGCTTTGGTTTTGTTTGTTTTTGATTTTAAAGGAATAGTGCGGGCAGGAATGTCAGCAAATAGGCAGGCAGGCAGGAAGAGACAGGAAGAAGCAGCATTTTACGTATTTTAGTTGTTCATCCTGGTTGTTCCCACCAGTCCTTGGATGTGAACCTGGGACCTTGGGATTTATGGGGACTGCACCCAACCACAACTCCACCTGGGTATACCATTAAAAAAATTTTTTTTTGTAAGTATGGCAGCTCTTTTAGCATATACTTTGAGATTACACTCAAACTTTAGTTGTAAGTTTGTTGTGTTCAGGTAATAGTTGCTACGTTATTGGGACCTGAGAGCTAGAGGTCCGTTTTGGTTCTATTAAAACGTCTGAGACATTGATCAAGCAGTTCATCTCTTCTGGATCTGACATTCAACAATTTTATATTGTTCCATAGGTCCCTCTGACTCTGTTCAGTTTTCTTCTCTCTCCCCTTATTCTTTTTATTTAATCATTTCTTGTTGATCTGCCTTCATCTTTTTCTGTCATCTCCACCCTACTGGAATGTTATTTTTTTTTTTTAATTTGAGCTTATTAATATTTGTTTTTATATTTTTAATAAAGATTTCAGTTATACTTTTCATTCTGTAATTTCCATTTAGCTCTTCATTTCTATGTATAGTTTCCTTATTATCATTTCTTTAAAAAAATTTTTTTTAAGCAAAGGTGCAGGCAGGGATGAAATTGAGCAGAGGCAGGAAAGCAAAAGGAGAGAGAAGGGAGCACTTTACGTGGGTGTTCATCTTGGTTGTTTCTCTGGCCTCGGAATGTGAACCCACGTCCTTGAGATGTCTGTGGACTGCACTGGCCAAAGAAGGCTGACCAAACCACTACTCTACCAGTGTGTATCCCTTATCTTTGTATCCCACATTTTCCTGAGCAAATTTATGACAGCTAAAAAAAGTGTTTGCTAAATACAGCTTTTGAGTTTATAAAAGCTGATTTTTATTGACCATGGGTCACATTATTGGTCATCTTTGTATTTTTACTAGGGTTTGATTTGCTACACTGAACATTGTGTTTTGCAGTGTTATCTCCTGCAGAAGATGTTCATATTTTTATTATAGTTGGCAGTTCAATTGCTGGTTGATCTCACTGAATTTGGGTTTCAGCTTTTACCTGTAGGGAGGATGTGTGGGGAACCCAAGATGTTCCCCAAGTCCCTTTAACTTGGTAGAATTCAGTCTCCAAACTACCATTCTTGGATTCCATCAGAGGTTGATTTCGGACCCTGTTTGGTTTAGGTTTAGAATAGGCCTCAGTCTACGGCGTGGTCCTTGCTCAACTGAATGTCTCGGAGTTAGCGAGGTATTAAAAATGTCTTTGCACTGTACTGGGCTGGAACCCCAACACTTAACGTTCTAGACAGATTCCTATATTCCTCTCAATACCAAAATTATCAGCATCTGCTAAACCACAGGTAGGCTCGCCCTGCCTTACCTGAACATGCAGCCTTCAGTCAAGACCTTAAGGACACATGCATGGGATGCCACTCCCAGTCCCATTTGGTGGTTCCCTTTTATCTGGGACTCCGCCTTGAGGATTCCAGGCACTTCAAGCTGTCCTAAGCTTTGGCAAGACCCTTAGTTCACCAGGACCACCCAGCCTGCTGGGCCCCAGCCAAGAAATCGTACCCAGGCAAAGAGTGCCTGTGCATTTCTTCTCTTGGAGAGCATGGTCTTGCACTGCCTTTTGTCTAGCTTCTGAAAACTTCTGTTTTGTCCAACTATGTATGTGTGTGTTTGTGTGTATAAACATGTTTGTGTGTCTATCTATATATATATGTAGCTATTTATATGTGTATACATATATTATTTTTAAAGAGAAAGATACAAGCAGGAAGAGGAGGAAGAAACATTTTTATTTAGTTGTTCATACTGGTTGTCTCCCCCTGGATCCAGGACTTGAACCCAGGGAAGGGGGCAAGGGGTATGACCTGCACTCCTTTGGAGGCAGTTGACCTAACTACTCCTCCACCAGGGCGTGCCATCCTTTGTCCAACTTTATGGTTAGTCCTGGTGCCAGTTAGTCTCACAGACAGAGGAGAAAGTCACATTTCTCATTTTTAATGTGGGGAAAATAAAACTTTTCTCATAGAGTTAATATGAGTAATAATAATAGATAAATGGTTTCCTAGCCTCTGCTATGGACATTTTAATTAGTAAACATTAAATAAATGTGAGTCGGATTGAATCAGATTCCCTACCATCTGTAGTAATGGAGAGTATTTTAGTTGCGCAGAAGATTTTTCAAAAATTGTTTTGTTTTTAGTAGATATTTTCAAGGACTTGTTGCCTTGAACTGAGCTGGAAAAAAAAATTCCTCAGATTAGAGATTGAGCTAAAGAGTTTTCCCTTATAACTCAAGCTGCTAAAACAAGCTATTAAAAATTAAAAAGATCAGTGCACCCTGGTGGAATAGGATTAAGTCCACTGCCTCCCACAGGGCACATTCCACGTACATTCCCAAGGACCCAGGTCTGTGTCCTGAGGCCAGGAAGAACAAGAGGAACAACTAAATAGAAATAAAATAAAAATGCTTCTTCCTCCTTTTTCTTCCTGCCTGTTTGCCTACTTGCCTTTATTCCTGCCTGCACCATTTTACACACACACACACACACACACACACACACACACACGAACACACGAACAGAATAGGCCTACATTTGCATTTTACTGGGAAAGCTGATGGAAGAGAATGGTAGACCTCAGTGGGTTTGAGAGGCTGACACCGAATAGATCGTGAACCTGCAGGTGCCAGCACATGGCCAAACCTCTGAGTGTGGGCACAGGGCTCTCTGGATTTGGTGACCTCCCTGGATAGTGTCTGGCAGTGAGCAGGTTCGTGCCTGAGTTTGAATGCAGATGTGTCAATTTAATGAGCAGACTTAAATTTGAAGCTGTATACATGGGACTTTAATAGTGACTTTAAATCTATGTGATACAAACATTTACCTTCAGTGAAATCCAGAAGACTCAGTCCTTCAAAGAAGTAAGTATTAGAGTGACCATTAAGTTACCATCATTACCACTCCCCAAAAATAATTCCATGAAATCAAAACAAAACAAAACAATGATTTTCATAGTTTTAGAATTGATTCTGCTAACCACTGAGGGATGAAATTCTAGGCTGTCTTTCAGAATATCTTGCAACTAGCAGCAGCCTATTCAATGCCATGTGAAGTAACTGGTTTTTGGTTGTTTTTCCCCTTCAATTTTAATGTTATGTATTTAAAACTATCTAAATAAAACTTATTTTCAGAAACAAGACAGAAAATAAAGACATTTTTGAATTATATGGATTAAAAGACTGGGAGGTGATAGTTGAAAAACTGCAGAATAACTAGATTTGTCAATTAAATCTTTTATTAGAGAAGTTTAAAGCTCAGTTGTTTTGAAAGATGTGAAATCAGCAGTTGCTGTGGTTTATATGTGAGTGAGGCTGGTTTCTTGTTGAAAGTTTTAAGCTTTGGGATGAAAGGTGACAGTACTCGTGCTATGAATTTGATCTTCTTTGAGAGAGGTTGAGGTCCTGCACAGCTTCCGGGGCACCTCCCACCAGCGCTCAGGGCAAATGGAGCCCTAGGACTGTGCCCCGGGGGTGGCCCCGGGGGACCGATGCTCAGGTGCATGTACCGAGAATTGCAGCACTTGCTTTCTTGCTTCTGCGGCATGTATTCTTTTCTGGTTTCGCCTCTTTTCTGTAGAGTGCTCTTGTGTTACCTTATGTAGTAGGCAACCCTAGGTCTTTATCTTCAGCCCAGATCGCTGTCTAGAGTGCCAGACACTTAGATTTAACCACCCTGATGCATCATCTGGCTGGTTGTCAGACTTAGGACAGTAAAAATGTAACCTCTTTCTCTTATACTCCCATCCCCTCCATAAATAAACTTTGCAGTGCCTTCTATAGTCATGCTTCTCATAATGTTATGCTTTTGCAGGTGCTTTTCGTAGAGCCTTCTTTTCCAAGTGGTTAACTTTCACTGACTTTTTCGGCCTTAGGATAAGTCACTTCTTCACGAAGGCATCTGCTATTGGTTCCATCCAGTCAGTGCTGCCAGTTACACTGCCTACTTGCCAGTACTTCCTCCACCATAACTTAACCGTGTTCATGCTTGTCTTTGTTCCCCACACCACCTCTACCTCCCCCGCTCTGAGGGCAAGAATTTTCTGCTTTCCTTATCCTTGATCCTCACTGAGCACAGACCAGGCACTCAGTAAATATTTGTCCAATGAGCAGTTTAGCCCTTAATAGGAGACGAGGTCTTGAGTGTTAAAAGCACTTACTTTGAACCCACTTCCAAAGCTTAACTACATTCAGCAAATATTTTAACCTCTTGGAACTTCTTTATCTGTGCAGTGCTCTTCCTTGATCTGTGTGGTGGAGGTAACACCTTAAAGTTGTGGGTTGGACCAGGTGAGAGAGTGAGAGGCAGTGTTTAGCATATAGATGCTGTGATAATATCAGATAACACTTAAATGATAGATGGTGGTGTAATCTTTGCATATGTTAGCTTATGCAATCTTTACCTGATTACGTCAGGCAGGAAATAGACCCTCACTTAAAAGATGGGGCATCTGAGGCAAAGAGGTGAAGTAACTATGTAGACTTTACACTGCTGAATAGAGTGCAGAAGCTGTACCAGCGGCTGTTTTATTACATTGTCTCCAAATTATAGTTTCTTTTTCTCCTTTTAAAACCAGTTGTTGGGGGTACATAATGACTTGCATCAGATTAAAATCTAAATAACATAGTTACAATAGAGAAACCAGATTTTTAGATTGGAAAAAGGTGTCAGTTTGAAGAAACTGAAGACCGAAAGATCTAAAAGTTAAATGACTTTTCAGAGGTCTTATACTTACAATGTGACAGGGCCAGCCTAGAATGGGTTCCACGTTCATCATTACCCACAGCATTAGTCTTCCCAGTTTTGTTTGCTTGCTTTTTTTTAACTAGAAAATAAAACAATAGTTTTACAGTTCATTTAATGACTACCAGTAATCAAATTAGCAGAGGTTATTTTTACATTTTATTATGCTAGTGTGCTGTTGTTTGTGCTGTCATTTCTCAAGGTTAATCAAAGATACAAGAGTCACAGACGTTTCCCACAGAAGATTCGTCATGTAAATCAGACTTGGTTTATCACCACATTTAGGCATGGAACTAGGTCTGGGGCGACATGCATGATCTTTATGTAGTGATTGTGTAGACTGCCTTGATGAATACAAAACAACTTTCTAGTTTCAACAGTTAATTTTAGTACTTCTTGGCTTAGAATTCAGAAGCAGTAGGTACCTTAATTTACATAAAACTACATTAGCACTAGGTATCTTAAAGCATGAAAACACTCTTTTGCATTTATGATGATGTGTAAGTTTGAAATGAAAATAAACTTATTTGTTTTTCCTTTTCTTTTTGTATAATTAGAATGTAACATCATCCCCTCAGTATTCTACATTCCTAGAACATATTATCCCTCGGTTTCTCACATTTCTTCAAGATGGAGAAGTTCAGTTTCTTCAGGAGAAACCAGCCCAGGTAACATGTTCAAAGATACCAGTGAGGAAAAAAAGTCTTGCTGTAGGATTGCAAGCACTAGTGAATTACAACAACTCAGAAAATATATGGTTTGTCATATAAGGATAACTTTGAGACCATTGCCTCTCAGTTAATGCTTGGTTTTATTTTGACTTTGATCATTTAAATTATTTGATCATTAATGATGTGTGTGTACACTATTGTAGATGATTTTTTTTTTAACTTTTTTTTTTAAAGAAAGGTGGAGGTAGGAATGATGGCCATTAGGCAGGCAGGAAGATAGAGGAGGAAGAAGTGTCTTTATTTTTATTTAGTTGTTCACACTGGTTGCCCCCTCCCTCAAATCCATGTGTTTTGCCTCTTTGGAGGCAATTGACCTAATCACCTCTCCACCAGGATGCACCAGTGAATTCAAATGTATACCAAAGAAGGAATGAAGTTTAGTGACTCTTCTCACACCTCTATGCCAACTCTGCTCATAATAATTTCAGTTCTTTTAACTCATGGCCAAACCCTGACAAGTAAAAATTTTTTTCCTACAAATATCCTTCTTAAAAATAGCTTTAAAGGTTGCCATATTACCTGTGAAAGTTTGTCGGTAAATAAAACATTTTTATGTTGTACCAGTTCATAATTTTAGATATTTGACCTTCCTTTTAGTTTAGTTGTTAACTCTATAGAGTGGAACGCATAGTACAGCTTATGGAATTAGTCCTTGGACCAGGGTAATGGGAGAGAGCATTACGATTTCGAAGGGAGAGTTTTGCGCTTTCCTCTTAAACCCACTCCATAGTCACCCGCTAGTGTCCTCCTCCTGCAAATACTTACCAGTTGTGAAAGAGCTAAAATTTGGTTTAGTTGATTGGGTATACAAATTTGGAAGTATTGAAAATAATGGCTTGGAGTACATAGGATTACATTTAATAATTTACAGAAATGTTTCTAAAGTAGTTTCTGTCTTGTAGGGTAGCTACCAGTGGTTGGTACAGACAGCACAGGATACTTGTAGAATGTGAAAGGATTGCTTTGGAGCTCTTTGATGAATTGTGTACTTACATTTTTATTTTTCTTTCTTAGCAACTGCGGAAGCTGGTTCTGGAAATAATTCATAGAATACCAACCAATGAACATCTTCGTCCTCATACAAAGAATGTTTTGTCTGTGATGTTTCGGTTTTTAGAGGTAACTTTTGAGAATTCTCTTTATTTAATCATATTCAAAGCATTTGATGATTATCTTACTGTAAAACCTGAGCATTGCAACTATTTTCCCTTTCATTTAAGGTCTGATTTCCATGTGAAAACATTTTCTTAATGTCCCTTTTCCTACATTTGCCAAACACATTACTAAGAGACTAGCAATTGAAGCCTTTTTTGTGGGGCGGGTCAGTGGGGTATTGACTAGACTTAGTCAGAATCTTTGAAAATGGACAGTGGCTGACACACTTGAAGCTCGGGGGTCTTGGCTGGTGGGTTTTGTGTGTGTGTGTGTGTGTGTGTGTGTGTGTGTGTGCGCACGTGTGTAGTACAGTAGATGCTCATAAAGAGTTTGGGGGTGAATCCACATGGCGCCTGTTATATTAACCTCTAAGACTTTTATTATTGTCCTTAGTCTTGACTTATTTCGAGTTCTGTCATATTCCTGGGCCCTTGGGTACGATGAGCTTTCGAGAGGAATAGAATTGGGTTCAGATCTTTGCTCTGCTGGTGATTAGCTATAATCACGTTAGCCATGTTAAACCTTCTCTGAGGCTTGGCTTTCTTATCAGTAAAAGATGGTGATGCCCCCACTCAGAGCATGTGCAGTCCTTGGAGTTTTCTTGGCAATGTTCTTAAGCAGTGATGTCTCGGTTGTGCCATTAAGTCCTTTGTTCATGGTGTAACTTGCCACAAAGGCCAGTTAGCTCCTGTCTGTTACTGTCACAGAAGTGACGAGCAGGATGCCCTTCAGATGGCCCACCCAGAGCCACAAAACCGCTGTGCTGGGACAGATGCCTTCTGTGGGTTGATGAATTTTCAGGACATCAAATCTAAGTTGGATTTATATGCATAATATGCTCAGAAAGTAAAAATTGGAAGTCCTCAGAAGTATAACTTCTCATTCCTTTTTTTAGACGGAAAATGAAGAAAACGTTCTTATTTGTCTAAGAATAATCATTGAGCTCCACAAACAGTTCAGGCCACCCATCACACAAGAAGTAAGTGTCCATCCTGTTAGCATTTATAGTGTGCCGACAAGTCCATGTGCTCTCCAAAGTTTTTACTCTCTTCAAGCTGACAGAATGTTTGCTGCTTTCAAGTATAAACCACATTCTACACCGGGGGGATTCTTCAGGAGTTAATGGTGACTTTTTGAGGAATGCACATATGAGTATTTTGCTAAATTTGTTTAGGAGTTGAAATGTGTCAACTGACCATTATGGCAGGGCTTTCTTGAGTTGTGGTATCTACTTGTGTGGTGTGCCAGAAAGTGCCATTTTGTTACACACAGTTAAGATGTGAATTTCAGAGTCAGAGCTGGGTTTGCACGTCAGCTCTTGTCCAGTGACTGTGTGACAGTAGGTAAGTTCTTAACATTTTGGAGCTTTTTCCTTAAAATGGGGACACTCAGAGTAGATCTTAAATATAAAGTTAAAGGGATTAGCACCTGCATAGCACTAAACGTGCCTCATCAGCTTTACTAAATGCCTCCATGCAGATTATTTGGAAAGTAAAAGCATGACAGTGAGAGAGACTTCCTTCCATTTTCCAAAAACTGTTTTTAATGTCTTATGTTTCTTTCCTTTTTCCCACCTCATTTATATATTTTCTATGTTATTGACAATAATTATGTGATATTTTGTCATGATTGTTTCCATTCATGTTAAACGTAAGCATCTTTCCAACCATAATACATTTCTTATAAAGTTTATTTTTAATGGATGCATAATATTCTTTTCCTGTGGGTACCCTTAATTTTGGATATTTAAAGTATTTCAGAATTTTATTTTCTGATACTGAGTATCTTGTTTACAGTTCTAATTATTTAATAGACTGTGTTTGTAGAGTAAGAAACACCAAGTTTTAAAGGTGTTAATTTTTTTTGTGCCACGTAATAGAGATTGTGAAATCAACTTCCAAGAAGGTTTCAGGCTTCTCCTTCTGCAGTAATATGAGTCTCCCTTTTTTGCACTTTCCCTAGCATGCTGTAGTAGAAAGATGAAAAGTGGCATTTATGGTGTGCCTTGGTAGAGTAGCGGTTGGGCATAGTCCACATACATCCTGAGGTCCTGGGTTCGCATCCTGGAGCCGGTGGGGCCAGCCAAGGTGAACAACTAAATAAAATGAATAAAGTGCTTCTCTCTTCCTGCTTTCCTACTCTCCTTCGTGGTTGCCTGTACCTTTCCTTTAAAAAAAAAGAAAAAGAAAATGTGGCACTTATTTTAGTTTTCTTTCCTTTGCTCTTTCTGAATTAGTTACTTGTTTTCTGTTCTATATTTTTTCTTGTGTTCCTTTTTGTTTCTGTTCACCTATTTGTATTTTGAGTCTGACATTTTTCTTACTAGTTGTATGAGTTCTTATATATTCAGGTTATTAAAATTAAATTGTAAGCACTTTCTGTTTACAAATTATCTTGTTTTTTCTTTAGATTCATCATTTTTTGGATTTTGTGAAACAGATTTACAAGGAGCTTCCAAAAGTTGTGGTATGTTTTTAACATCAGGTTTATCATTTACATTTATCTATTACTTTGTTCCAAAGTGCATTTGAAGCAGTTGGATTGTAGGAATAATTGGGGAGATGCTAATTTTAGAAGGGGAAATGTTTAGTGACTCTCAAAATCTAGGTTGATATAAGTTAGTCTTTTTAAAAAAGTTTTTTCAGTTTTATTTTTTAGATTATTTTTGACATAAAAATAAGTTCTTGGTGTGCCCTAGTGGAGTAGTGGTTAGGTCATTTGCCTTTGGAGGAGTGCAGGCCATGTACTCCTGGTTTGAATCCAGGTTGGGAGGAGGGTGGTGGTGGAGGAACGACTACCAGTTTGAGCAAATAAATACAAGTAAAGTAAAATGCTTCTTTCTCATCTCTCTGCCTGCCTGTCTATTCACCTTCATTCCTGCGCACACCCACTTATTGTAGAAATTTTTCAAGAAAGCCAAACCATCCTTCATTCTCTTACTTGTAAGCAACCATTGACAATAAGGTTATGTTAGTGTTTCATTTGATGATTTTTAAAGATGGTCGTGCTAATAATCTTGAAGCCTTTTGGGGGAGTTGGTATATATTTTCATCAAATTTCTGTGTCTTTAAAATTTTTTCCTGTATTGAGGGACTCCTCCTAAGCAGTGCAAACAGTAGAAAAGCATATGAATGGAAAGTCTATCAAGTTCTCACATTCCACAAGTAACACTTGTTCCCATTTTGGGGTTTTTCCCAAGACCCTTTCCTGGCAGGCCAGTATGCTTCGTGGCCCCATAATTTTCTGACTTATGCAGGTATCTTGACTATTTTTCTACTGCTGGTTTTCCAGATTTTAAGTTTTTTAGTGTCATAAAGGATCATTGTGCGTAAATACATATGCATTTTTATTTTAAAGATATTTATTAACTTAAAAATTTTTTAATAAGAACATTTTTGTATTTTAAGGGTTTTAATCTAAGAATGTATAAAAACTTAATTACTTGTGTTTGGAATTATCTACCAATTCTGGCAAAGCCTTAAAGCTCCTTTTTATCAGAAGCAGTCTTCTTTAACATGAAGCCCATTGAGAATGAAGGGTGATGACAAGGTTTTGACTTTTAAAAATGTCTTCTGGTATGCCCTGGTGGAGTAGCTGTTAGGTTAATCGCCTCCGAAAGAGCCAGGCCACATACCCCTGGTTTCAAGTCCCGGGTCCAGGGGTAAACAACCAATGTGAACAACTAAATGAAAACAAAGTGCTTTTCCCTCCTCTGCCTGTCCACTTGCCTGCCTGCCTGCCTACTCACCGTCATTCCTGCCTGCACCTTTCCTTTAAAAAACATAAAATAAAAGAGAGGAGCCAAGTCACTGTGGGTCTGGCTGCTCTAAGAGAAGGTATCATTTAAAAAAGTTTTCTGTGCTTTGCTTCAGTTCCCATCTTTGACCTCTGTTTAGGAGACTGTTAGGAAACTGTGTTAATTCAGTAGCGGGGCTGGTTCTTACTTTCTTACCACTAGAGGGATGGGGTGGATTCTCCCCTGCCTCACTGGGTGAAATGTAATACAGCATAGAAAATAGGGCTGGCAGGTTTTTGTCTTCTGCTGTTGACATGAAGGATGTTGTCTCTGTCATGTTTACCTTCTTGGTTCTGAATAAGGATCCAGTGTTTCCTGTGTCTTGGTTGAGACTTTAGGGATTGGGAAATGAGTCTTGAGCACCAAATACTTAGGACTGTTGCTCCATAAACATAAAACACGTGTTTTATTAGGAGAAATAATTTGTCATCTTTTTATGTAGAACCGCTACTTCGAGAACCCACAGGTGATCCCCGAAAACACAGTCCCTCCCCCAGAAATGGTTGGTATGATCACAACGATTGCTGTGAAAGTCAGTCCTGAGCGGGAGGACAGTGAGACCAGAACGGTAAGTTTTCCAACTCTTTTGCTTTGATTGTATCCTTGTCTATTTGGGAGATGAAAAATGACTGACTTTTTTAGATCACTTTCTGTTAAACACTTGAGCATTTAAGACAAACAATCATGTATATGCCAGAGAAAAAATCTGACTGCTCTGCAGCCTGCAAGTAGCGAAAGGAACTTGTTCACCGTGATATCAAGATGAAATTGGGTGGAACCCCAGAGCCACCTGGCGGAAAGAGCTGCTGCTGACCAGGCTGGGGGCCTCTGTTCACCCTTAGCCTTGACGTTACCAGGTCCTTTAACTGCATGTGAATGTCTAGTTCGGTGCTTGAGAACCTGTGCCCCGGGACAGAGTGTGCTGGGTCGACGTTCTGCCCACACGGGTTTAATGACCAGAGGGAAGTTGAAACTTCCTTGTGACTTTGTTTTTCATCTCATCTGAAAAACCTGTCTTAGAGAATTCTGTGCAGGTAATGCTGGTATTGTCCGCAGGTCATTATTTGTAGGTAACGTGTGTTGAGCATGTACTATGACATTTTAATGATTGAGTTAATATTTTACCCATATTTGTTTACCAGAAATGGTTTTGGAAAATGTTTCACTTTAGGCCTGGATAAATAAGAAATGACGTTTTCAGTAAAGCTATTATCCCTTTGTTCTTTCTGAATTGGAGACTTGTTTTCTGCTTATTGACGTTTCTTTTCTGCTTGTCTGTTTTGCTCATTGCCCGTTTGCATTTTGAGTCTGAGATTCTTATCTGTTTTATGAGTTCTTATATTAAGACTTAAACTTTTTCTTATATTTTGGTAAGCATTTTTCTGCTTATAACTATCTTTCAATAAAGTTGAGTTAATTTGTACTCTTTATTTTTACTCTTAAGTAAAATAGTAGATGCTAATTTGAAAAATATCTCAGGTGATTTGAGTCTAATTTTCAGTACGATTTTCCGAAGTTTTTACTACAGGTGATTTATATTGGAAAATATAAAAAGCTTTATATTAAATAATAGTTCCGTATAATTTCATTTCAAAATAGTTTGGCTGTTTCACCGCAACTGCTTGCAAAGATTTGTTGGTGTTTTCCCTTCTCATTTTTCAGTGGAATGATGCTTTGTAGTGGATTTTCAATGGGGGCTGCTTTAAATAACCACCATGATAACTACTCTTGCCCGTTTCTCTTGTAGCATTCCATCATTCCAAGAGGCTCTCTCTCTCTGAAAGTACTGGCAGAATTGCCAATTATTGTTGTGTTAATGTATCAGGTATGTGTAATTGCTGTTTAGTTTCTTGGGTCTTTGGATAATTTAAGAAAAAGACGTGTTGATGCACACATGCTAACTAATGGAACAAATCCTGTAGTTTCTTTGTATGCCTGATTTTTTTGCTGTAAGAGGGTGTAAAAGCATGAAAATCTGATGTTTTCTTTTAGCTCTACAAACTGAATATCCACAATGTTGTTGCTGAATTTGTGCCGTTGATCATGAATACCATTGCCATCCAGGTGTCCGCACAAGCCAGGTGAGACGTACTGGTCAGCCTCACTGCGTTACTTTTGTAAGATAGGAGAATGATGAGTGATCATTTTTTTGGTCAAATTACATGGATTTTTGATTTTGAACTTGTATTTCAACAATAATAGTTTACTCGTGATACCTCAGTTTCATTGTCTTATACATTTAGAACTATTATTAGGCGCCACTATACTCACAGCTATGATTTCCGAACTTTTCTCACCTTTAAGTCCTGGTTCTTGGCCTTCCTTTTAGCATGAGTCCCGGAGTCTTCGTTCCCCCTCCCCTGTCTCCCTTAATCACTGTGCGGCCAACCACATTCATCCTTTGAGGTAGCATTCCTCTTTGGACTCTTATCACCTACACTCTTGACTTCCTACCTGTCTAGTTCTGAGTCCTTTGAGGGCAGGATTGAGGTCGTGTCAGCTCTAAGAATCCCCGTGGCCCTGTCACACTGTCTTTCAGTGAGCAAAAGTTCTCTAATGTTGTCTACCACATGAGTGGGTCAGTCTAGCATTGGCTTATGTTGTGGGATTCACATAACTACTATGGAATGGCTTAGCACATGGCTCACTTTATGTCTTTAAACCCTTCCTGTTTCTTGGAACTGCATAAAAGTCTAGAAGCATTTAGTGTCTTGCTATGTTGTTCTGGACTATACAGAAATTCAATTTTGACTTTAGTACTTATTATAGGCTTTTATTTAATATTAAGGTCATATAAAGGATTGAGAGCTAATTTTGTAAATTGTACTTATTTCCCATTCAGGCAACATAAACTTTACAATAAGGAGTTGTATGCTGATTTCATCGCTGCTCAGATTAAAACATTGTCATTTTTAGCTTATATCATCAGAATTTACCAGGTAAGTTCATTGACTTATTTAAAAAACAAAACAATACAGGTTTACCTTGGTAAAATTGACATGCAGTAAAATTCACTTTTTGTAGATCTATAGTTCTGTGAATTGACAAGTGCATTCATTGGATAACCATCAACACATTAAGCTACAGATTATTTTCATCACCCCCCAAATTCCCTTTTAGAGACTGGTGTCAATTTCCTCCTCTGGCCTCTAGTCCCTGGCAACTACTGATTGGTTTCTGTTTCATACTTTACCTTTTCCAGACTTTGATGTAAATGAATCGTGGTAGTGTATATAAGCTCTTCAGTGTGACTCCTCTCACTTAACAGTAATGCTGAGACTTGTTTTGTTTCTTTTTCTTAATTTTTGGTAGTTCTTTTTTTTTTTTTTTGATGTTTAGTTTAATTTTGCTCTGGCTGCCATAACAAAGTGCCATAGACTGGGTAGCTTAAACAACAAAATTTAATTTTCTCATGTTTCTGGAATTTGGGTTCTGGCGGGGTTCAGTTCCCGCTGGGGTTCAGTTTCTCTTCCTGGCTTACAGAACGCCACATGCTTACATGGTGATGAGCAGGTAAAAGAGAGATCGAGAGGCTCTGTAACTGCTCTGGAAAAGCCACAGTTGTGATTTGTAGGATTACTAGTGAGGTGGGAGTTAGGACTTCAGCCGCCCATAGATTGGTATTTGCTGTATGAACCACGGTGCTATCACTAGTTGATGAGCTTTTGGGTTGTTCCCAGTTTTAAAAAGAATGGCTTTATTGAGATATTACTTCACATCATAAAATTCACCCTTTAAAGTGTACAGTTCAGTGGTTTTTAATTTGTTCACTTTAGAACTATCACCACTGGTGATTTTAGAGCCCATTCATTGCCCTAAAGAAAAACCCTGTCCCCATTACAGACACTTTCACTTCCCCTTGCACGAGCCTCTGACAACCACTGGTGTATTTTCTCTCTTTACAGATCTGCCTCTTTTTTTGCCATCTGAACAAACATTTGCACACTGATTTCATGTGGATGTGTTTGGCTCATTGACTTTTGTTGTTGGACGTTGTAGTAGCAGGTTTTGTAGGAGAGATTGGAACTTCAAAAGGCATCAAATGGAACTGATAAAGAAATGTCGGCTACTTTTTTTGGAGGAGCCTGTAGAGTTGTTTTATCCCATTTGTAGTTGTTGTCTCTTTCAATTATAAGAAGTTTAGCTCCCCCAGCTCAGTGTAGAGACAGTGTTTCTGAATAAGTTTGTACACTTTTGCGCCGCATTATGACTTTTCGGTCAACAGCAGATGGCTTGTACAGCGGTGATCCCCAAATTCCCATCGCCTGTTGGTGTTGTAGCTGTCTGTCTGTTTCGCACTGGCAGCAACCTCACACAGCTCATATTTACTGCATCTCTTGGTGGCATCATTTTTCCTTGTGTTTGATTTACTTACGTTTTGCTCATCATGACCTCAGGGTGTAAAAATCTACTGCTAATGTGTTCACACAGTGATAGTGCTTAATGATAAATGTCTCAGGAGGTACACCTATTATAAAATAATACACGGCTGTGTAATTGTGATTGTACTAAGCTGAGGGATAGTGTATTATATAGCAAAGGATTTTTTGATGGAAAATAAAAATGAAAACATGTATGCTAGTTTGTTTACTATAAAAACGATCTTTAAAAGCATTTGTGGCACGTCCTGGCAGCCTAGCAGATAAGGCCACCAGACATAGTCCACCTGCATCCCAAGGACCCAGGTTCAAGACCCTGTACCTGAGAGAGCAACCGAGATACATGTCTCTCCTCTCTCTGCCTGCCTGCCTGCACCTTTCCTTTAAAAAACAACATGCAATCATAACTTTCCCTTGTAAATGTCTCTAGGTCATGGTAATTTACACTGAGAAGGTTATCCCTTGCTCTTTTAGTATCCCGAGCCATCTGGGTGAATTGCTTTCTTCTGAGTTGACCATTGGTATCTCCTCTGTCATTTAGACTTTAAATCAATGCTGTGACTAAGTAATTAATGGGTCTTTAAAAATTTTTTTAAAAATACTGACTTCTCTTTTTCCTGAATCTTCCCAGTAGTGAAGTAATGCATGTTCATAGTCGAAAGTTGGGAATATATAGAAGAACAAAGACGAGGTCCATAATCGCATTCTGTGAAAGAAACTGCTCTTTGTGCTTCTCTTCACAGTGCACATATACGCTAAAGCTTTTTGAGGGAGGGAGGTGGACACATCAGGTAAAGGGCCATTTCTGTGGCGAAGCATAGAATTGGACTGTTGACAGTAAATTTAAAGTATTTTATAGAGATACCGATTTACAATGATACACACCTTAATTCTATATGCTATGATGCAATAATCCTTAACAAAATTTAAACATTTTGGCTGTTACTGGTTTATTAGCCCTGTCACTAAGCTTTTGAGTTAAGCCTCATTTTTTTTTAATTGTTTGTAAAATTTTGGTTTTTCTCAACACCAGCCTCTCAGTGTAACTTTTTGTTGTTTTACTGTTCTTCCAGGAGTTGGTAACTAAGTACTCTCAGCAGATGGTGAAAGGAATGTTACAGTTACTTTCAAATTGCCCAGCGGAGACTGCACATCTCAGAAAGGAGCTTCTAATTGCTGCAAAGCACATCCTCACAACTGAGCTGAGAAACCGTATGTCTGCCCTGTCTTGGAAGTATCCTGCACCCCTTGCCAGATGGGGGGGCGGGGGGTGTGCGGGACACTGCTGACATTCCCCTGTGATGCGGAGTCTTTAGCTCCCTCAGATATTTAACTCTCCTTTCTTTACTGCTGTCTTGGTTTATTCTTTTTCCTCTTCTCTGCTGCTGTTTCCCTCTCTGTCAGATCCCAGGGTTCCCCTTTATCTTTTTTTTTTTTGTTTCAAAATTTTTAATGCCATTCCTCAGATATATGTAAACACACTCTGACCGCCACCAAATCACCAAGTGTTATTCACCATTGTTCATAGACTCCACCACCATTTGCCCCTGCCCCCCCCACCCCCTCCATTCCCTGTTGGTAGCCTCAGTTCTATTACAAGTATCCAAGGGTTTTGTTTCATCTGTTCCTTTGTTTTGTCTATTCAGTTCCACCTATGAGAGAGATCTTCTGTTATCTCTTTCTTCTTTCGACTTAGCATGATCCCCTCTAGTTCCATCCATGTTGATTCAAATGACAGGGTTTCATCTCTTCTAAGGTCTGTGTAGCATTCCATTATATATATGTACCACATCTTCTTTATCTAATCATCTGACACTGGGCACTTAGGTAGTTTCCAGTTCTTAGCTATTGTGAATAGGGCTGCAGAGAATATGGGGGTGCGTAAATCTCCATGCAGATGGGTGTTTTTGTATCTTTTTGGTAAACACCCAGAATTGGGATGGCCAGATCATAAGGAATTTCCATCTTCAACTTTTCAAAGAAATTCCATACTGTTTTTCATAGGGGTTGCACCAGTTTGCACTCCAACCAACAGTATAAAGTGTTCCCTTTTCTCCACATCCTCGCCAATATTTGTTGTTCCCAGACTTTTGGATCATAACAGGTTTCTCCCTTTATCATGTAATTGATGTAGTAATTTCCTTAGTATAGCTCTGAGTGTCTTTGGATACTTTCTCTGCCTATCTTCTGAATTTGGGAATAGCACCTAACTTTCCAGGAAAGTCTGGCAAGTTCTGCCCTCTGACCACCCCTCTAGGGGAAGCAGGCCTTGTGTCTTTATGAACTTTGACCCTTGTTCCCGTCCTCCCTGCTTTGGAAATTTACCAAGGAGGTGTATTTGTCTTCGGTGTGCACATTTCTTACCTTTCTTTAACCCCGTTGGCCATCTGTTAGTGAAGAATGTACTTTGACTTATTTTTAAGGGGACTCTAATGTTTCGGAACCAAAACCTTCTTTGGATGTTTGTGACCAGAGTTCCCCAAGGGAAGTGTGGAATAGAGGCCTAGAAAATTCATTTGGCATCATCTGACATCCTCAAAAGTATCTACATTGTTCCTTAGTGGATACCACCTGGTTCTATTCTGGTTAGGTCTTCAGGCCTGCAGGGGAGCAGGGAGAGGCTGGTGGGCTCATCCTACCTGCAGGATGGGAGGGACAGAGGTGCCCACTGTGAGTTTCTAGTCAGCCTCTTCCAGGGAGTTAGGACCCAGGCCTGTGAGGGTGCCTTACAGTTTCCTAGGCTTTTGTAATTTACATAGAGAAAAATCTTTATTTCTGAATGACTAAACCAAGTCTTGAGAATGACTACAGCAGTGATAAAGAGACATTTAGGGCATAGTGCTCTTTCCTCCAATCAGGTTTGGTTGAACGGTGGCAACTTTTAAGGATGCTGGAATGCATCTCCAGTGAAGTTTTCAGGGGTGGGTTCACTACCATGGGACATGAAACTCCCATTTTCTTTCTTCTGACTCTGAATATGATCTCGACAACTTGTATCACCAACAGACCCAGTGTCTTTGACTAAAAGAACACATGGGCTTCCTGGTCAACTCTACCCTACTAGAAAACTAAATCCGGGTTAATAACTGACGGCAGACTGGCTACCGTGAATGTACTGCTATGTAACTCAGTGAGTAGTGGGCTTTGTTGATGATATATGCAATGGATATTTGTTTTCTAGAGTTCATTCCTTGCATGGACAAGCTGTTTGACGAATCCATACTAATTGGATCAGGATATACTGCTAGAGAGACTCTCAGGTATGAGATTAAATCCGTAACACCTGTTTGATTAAATGTTGGAGGCAGCGGTTTCTACAGCTTTTTAAGTGCTTCAGCCAACAGGCTGCTGGATCTGTCTTCTCCCACTGGATTTAGAATTGCAGGACCTTGAGAAGTCCTTTGGTTGATTTTGTGCCTTTAAGAGAGAAACCAGAGTAGTTTATCTTGATTTAAGTTCTAGGCTATACTTTATCTATTGCATTAGGTTTTTTAATTTCTGTGTAATAAATGTATCTTATGGTAAAAGATACTTGATAACCTATCAAGAAAAAGGAAGGAAAACCTTTTGATTCTGTTCAAGGAGAAAATAACTGATACTTTGTGTATTTCCTAGTAATTATTTCTCATGCCTTTTATAACATAATTATGATCATGTTTATTTCTAAAGGAGATAATCAACATTTAAACATCTTTTACCATGTGAAACAATGTACTGTTAGACCTGAGGAATCAGGCCCCTCGCCTACAGCACGCAGGCCGACCTCGTACAATTAGTAATTTTTGGTTCTCATAAGGGAGGGATGAGGGCTCTCCTGTCGCATATGCAGATTACTTTGAATGTGACAGGCACTGTCCACTGTGTTTTCTGTATAAACTACTTGTGCAGTATTCAGCAAGACATTCTTCATAAGTTGGGGTGAATCTGCCTGGGTATGGACATTAGACCCTATTCCTCCTGCTTGAACCCTGTGGACTTGGTTTTCTATAACCTTCTGATGGAACCCTGATCCCTCAGGTCTTGACTATGTCCCCTTGCCTCCTGCTGTCTCCCCTCCCTGACCTGCTGCAGCCACGCATCTTTTGCAGTTCCTGGGCTGCTCTGGTAGTTTCCATTCACACTTGCCTCTCCCATTCTTGCCATCTGTAAATTTCTTTGGAGTCCTCCCTGATCTTTCTTAAGGCACCCTTTTCACATCCCCACAGTGATGATCAGCTGGTACGGTTTTTTCTTGCATGTGTCCCATCTCGTAAGTAAGCTTCCTGAGGGCAGAGGTTCCATGTCCTGCGGTTTCTGTGATATCTGAGGTGCCATCACCTGGCAGTTGTCCAGATGTGGAGAGCGTGAAACCACTTAGCCTGAAGGTTGATATCGTATCTATAAAATAGATAAGCTATTACCCAACATTGTTTATCTTTGAGTAACACAGCCCTCAAAATTCATTTGGTGATCAAACTGGTAATTACCTCTGCTCGGGTAACTGCAGTATAACTGTAGTATAAGTGACATGCATGAAATTACCTTTTAACTTGCAAAGTAAATTTAAGTTTTATGCCGTAACACAAGACCTGGGCCTTTCAGTCACGTGGCTTAGAGAGCCTGCAACCGTGTAGAGCACGCTCTAGCCATGTGACAGGCGGTGGCCTGCAGGGCTGAGACACACACTCATCCAGCTTCTGCCCGCAGGCCCCTCGCCTACAGCACGCTGGCCGACCTCGTGCACCATGTCCGGCAGCACCTGCCCCTCAGCGATCTCTCCCTCGCAGTCCAGCTCTTTGCCAAGAACATCGACGATGAGTCCTTGCCCAGCAGCATCCAGACTATGTCCTGCAAGCTCCTGCTGAACTTGGTGGACTGCATCCGTTCCAAGAGTGAGCAGGAGAGCGGCAATGGGAGAGACGTCCTGATGCGGATGCTGGAGGTAGCTGCTGTCACAAGGGGCACCGCCCTCCGCAATGGCCCTGCTAGCTGTATAGGCGCCTTATCACCACGTGTATGGGGCCGCTGGTGGCCCATCTTGATCCCAGGAGTTAAACCACTTGGGGTCAGATCCTGGCTCTCCCCACCCTCCCTTAACTAGCCCAATGTCCATGGGTAAAGTTCTTCACTTCTCTTAGTATCCCTCCTTTCCCTCTAAGCAGCAGTAACGCGGTGTCTGCCTCATGGGATTGTTGAGGGGTTTGAGTGAAAGGACACGTGAGCGCTCTTGGCATGCTTCTTGGCACGTAATGAGAAGAGATCTTTTCTGGGACTCATGAGCACAGTGCTAAACAGCTGGGAGCTGGGAAGGTGCCTGACTGCGTGCTGGGTGGGAGCGAATTTTAGTTCCCCAGGCTGGACGGTGGTCATGTGGACATGGCGCAGCTGGGCTGCATCCCACCCTGCTTATCAAACTGGCCACTCGCTTTCCTGAGCCTGCTCTGCACGGGGAGAAGGGAGAGGGGGCACTGCTGGAGATTCCAGAGAAGCCACCTGTTTCTTCCCCTTCAGAAGAAGCAACATGACTTCAAGTGGTGGTGTCAGAGAAGCTTTCTGTGTCTGAAAGGGTGGTTCGGCCTGTTGAAGAGGAGTAATTTTGTCTTCTCCCTTGACTTTCTCTTCCTGTTAGGTTTTTGTTCTCAAATTCCACACCATTGCTCGGTACCAGCTCTCTGCCATATTTAAGAAGTGCAAGCCTCAGTCAGAACTTGGAGCTGTGGAGGCAGCTCTGCCCGGGGTGCCTGCGGCCCCTACAGCCCCCGGGCCTGCTCCCTCCCCTGCGCCCATGCCCACCCCTGTCCCGCCCCCACCACCTCCTCCCACCCCTGCCACCCCTGTGACACCAGCGCCTGTGCCTCCCTTTGAGAAGCAAGGAGAAAAGGATAAGGAGGACAAGCAGACGTTCCAGGTCACTGATTGCCGAAGCTTGGTCAAAACCTTGGTCTGTGGCGTGAAGACCATCACGTGGGGCATTACGTCCTGTAAAGCTCCTGGTGGTAATTCTCCTCTTGACTGTTTAGACATGATGTTTTTCACCTCTTGGGTTTTATTCCTGTTAACTTAACATGCTCTCTTTTCCAGAAGCTCAGTTCATTCCCAACAAGCAGTTACAGCCCAAAGAGACTCAGATTTACATAAAGCTCGTGAAATATGCAATGCAGGCTTTAGACATTTACCAGGTAAGAAAGTTCCCTCAAAAATGTCTCAGAATTAAAGATACACTTGATGGAACAGGTCATGAGAGACATTATTATTTGGCTGATGCATAGCATTTGTGTACCTGGGTTTGCTTTTATTCTGTTTGTGTGGGGGTGGCTGGTATAAATGCAGGGTACTAGAAAGATAAGATTTAAGTTTACTTTGTTTCCTGTTTGGGACACATAAGAAGTCTTTTAAAAAATTATTTTCCAAAACTAAGGTGAGGGTAAGAGAAGTTAAAAGATGCGGGGGGGGGCATTTAATATTTAACTCAAGTTCTCTGTTTTGAGTACAGCTTACCTGCTTATATGGTTGGAATACACTAATGCCCTTGGGTGTTTTCCTCCCCGATATTAGGTCCAGATAGCAGGAAATGGACAGACATACATCCGAGTAGCAAACTGCCAGACTGTTCGAATGAAGGAAGAGAAGGAGGTATTGGAACACTTTGCTGGTGTGTTCACGATGATGAATCCCTTAACATTTAAAGAAATCTTCCAGACGACAGTCCCTTATATGGTGGAAAGAATCTCAAAAAATTATGCTCTTCAGGTATAAAATTCCTTTTCTGAAGCTCTTTCAGCATTAACTTTAAAATCTCTTTTGTTTCATACCTGTTTGATTTACTTGCAGAATTTTTAAATAATAGGCCTTAGGATAATGTTCATAGAGCAAGATTTAGAGAAATACTAGGCCATAATGTTAATTTTCGAAAGACCAGTGTTTCCGTCGACCAATTCTTTTCCTTCAGAGAAGTTAAGTTTGTATTAGATGCAGCCTGTTGGTATTTGATGGTGAGCTTAAATAACATATTATATACTTAAAGAAAGCTACTCCCTGCCTTTGTGGGAAGGGAGGTTCATTACTTTGTCTTAAAGCTGCTTTAGAGAAAGCATTATTTTTGTCACCTGGTTTTCTCGTTTTGACAGATTGTAGCCAATTCCTTCTTGGCAAATCCTACTACCTCCGCCCTGTTTGCTACAATTCTGGTGGAATACCTCCTCGACCGCCTGCCAGAAATGGGCTCCCACGTGGAGCTCTCCAACCTGTACCTCAAGCTGTTTAAGTTGGTCTTTGGCTCGGTCTCCCTCTTCGCAGCTGAAAATGAGCAGATGCTGAAGGTAAAGCTCATTGAGGTCCATGTGCCGCCTCGTGCTCTGGGTTGGTGTTGCTTTTACTTTTCATTTCTGAACAGAAAACAGAATGGCTTCTTTTTTAATGCAGATGACAGGCAGCAGCCTGATGGAAGAGCGAGGAGGAAGAAGCATTTTATTTTTTTGTTCATTTTAGTTCTTCACTCTGGTCATGAAGCCAGGTCTTTGGGTTACATGTGGACTGTAAGGGTCCTATGTGGGGAAATGTGTCTTTTTTTTCAAAGGAAAGGTGCAGACAGAATGAAGGCAAATAGGCAGGCAGAAAGAGAGGAGAGGGGAGGAAGAAGCACTTCATTTAAAACATTTTTAATTTATTTCTTCACCTCGGTTGCTTCCCCGCCGGACCCAGGACTTGAACCCGGGGGTATGTGGCCTGATCTTCTTTGTAGGTGATTGACCTCACTGCTACTCTGCCAGGTCATACCACATGTCTCTTTAATCCTAAGCAGAGGTAAATTTGGTGATTCAGAATCAAAGCCTCAGAATTCTGATAGTCAGTGGGCTACCACTGATTTTTTTTTTCTTTTCCTAAAAGGTGCAGTAATGAAGGCAAGTAGGCAGGCTGAGAGAGGAAAAAGAAGTGTTTATTACTTTTAAATATTCATTTTGGTTGCTCTTCCCAGCCTCAGGATGCAAACTAATGTCCTTGGGATTTCTGCGGCTTGTGCCAGCAGTAGATGGTAGACTTAACCACTGAACCACCAGGGCACGCCTGGTTTTCTTTTTCAATCTGTTTCTTTTTATGGCTTACACAAGTGAAGTAGGAACCCACGGGACGTGTCTACCAATGACAGTTTGATTTTGGCAAATAGCTAAAACCCGTCCCTAGTTAAGTCACCCACTAGAAGCAAAAGATAGCTGAATTAAAAAAACTTCTAAAAAGTCACAGCAAAACGTATTGATTCCTCCTGTAGGAAGTTGTGTTTGGAGACGTTTTTCCCCAGTCCCGTGATTTGTGTTTTTATGTGATGTTTTCCTTAGTTCTGTAGTACTCAGGTATCACCAAAGTTAACATTACTTTTGTGTTGATATAATAAATACTCAAAACTCTTTTAAGGTAACTCTTAATCTGCCCCCAATGACTGTGTCTTCAAGTAATTCAGTTTTTGCAAACATTAGATACAAGTATGCTGAAGAAGATAGCAACAAACAGAATACAAGTTAGTGGGACAAACTGATAGGACGCAGCATGTATTTAAGAGAAGTTATTGTGGAAGTCCAAGTTGGAAAGCTTTCTTTCCTTCCAGAACGTTCATCAGAATGGCCTTTCGTTCCCGTCTGTTCACATTGAGCCTCCCTCACGTGGAGCCTGTTAACCTGTCTTTCGCCCCTGCAGCCTCACCTGCACAAGATTGTGAACTGCTCAATGGAACTTGCACAGACTGCCAAAGAGCCCTACAACTACTTCCTGCTGCTCCGGGCCCTGTTCCGTTCCATTGGTGGAGGTAGCCATGATCTCCTGTATCAGGAATTCTTGCCTCTCCTGCCAAACCTCCTGCAAGGTCAGAGCAGAGAGTTTGGTTGCCTTTTAGTTTTGATGCATGCATGGGCCTGGCTGCCTTGGTTGCTGGGTTCATCCTCTGCACCCCGTGAAGGTCCTGGTGTCTTAGTGTGCCTGTCCCCCACACTGGTCCCCATGCCCTGCTCTCTTTGAAGGTAATGGATTTGAAGCGGAGCCCTCCCGTTGAGGACTGGCTTCTTCCTCCCTGTTCAGTTGAATGGGAATTGAAGGTTTTAATTAGCCTGGTTAGGACTCGTTTGCATTTTGTAGCGTTTGGCAAGCAAGTCTGGAAAGCGGTTTCTTGTGGTTTAGTAAGATGAAACCCCTGGATTGAGAATCAGAACAAGAAGGGGAAAAGCAAGTTCCAGAGCTAATTTACTAGTTCATCTTTAAATTTTATTGCTAATGTGCATAATCAGAATTCTGCAATTTTGTATAATTTGGGACGATTTCAAGATAGGTACACAAAGGGAAGTTTTGCGTCCATTGAATGTTTATGGGTGTGAACTGTTTAGAAACACTGCCCTAGAATTTTTTTGTAATGGTGGGCTTTTGGCAGGGCATGGAATCTTTTCCTGTATTTTCTTTATAAATCCTTTAAAGAGAAGTTTCTGTTCATCGTACATAATCAGACAGCCATGATATACTTGAAGATGTTGTATATAATGTGACCAAAAGCCTGCCCTGGAAGGTGCCACACAGCCATCTCCAGTCACCCCATCTGAGCCCTCTACTGGACTCAGGCTTCGTTTCTCCCACTTTCTTCTGTTCAAGTGAATCCTCTGGGATCTTAGCCTTTGTGCTCTTCTCATCCACTTTTGGCTTTTGAATGTGGTGTTGGCACTTTGCAATGTCTTCCCTGGTAACTCCTCTTCTGAGCCTCTTCATCCTAAGCCTCTGAGGACAAACCTTGTTTTAGATGCAGGCTTTCATGCCTTTCTCTTTGTAGCTGGTCTCTGGGGCAGGTTCTGAGCTGACAGGTCTCAGTCAGCCGGGGGCCCAGTAAACACTTGGGTTACCCTCAGGAAGAGTGGGGAGGTTGGCTTTCTAAGAAAGAAGCCTGCAAAAAGATGTGAGGTATGAAACCTCAAACTTGAGATGAGTGTATCAGAGTGGAGTCTGTCCTAACATCAGGCTTAAGATTGATGTTAATTCTCGTTGGCATCATTAGTTAAATCAACATCAGTTAGTCGATATTAAGTAATTGATACTGTTACCTGAATGGTAATTAATTATAATTATATGCAGGCTGCTGTTACTACACGTGTGACGGAGGAAAGGGGGTCATAGATCTAGCTGTAGGATAGATGAGACAGGATCAGTGTCTCCTGCTGCCGCCTTGGTGTTTATAGTAGATGGTAGACCAGCTGTTGACTGGGGCTCATCTTGGCCGGTGTCTGAAGCCGCTTCTCTCCCTGAAGACCCAACCCTTGTCTTTAGGGCTGAACATGTTGCAGAGCGGCCTGCACAAGCAGCACATGAAGGACCTCTTTGTGGAACTGTGTCTCACGGTGCCCGTGCGGCTGAGCTCTCTCCTGCCCTACTTGCCCATGTTAATGGATCCCTTGGTGTCTGCCCTCAATGGGTCCCAGACATTGGTCAGCCAAGGCCTGAGGACCCTGGAGTTGTGTGTGGACAACCTGCAGCCTGATTTCCTGTACGACCACATCCAGCCAGTGCGAGCAGAGCTCATGCAGGTGAGCCCGCCAGCAGAGGGCATCTGGGGCGCGCTGGCCTCGTTCTTGCTGGGGCTTCTGGGCCAGCAGTTTCCGAAGAGATGACCACCAGCAAGCCCTCTGTTCCCTGCAAGATGAAGCGGTGTAGCTTTCCACTCTGTGGATTTGCTTGCGAAAAGACTCAAGGAAAGACTCCAGTCTGTTGGGATGAGGGGTTTGTTTTGCAGTTTGCCACTACCCTTCTACACCCCTTCCTTCTCAGAGGGCTTTTCTCATTAAGTTGATGACGTACGGTGGCAGGTGTTGTTTCTAGAAGATCCTCTATTAAGAGATTCGGAGTTACATGGTAGAAAGAGGCACACTCTGAGGGGAGGGGTTAAGGTGTTTGCCATAGATAATAGACGCTGGAGTTTGACTTGAGAACCATATGAATGCGTTTAAAAAGGATCGGAAGGATTTTAATGAAACACGTTGCTTTTAGGCTTTGTGGCGCACTTTACGCAATCCTGCCGATAGCATTTCCCACGTGGCCTATCGTGTACTTGGTAAGTTTGGCGGCAGTAACAGGAAGATGCTAAAGGAATCCCAGAAGCTGCACTATGTTGTCACTGAAGTTCAAGGCCCCAGCATTACAGTGGAGTTTTCCGACTGTAAAGCATCTCTTCAGCTCCCAATGGAGAAGGTAAATTTAGAATTCCTTGAGAACTTCTTAAACACACTGTAAGTTGCATTTGAAGAAAGCTGACTCCATTTGAAAATATGTAAATCCAGCATGTTCCTTTTTGGGAGGTAATTTCTAAGTAAACGTGCAACGGATTTATTTGGGGGTTGGCTTGGTTGGCCAGAACCTTTGTGCTTGTATTGCCAGGAGGCCAGTGAGGGGTGTGGCTTCGAAACTGACCCCTAAGCAGTTCCATCGTTCCCTCTGGTCCAGGAGCTGATGCCCAGCCCACCCTGTCCTTGCACTTAGTCTGTTTTGAGGCCTAGCAGTCTTTACCTGAGAACCCAGGGTAATTCTTGTCGTACTCTAGTCACTCACTGAGCTGCTTATCTCTGTGTCCATCTAAAGAGCACCACTGCCCTGGCGCCTGCTCCACTGTGGCAGCTCCTTGGGGTCTCTGTCCGCCCCTTCAAGCTCCTATTTCACTGTGCAGTGACCGGGTTGTGTCCCTGATCTCTCACCAGAGGGTTCCTCCACTGCTTTTGCTTTATCTTATTGAGACTGTGCCCCCCTTGCCTGTTGACCGTTCCTCTCCTTTTTTGATACATTGTTTTCCTAATCATAATCTACATCATCACGTGACTTTTCGCCTTTATGATTTTCTTTTTTTTAAGAAAAAAGGAAACATCAGGCAGGAATGAAGGGTGAGTAAGTAGAGAGAAGAAAGAAGCATTTTATTTTCTTTCATGGAAAGAAAGAACAAAAAATGAACAACTAAAGATGTTTTCTCTTCCTCTTCCTTTTTTCCTTAATGGTTTCTTCTTCCTCTCCCTCCTTTGAAAAAAAAACCCACAAAAAACTATTACTTTATTGATGCTCTATTGCCGGTTACTGCCCAATTCAGGCAGCAGGAGAAACCAGGGTTCTTCTGGGCTCTGGAAGAACTTGACTTTCTGACTAAGCCCGGTACCAGCTGGCTGCTCTGTGGCATCGTGTGCTGCGAGTCCTCGGGTGGGTCAGGGCATAAATCTTTAATCTTTGATTTACAAGAATGTAATTTTCATTAACACCTCAGTCTCAGGGTTTCAGATTATTTCATTGTGTGATTGTCTTAACCTGCCTTTCTGATCAATGTAACTGAATAGGATAAAATGTGTATAGTTGTGTAGAGTTTTTTGGGGGAAAGATGAAGATGTAAACCTATTTCTCTTTTAAAAGAGGGAACTTAGGTAGTAAAGCCTTAGAAAAGCCATCTTGTAGTTCTGACCTTAGACACAGGAAGGTCTGATCTGCAGAGAGCTCGTTGTCCTCATGAGGACGTGTGTGTCACTGACATAGTCTCTGCTTTTAATTCAGCGAATCTACCACAAGAGGCCTTCTGAGCCCACCTAACTCCTGGATCCTTACTTTGGTTGTTCAAGCACAGAGGCAGTAAACTCCACTTTCCATCTCATTTGAACTGTGCTGTCCTCATTTCAGAGTACTCCTGCCGTCTCCGGAGGGCCGGGCCCCTCCAGCGCGGAATCTGCATTAAGGTTCTGCAGGGTGCTTTCTGGGAAACCTTTTCAAAACCAGTCCTTTCTCTACTGAATTCGTTTTTGTGTCTCCTTGTTGTAGGCCATTGAAACTGCTCTGGACTGCCTGAAAAGTGCCAACACGGAGCCCTACTACCGCAGGCAGGCGTGGGAGGTGATCAGGTGTTTCCTGGTGGCGATGATGAGCCTGGAGGACAATAAGCATGCCCTGTACCAGCTCCTGGCACACCCCAAGTAGGCCACACTCCACCCCTCTGGTGACTCGTGTCCGAGCTTGTTTCTATCACACTTATCTGGGGGTTTGTTGTTGTTTGTTTTTTTAAAGGAAAGATGCAGTAATGAAAAGGGGCAGGCAGGCAGGCAGGCAGGAAGAAGCACTTCATTCAGTTGTCCGCGCTGAGCGGGACGCGGCGTGACTTGGACTGCACCCAGGGCGCACCGTCTCGACGCGGAGAAAACAGAGAGCAGAACTTGCAGCTTGAGCCTTAGACTCATACAGTCTCTGTCTGCCTTTGTCACTGAATGTGAGAAAGAAGGAAGGGCCTTCTGTTAACTTCAGAGGCAGAACCAGACTGAGTGGACAGAAACTAGAGAGGCAGATCTCTGGTCATAGAAAGAAATTTCTGTTATCTGGATCTGTTCAAGCTTGGGCGAAAGTAATTATTTTTAAATTAGCGAGATTTTCTTTGTGTACTTCGGTGATTATCTTCTTGGGGTTTAGTTAATATCATATGGCTGATGGTAAATGCTTTATCCTTTGGACCCATAGTCTAATCACATTGTGACTTTTCAACATTTAACAGGCATATTGCTTTCTTTAGTGATGATAGGTCTTTTTATTCCTGTTTGATCGATTCAAGTGGTTCTTTGACCTGTTTGGTTTATTTCATTATCAAAGATCAAAATCAAGTTTCATAAGATAGAAGGTAATTATGAAAATGTAGACTATGCTTAAATTTTGTCATTTACCTCTGATTCATTGCCTGTGTTCATACTGGTAGAACATATTTGGTGTCTCTTAAACCATCAACTATAGATTTTATCATGTTTGATTCTAGGGGTTGTTGAAATTAAAAACAGATTAATTAACTCACCCAGCCTATCCAAACAAGAGAAAACTGATCAGATCGAGACTAGTAAATCCTAGTGATATCATCAGCTCAGTTTGATGTCGTAATGATGGATTTAATCTTGCCTTTCAGCTTCACAGAAAAGACAATACCTAACGTCATCATATCACATCGCTACAAAGCACAGGACACTCCTGCCCGTAAGACATTTGAGCAGGCTCTGACTGGGGCCTTCATGTCGGCTGTCATCAAGGATCTCCGGCCCAGCGCCCTGCCCTTCGTGGCCAGCCTGATTCGCCACTACACCATGGTGGCAGTGGCCCAGCAGTGCGGTGAGTGCATCGACTGGGAGGGACAGGGGAGGCGGTCACTGGATTTCCTCAGGGTACAGCACAAACTCATTAGTTGTCTTTCAGTGAGACTGAGTTTGGCTGATTGGCTTTCGTTTTTAATTTTTTCACTTGCTACTTTGGTAAAGACCATTGGTGACTTTTATTGAATTCCTAAACTGAAGAAAAAGCAGTGGGATGGAGTTGCACTCGAGGGACAAAAAGTGGGTGTGAAGAGTTCTTTGTCACATGCCTCCTGCCTCCTTTCAGGTCCCTTCCTGCTGCCCTGCTACCAGGTAGGCAGCCAGCCCAGCACAGCCATGTTTCACAGTGAGGAGAATGGGTCCAAAGGGATGGATCCTTTGGTTCTCATTGACGCGATAGCCATTTGTATGGCGTATGAGGAGAAGGAGCTGTGCAAGATCGGGGAGGTGGCCCTCGCGGTGATATTTGACGTCGCGAGTATCATTCTGGGCTCAAAGGAGAGGGTAAGGCCAGACACGGAGAGCGTCGTCTCTCTGGGGTGTTTGTTCCTGAGGTCATTGTTCTAGACATGGGAGGGCCGAGAAGTGCAGGGACATGTGGTGATCTGTGTTGGCCTCTCTCTCCAGGCCTGCCAGCTGCCGCTGTTCTCCTACATCGTGGAGCGTTTGTGCGCTTGTTGTTACGAGCAGGCGTGGTATGCAAAGCTGGGCGGCGTGGTCTCCATTAAGTTCCTTATGGAGCGGTTGCCTCTCACATGGGTTCTCCAGAACCAGCAGACCTTCCTCAAGGCACTTCTCTTTGTCATGATGGACTTAACTGGAGAGGTAGGTGACGGGTGACCCCACATCTAACCAGAGTTTGTAAGCAGCCGATTTTCCTGGAGACCGCTTGGTTCGAGGGAGTCGTGAAAAAGCACTGCCTTGGGAAAGCTTCGTGACTTAGCTACTGATTTTTCATTACATGCAGCTTATTTAATAAAAGATTCTTAGAACCCTGCAGACTTCCAGGGGTCTGAATGCCTAGCTGCCCTTATAAGGAGCCATCGCGCCAGCAGTAACATGCTTCTGGGGTGGGGGGGTCCCACTGTCCATGTCACCGGAGGGTTCAGTGGAGCCTGTGCTGTGCCAGTCCCTGCGGAGTTGTGTCTCTGAACCTGTGCGCAGGCGTCACGTCTCTAGGATGTGGTGGGTGTTGCCAGCTTCCTGTTTGAAATTGAAGGATCCAGTCTAGATCCATATTTCTTTCCTGAATGGCAAGCAGACGTTGTCTATTAGCGGCGGTCTGCCTACTGACGTGCTGAGTGGAGGTCACAGAGCGGTCTTGTTACAGCTACGTTCGCTGTTGTGAGGGGCGTAGATGCTCCAGACAGCGTTGGGGGGCTCGTTGCGCAGTAGTCGCGGCTGTCGTGGAGCATCGCCCCTTCATTCCAAGGAGTCCCTGTTGCACAGGTTTCCAATGGGGCTGTGGCCATGGCAAAGACCACCCTGGAGCAGCTGCTCATGAGGTGCGCGACCCCTTTAAAGGACGAGGAGCGAGCTGAGGAGATCGTGGCAGCTCAGGAAAAGTCTTTTCACCACGTGACACATGACTTGGTTCGAGAAGTCACCTCTCCGAACCCCACTGTGAGAAAGCAGGCTATGCATTCCCTGCAGGTACTGGCCCAGGTCACTGGAAAAAGTGTGACAGTGATAATGGAACCCCACAAGGAGGTGAGATTTTTTGATACGCAAACTATGATAATTTGAACAAAAGGTTTGAAAAAAATTTTCATCCAATTTGCATTATGGATAACATGCGATTAGTAATTGTCTACCTGACAAAGTGCTTATCGTACATGCTTGTTCATCTCTGATACGCAGATAGCCATGCGCTGCTTTCATGAGAGGTCAGTAGTGGTCATTGTCAGTGTAGAAGGCTGGTGTCTGGGTCTGCGTAGTTTTGTTCTTATGTAGTATTTTGCTTGTTTGTAGAGAGGTTCTCTGAGCCTCAGGCTCTCAGTGTGTCTGACATGCGTGTGAGCACGGGAGACGACATCCTCTGCTAACTAAGACGTCTCCAGTAATTTGTCATGTTTCTGGTTTTCACGCTACTGATGTTCTGGATGTTGTGATGAGAGGTATTGCTTTCCAAAGGCCGCTGGTGACCAGTGCTTCCTCTTTGCTTCCCCAGGTCCTGCAGGATATGGTTCCGCCTAAGAAGCATCTGCTCCGACACCAGCCTGCCAACGCGCAGATTGGTCTGATGGAGGGGAACACCTTCTGTACCACCTTGCAGCCGCGGCTCTTCACAATGGATCTTAACGTGGTGGAGCATAAGGTGTTCTACACAGAGGTAGGGGGGTGGTGGTATGGCGTGGTGTGAACGGTGATGATGTGTGTCTGATAACTTGTCTGCATGAGACAGCTTAGGCAGCGTTCAGAGAAGACATGGGTGCTGTGCACAGGTAGCCAGCTGCAGCCTGGCGTGGTGCTCCACACAGGTGCTATCTGCCTGGGAGAAGGTAGGAGTGGTGACAGGAGGCCTTCAGCGCAGAGCGGTGTTTTCAGAGTACTCAGCCCTCTGCAAGGTGCTTGCTCTCTTCATGGCCTGTGTAAGACAATACCATCTCATTCAGTCACTCTTGTACCATCTAGCGCCTGGAACAAAACATACACAGAGCAAGCAGTGATTTATTGAATTTACTACTCAGTGTGCTATGCACCCCTGAGAAACCAAGGTTGCGTGAATGCCCTTCTGTAGCTGAGCCGGCACCCTGTGAAGTTAGGTACCGATTACTCTCACTTTGAAGATGCAGAAGCTGAGCCTCGAGGCTTGTGCAGCATACGCCAGAGCAGCAGAGCTGTGGGGCGTGGGTTGGTACCACCACTTTCTTGAGAGCCGTTCCAGACCCGCCCACCGTCCTCGATCGTCCTCCACCCAAGATGTTTTATAAGTGTCTTTCAGCATAGGCACTCAGGGCGGGCCGCTGCTCAGCAGTGTAAATAAAAATCAGTCACTCGAATTCGGTCAAATTATCGTAATAGTTCATTCTTAAGGTATGACATTGGTCTGGTGATCAGTCCCCACTTGAAATTTTTTTGAGACAGGACTCATACTCATAGAGGCATGGTCAGAGTAAACTGAGGCCAGTCACAAGAAAGCAAATTCTTCCTGTTGACATGAACTCTGAACTTGCAGTTATGAGAAATGCGCCTCTTAATGTTAAATCCTGTGGTTTACTTGGACCCAGGGTCTAGACTCTGTATCCCTTTTCCTCATAAGACCTTACAGGACCCAGGGGAACCACTGGGGACGGAGCAGTGGCTTCTTTGGTGGTCTAGAGGCAGCTGCACTTTACCTGTGTAGGAAATTCCTCCTTACAGTATCAGAGTGGGTGAGAAAACATCTCAAGAATGTAACTATTGATGCTATGTTTTGCTTTAGATCAGTCATATATTAATGCTTAAATTCTTTAGGATTTGAGCTTAGTCAGCTGTAAAATCACTGTGTGTGTGTGTATGTGTGTGTATATAAAATTGCTATGTTCTTTTATTTTCATGGCTATGCCTTCTCCATAAGGGCAGGCTAAATTAAATTGTTTTATCTTTTGTAGCTGCTGAATTTGTGTGAAGCTGAGGATTCAGCTTTAACAAAACTCCCCTGTTACAAAAGCCTGCCATCGCTTGTACCTTTACGAATTGCAGCATTAAGTAAGTTAATATAAATCTGAAATAAGTTACTGGGTGCAAAAGTGAAAGGAGACAGTAGCCTTTTTCTGGAGTCTCATTTTTCTGGTTTTTTTTTTTTATCTTTTTAAGGTGGGGACAGAATTATTTTTGTATGTATCTCAAGTTACATGATGAGAGGTCAATGGATTATACACACTTATAGGATTTAAATAACTTTTTATCCTGTAGTAAACCATGCATTTTACTCTGTACTCAGCCCTGTAGTTCCGAGTCCAATATTCTGGTTTAAGACATTCATATATTGCCGTTTTCATCGGAATCAGAGTACGTAGCTGGGTGTACTATTACCTTTATGAATTTAATAACGACTCAGAAGCATTTGACAATCCTGTCTGTAGACTTCCATGAGGAAGGTCTTTACTGTTTGTTTAACACAGAAAGTTACAGAGAGAACTAGGTCAGTATCTGCCTTTGTACTTAGAAACAGGCATTCCTTCCTTTTTCCTTGATTAAATTAATACCCATTTTAGGTGTCTTTCATTTGTCTCTTGCTTTGTTGCTTTTCATACACTTAGCAAAATACTGCCAGAGCCTTCCTTGAATTCGAGGTAGAGAAATCGAAGGCAGACTGTGATGCTCAAGCCTGAGGATAGATAGGCCTGGGGTGTTCAGTCCTCAGCGGGACCTGGTGAGGGAGGTGCACCCAGGGGGACTTTGGCAGCTTCTCTTGTCGGGATTCCTTTCTTTGGGGTGCATCTCCTGCATCCCCACTAGCTAACATGGCATCACTCAGTAGAATGTTAACTAACAGGATTGTGGTGTGGGCCCCTTTCCTGCAAGTATTTTCATTTTGAAAGCCGTGAAACTCCCAGAATCATCAGGAGACTGCCTGACAAAATATGGGTGACGGAGACAGGCTACACTTTGTCTTTTTCCTCCACCTGTCTCCTGTCAAGGCTGTGGCCTCTGTTAACTCAGCCAGGCTTTCACCCTGTGAGGATGTTTTGGGAGTGGCGCCAGGTGCTCCCTTTTTTACCCACCTCCAGTCATCTCTCATGGTATAAGATTTATCATTGACTTTTCTAAGTATCTGAATAGGAGACTTTTTTCCTCTTTTCCTGGGTTAGCTGATAGGAAAAAGGTTTAATGATCCCTCTTTTTTGTTGCTTGGCTGGAGTCTTTAGACAAGGAGATTGTTGATGTGTTTTCAGATTGATAATGAAATTGTATTGCTTTTTCTCCCTGAAGATGCACTTGCTGCCTGCAATTACCTTCCTCAGTCCAGAGAAAAGATCATCGCTGCACTCTTCAAAGCTCTTAATTCTACAAACAGCGAGCTCCAGGAGGCTGGAGAAGCCTGTATGAGAAAGGTGAGTGTGTGCGCACACGTGTACTCGTGTTGCACGGAGTTTGCACTGAGGTCTCACACTCACTTTGTCAGTGTACCTGGAAGTCTGCCTTGGATTGTAGTAGCGCCTCTCCCTGCGTAACAGTGATGCTGATCCTCTACAAACATTAGACATCAGGGCCTAGTTGTCATCTTTTCATCAGATGTCTAGAAAATGAAATAGATTTTCCCAAGGAAAAAAGAGAACTTGCTGCTGGAGATGAAAATGAGCTGCATTGTTATGAAGTACATTGTTATGTGTTTGCTTTGTAACCTTTCTTCTCTGATAGTTTTTAGAAGGTGCCACCATAGAAGTAGATCAAATCCACACTCATATGCGCCCCTTGCTGATGATGCTGGGGGATTACCGCAGCTTGACACTGAACGTCGTGAACCGTCTGACCTCGGTCACCAGGCTCTTCCCAAACTCCTTCAACGACAAATTTTGTGATCAGATGATGGTAAGCTGAGTTTATGGAAGCATGCACTAATGAACCAAAAACATCATTTCACTTTCAAGCAGTTAACACATTTATGTGATTCAAAATTCAGAAAGTTTTAGCAGGTGCACCGAAACTCCCCCCTCATCCTCATCCTGCCCAGTTCCCCTCCCCAGGAATCATCGTTGTTGCTAGTTTCCTGTGTCCTCCTAGAGTTGTTCTTTCGTTTGTAATAGGACATCTCCATGTTCTTTTTACTTCCCGGGAAAGCGCGCCTGCTGCCCACACAGTGTTTGCTTTTTCCATCATTTCACGTGTGATACGGAGGGCGGCTGCTGCTTCAGCCGGACCGTGCGCTGTTTTGTTACGGGCCTGCCATCGCTTAGTCGGCCCTTCCCCACGCTGGTGGTCCCTAGACTTTTGCCTTTGTAAATAATGATGCAGTAAAAAGCTCATAAGAACTGTAGAAGTCCTGTTGGTTTTTATAATTATCAAGGAAGCAATTAAGACAAAAGGTCTCTGACAATCTTTAAAATTGATGTGTAATAAGCAGATGGGAGGGGGGGGTTTTAGCCATTAACTTTTTTCCAGCTTTTACATTCTGTAAATAGACGAAAATAAATGTTTAACTTATGATTTCATAAATACATTACTGAAAATAGGTATTTTTCTTTCTTTTCCTTTTTTAAAAATTTTTATAATGAATGGTACAGGCCAGAAAAAGGGGAGTGGAGTAGGCAGGAAGAGAGAGGAGCAAGAAACATTTTATTTTATATCTATTTTCAGTTCAAACTAGTTGTTTTTCTCCTGGACCTGGGATTCGAACCCAGGGGTATGTGGCCTGTGTCCTTCAGGGGCGATTGACCAGGTGCTCCACCTGCTGCTCCACCAGGGCGCGCCTCGAATACAAACTTGGTCTTATATTGTAACTTAGTGCGACTTTAATGTGTGAGATCTGTGCACGTGTTCTAAAATATCCGAATGTTTCACGTTCATCTCTTCTTAAAACACTGGTCTTGTCTCCTTCCTCTCTCGGCTCCCGTTTCTTGCTGCTATGGCACAGTTTTCCCAAAGCAACTTGGTTTTTTTAGTTTAGTTTGTTTTTACCTCAGCCTAACCCTTCAGGTATCTGTGAGCTGGGAACCATGTTCTCCAGACTTTTGTAGAATAGCGCGAAGGAGGACAGGAATCTTTTTTCCCGAGATAGAAGCGCGTGGACTTTGTGTTGTGGTGTTTTACCTTCTCTGGCAGCATTCGCTGCTTTCTGACCGGTTGGGAGCCTCTAAAAGTAGACGGTGTGACTTAATCCAGGCAGTGAGTGGCTGCTGTGCGTCCCGCCACTGTCCCCACGTGTGTGGGGTGGCATTTCCGACCTGTCCTCTGCCCTGGGTGCAGTGGCCTGGGGCACACCTGCCCTGAGCTACTTCTGTCCTTCAGGTGGGCGCTGCACAGGAGGCTTTGTTCCCTCAGCGCGGCTTTCAGCGTTTATAGCTCAAACCTTCAGCATTTTTTAAGAGATAAGACACCTTACTTTGTAGTTGGGTGTTTCAGAAAAACCACCCTGAATATGTACCCTTCTTCGAATTGGCCCTTGACTGATGGTCTCCTGCGTGGTGGCCATTTGGTTCTCGAGCGATGTGCCGCTCGTGTGCTGGCTCGCCCCACGGTTTTCACGTGGCGAGCCCTAAAGCAGGACACATGGTGACGGACTCCCAGGTCGTTTCTCATGTCTTCGGTATAAGAGTCTCATCTAGTCAGAGCTGTTTCTTGAACTTAGGTTTGGTGGCTGCTATTCCTCAAGGAACATGACTGGCGAGGTGGTTTCTTCGAAGAAACATACCGTCTTAGTGTTTCCTCTGCGCTCCTTGCCACATGGGCTCTGAGCAGTGTAGTTGCTCCACAAAAACCATTTCACCTGCTGGGTAACTTGGGAAGTGGAGCTGGTTTCCCTCGGAAGCCCTGCAGTCTGTCAGGATGTCAGCAGCTCAGAGAAGGCCTCTTTGTTTGGAGAGAAGTGTTTGCATGCATCTAAACCTTTGATTCCCTCGCGCGTTACCAGGGAGTCCTTTTAAAACAATGTGACTGCGCCATCAGTGCTTTGGAGGACAGTTGGTACGGCGCGAGAGGACAAGGATTCTTCTGTGTCGGGAGGCTCGTGCTGTAGTTTTGCCGTCAGCTCTGAGCGTTCCTCTGCGAGCCTGGCAGCCACGCGGGCTGGAGCCTGCCACATCTGCCCGGCTCCAGTGACGGTCGCTCGCCTCGGGGTCCCTTCTCCCTTGCAGCAGAACACCTTTATAAAGATGACGGCCCTCCTGCACAGAAGACACTTGCTACCCGTGGGCACTGACTTGTTGGCCCCTTACCAGGTGGGGTCCAGGTGCGTCTCAGCACAGCTGCTGCTTCTGTCTTCAGGGTCTCTTGGCCCCACCGTAGCTGTGTGACAGCAGGCTCCTCTGCCCCTCCGTTCCTTCTGTGCCCGAGCTCCCCGGGGACATGGTGTTGGTCATGCCCTACCCAGGTGCCCGGCTCGTTGCAGCTCTGGGACCCGCTGCAACAGATAACACTGCGCACGGACAGCAGTGAAACCCTGACCCTGGCACCAGCAGGTTGGCTTTTCTGTCTCATCATGGCGGGCCCAGCTTTTGTGTTGCCATAGCGCGAACAGCGCCAGTGTTGTCGCCACTGGATTGGTGATCGGGCTCTGTCAGTCCTAGACCGTCATCCTCAGGTCAGCCTGATGGGAGCCAGGCGCACTCACGTACGCGCACCTTCGCTCGCCGGAGAGCAGCGTCTGGACTCTAAGCGTTGCGTGGTGAGGAAGGAAGACTGACGTTCGGTTTTGTGTGTTTTCTTTCACAGCAACATCTGCGCAAGTGGATGGAAGTGGTGGTTCTCACCCACAAAGGGGGCCAGAGGAGCGACGGAAACGTGAGTGCCTGCTTGCTCGGGATGGGCGACCTGCTGCCCGGCCGTGGCGGGCTGGCGTCAGGGCAGAGCTGTTGGCGCGCCGCTCCGGCATCTGTGTGACTGTCCCTGCTGGCATTGCGTTGCGCTCTTGTTTGTCGTGTTGCTGACCATTCCTTTTGATGTTTCTTTAAAAATCTCCCCTCGTTCATTTTAATATTTCTGTTGAGAATTCTGGGAAGCTCGACGTTAATTCATTTTCCTACTTTTGCTTTTAAGTGTATAAAGTGTTTTGTAGACTGTTCCCGGCAGCTGCGGCTAGCATGGGGGTGTATCACTCAGCCGTTGTTTCTCATTACCCCTCACAAACCCAGTAGATTTCTGCACAGGAGAAAGCATTAAGGAGAACGTCACACATAACGCGCCATTACTGTTGGCCTGTTTGGCTTCGAGGTCACAGTTCCTCCACCCCACTCATTTGCTGAAGTGGCCAGTACCTCAGAGCACTTTTTCTCACTTTGAGGGAAAATCACTTTTGTTAAATCTTTCACAGTAGCCAATGTTAGTAAAGACTTTGTCTCTTAAAAATGAATGTTTTCTTGCTGCTTTGAATCTAAGGTTCTTTGTACATATTAATCTCCTTTCAAAGTGTCACATAAGCCAAAGATTGTCCTGTGTGTGGGATTTGTTCCGTGAGTCCTGTTGTACCTGGTGAACCTGCACAGCAGGCGCCCTGTAGCTCCTTGAAGGCCTGGCACACATGGCCCTTGGTCCCCCTGTGCTGTTTGTCAAATGCTGTGTTTCATTCCAGCTTGTGTTTTCTTTCGGCTTTATTTTCTTTGTTCTGTCCATTCTGTGTCAAGATTTTTTCTTTATGCAAGACTGATTTCCTGCTACTTCTGAACAACCAACTAAGCAAAGCTAAACCAGGATTTTCAACTTTTTTAGGCGTGTTGCACCATCCATGACCTCACAGGAGGTTTGTTATATATGTACGTAGGGAATCGAAGTCAGTAAATCTTGGTGGGGGAGAGCGGAGAGTGTTCTGTTAGGGATTATTACTCTAAGTTTTATGAGTTTTGTAATAAGCTTCAATTCTCTAAAACACCTAGCCAGTTCTAGAACAAAATGAAAAAACCTAGTGAACAAATGGTTTACTCCCATGGGATCAAAAAGGTCCATAAACTTCGATAGCAAGTTACTGCTAGGAGGGCATTTGAAGGTGGAGTGGCGGGCCAGCTGCATAGGCTGCAGCCTTGGGCATTGGGACGATTTTGTGCCCTGGGTACATGTCGTTCGTCCTGTGAGGTGTCCTGACCAGCCGAGCGTGTCCCGAAGGTCTGGACTTTCACCTGTGGTGTCTGGGGCCCAGGGGCAATGTGGCCACCCTCCATCCTCAGCCCAGATCCAAGCTGTCTGCCTCCTCCTAGCTCCGGTCACTTTGGAGGGAACCACACATGGTTTGGAAATGGGTCTTGAAAAATAGCTTGTTCCTGTTTGGTAGACTCCCCAAATAACTTCGCTTAGGTGAGACGCTATAGCTGAAGCTATGTTAGTAGTTGACTAAGAAATAAATAAAAGACCCTAACGTCAGGTACCCCGGAGATCATAGTTTTGTATCACCATCACGTTTAGGAAGGTTTGTTTTTCTAGCAGTGAAATTAATGGGGGAGAGCTCGGGGCACATGTTCTGACATGTCTGCACGCATGCAGGCATGCGCACGAATACACACACCTCCACACACGCACACACAACCTCACCTGACAAGAAGCCCAGGTATCTGGGCGGGGGGCGGCATCATGGCCTGTGGCTTCTGGGTATGGGGGTCTCAGACATGCCTAATCAGTGGGACTTAAACCACCTGGTGCTCTTCTGACTAGTTGTGTTGTTTTTTTGTTTTTGTTTTTTTTTAATGTCTTAGCACTTACATGACATTTTAAATTCTTCACTCTAAACAAAACCATTTTTCAATGTATTTACATATAACAAAATTTCTCCCCCTAGACCAGAATTCCACAATCCCTGTGTTTAAGTTGATTGAGGGCTACACTCTTCAACACTATCAGAAGGGCTGTGATTGACATCTGAAGGGTGGAAGGTGTATTTTTTGCTGTTGAGCATTTGTTAATTATTGTATGCTTTCTGATAATTGTGTCTGTACTGTCTTGTTTACCCCGATAATCCTTACTGTGTTTGAGTTTACGGGAAGTCTTTATGTCAATAACATAAATAGAAAAGATGATTTTCCTCCCCATCCTCAGGAAAGCATTTCAGAGTGCGGGAGGTGTTCCTTGTCTCCATTCTGTCAGTTCGAGGTGAGAACAACCTATTATAGTCAGCTCGTGACTTGCACTGTGAAGAACAGTTTATGTTTCCTTTTCTTTTCCTTTTTACCTTTTTGTTGCCTTTTTTCATGCTGTGATTTTTGTTTTGGTTCAGCCTGCCATGGAAGGGGTAGAGGTGAGAATTTCAGTGGAGGCCCAGGAGGGGGTTCTTGTCGTCTTTGGTTTTGCTGTGACTCGTGGTTCTGTGGTGGACAGAGTGCGTTGTGCCTTGGAGTGCAGTGAGCCGTATTGTCTGTCTGTGGCGGAGTCGTCTTAGTGCCCTTGCTGTGAACTGTCCGGATGCCACGCATGTTTTCCATTAGGATGTTTTAAACAAAACTCTAAGTTCTTTGGTTTTCTACATGTTTGAATTCTAGTATCTCCATACGATTTAAGATTCCATTGGATTTCGCTCTCATAGCGTTCACACGAACTCCTGTTCTCCAGCAACCTCCTAAGAGGAAACTCGACAAAGCCTGCATTACACCTGCTAGAAGCTGGGAGGACTTTTACTTTTCACACTGCCCACTCGCTGCCTTGAGTTTAAAACCTCACCACTCGCCCAGCCTCAGTCCCTTGCTCCCTGTTGCACACACAGTCACACGTAGAGCTTCTCCTCCTCTGTAAAACAGAGGCGATACCTTCTGTCGTTACCATCTTCTGGTGGCTTTGTAAGGCCACAGGAAATGACTTCATGACAGAACTTGGAAGACAACAAGTAACAAAGTCACAATTTATCAGGTTTTTCTTGCTGAAGACTTGGAAATTCTGTAGATGAGAGCTCTGGAGGTGACCACGATGGGGGACACAAGCTAACATCTCATTTTTGTGCCCATCTTCCCATTGTGCCTTTTGGTTTAATGAGGAATTCCGAGACGTGTCTCAAATGCTGCCGGGATGTGGCCCCTCTCGCTTCACCTTGCTGGCCTGGTTGGGGCATCAGGCAGTCTCCCACTGTGGCCACATACACCCCCTTTGCACTGCAGACACAAACTGGAACCGAAACTGAGCAGGAAAGGGAAGGACACTCAGCGGCTGATGCTGAGCTACCGGCACAATTTTGCAAAAAGTGCAGAATTCTTGGTGTCTCCCATTTTCCATGTGAGTCCTTCGAGCAGCTTATCGCTTTGCTTGTAGGCCTAGCAGCAAATACTTAGCACCAACATCAGCTGATTATTTATGTTGATACTTGATTTTCAGGATTAATGTTTAAGCATTTTTTCGGCCTTTCTCTGTACTAAGTTTTGAGGGTCAATGAACTTTGTGCCCTCAGAACTTAGTGTGAAGGGGAGACCCCACGATGTCCTGGGAAAGTGGGGGAGTCCTTGCCCTCACGGCCATGGATGTGAGCATCCGCCCTCCTCCATGAGGGGCACGTGTGGGTGACCTGCAAGGTCACCAAGCACTGGTCAGCCTGCATGAAAACCAACACAGCACAGTCACCAGGCACACAGTCAGCCCCTCTCCCTCCACTGACAGATGACTCTCAAGACCAAGAGAGCCAGTCTCTTTAGGCCACAGTTATGACCTGGGCTCGGTAAGTTGTGGCTTTTTCCATGTTCACTCTTTGCTTCTGTTGGCTAGTCTTGCAATGCAGCTAGAACATAGTAGGGTCCGTAGGAATGTTGATATTGCTAGGGGAAATAATTGGCCTCTCTTTATAATTTTTGGTTTTCTTCATTAGGAAATGAAGATTTGTTCAGCAATTATCAACCTTTTTCATCTGATCCCAGCTGCACCTCAAACTCTGGTCAAGCCTTTGCTAGAGGTTGTAATGAAAACAGAACGGGCCATGTTGATTGAGGTAACGGCCAAACACAGATGGTTAATTCTGATTCTCTTTCCATCTGGCTGTTAACATTTTTACTTGGTGAGATTTTAAGTGGATGCCTCAACAGTGTAGAGATATCAGATGTCAAATGGATAGTTAGGTGTGTGCCTCTCCTGTGTGAGAGATGGGTGTCTCCAGCCCCTGGATGATGCTGTGTTCGCCTGTGTTTTCTAGGCTGGCAGTCCATTCAGAGAGCCTCTGATCAAGTTCCTGACCAGGCATCCCTCTCAGACAGTGGAGCTGTTCATGATGGAAGCAACACTGAACGACCCCCAGTGGAGTCGGATGTTCATGGTAGGAACTGCAGCCATTGGTGTGGGTGGCCCTGCAGATTGCCGGCAATGCTGCTGACATCCGACACTGCTATCTCACGATTCTCCAGTGTCTGGCTATTGGGAACATCATTGTCCTGTCTAGGGAGAGTTCAAGTCCAGGACCCCTCTCTCAGGTTTTAGTGGTGGGAGCAGATAAGCAAACTGCGAAGACTGCAAATCTAATCAACAACTATCACCACTGGTTAAAAAACCTTTTTTTTAAAGGGTGCTTTCCTTTCTTCTTTCCTAGAGATATTTAGAAAGAACCACAGTTTGTTTATATCATCTAAATCTTGAGTTTTGATTTGCTTAGGATGGCTTGTATGCTTCGTTTTCAGAGCTTTTTAAAACACAAGGATGCCCGGCCCCTGCGTGATGTGCTGGCAGCCAATCCCAACAGGTTCATCACCCTGCTGTTGCCGGGTGGCACGCAGACCGCTGTGCGCCCCGGCTCACCCAGCACCATGCGCCTAGACCTGCAGTTCCAGGCTGTCAAGGTGGGATCTCCTTGCCAGCACCCGAGGACTGAGGGTTAGCCGAGATGCAGAGCCAGCCTGTCCGTTTCCTGACTATCCTCTCTTCCGCAGATCATAAGTATCATCGTTAAAAATGATGACTCCTGGCTGGCCAATCAGCATTCTCTGGTGAGCCAGTTGAGACGCGTGTGGGTCAGTGAAGCCTTTCAAGAAAGACACCGGAAGGAGAACATGGCTGCCACAAACTGGAAGGAGCCTAAGCTGCTGGCCTACTGCTTGCTGAACTATTGCAAGTGAGTGGGGTGTCCTGCCTCATCCAGCACCTTGATCGGAGGAGCCCCTGTTGCTAATTTGTGCACATCTGCAGCTCCGTGACTCAGATTTGTAATGGGGTCTGTTGTGGTAATGGACTATAACTTTGGGCTGTTGAAAGGGACTCAGTCAGCCTGCAGTTACAGCTTCCCCATAAGGTCACCTGTGTCCTCTGCCCCTCCAGGAGGAACTACGGAGACATAGAGCTGCTGTTCCAGTTGCTCCGAGCCTTTACTGGTCGTTTTCTCTGCAACATGACATTCCTGAAAGAATACATGGAGGAAGAGATTCCCAAAAACTACAGCATTACCCAGAAACGTGCCCTGTTTTTTCGCTTTGTAGACTTCAGTGATCCCAACTTCGGAGATGAGCTCAAGGCCAAGGTAAGCCCTCTGTCAGTGCAGTAGGAGCTGAGGGATAATGTCTGGGGGCTCAAGAGTACTGTTGATGTTCTGTCGTGTCTCTATTGACACGTGCACAGTGGTCGGTCTTGTTGATGAGGGAAACGCTCTGGTGGGAAAAATAAGACAGATGAGAGCTGGGAGCCAGTGCTAGAAGTCTCAAGTTGTTTCCTGCCTTTCGTGTGAATGAAAGTTGTGATGTTACCTCGACTGAACTTTAACTTCAGGGGATAGTGTTGCCAAATTGGGGTCCTGCTCCCCTCATTAAAGTACAGCTGATAACTTTGCTTTCCTTCTCTTTCTTTTTTATTTTTGTTTTTTGTAGGTTCTACAGCATATCTTGAATCCTGCTTTCTTGTACAGCTTTGAAAAGGGGGAAGGAGAGCAGCTTTTAGGACCTCCCAATCCAGAAGGCGATAACCCGGAGAGCATCACCAGTGTGTTTATCACCAAGGTGACATCACCAGCAATGCAATTGTGTGGGTGTATTGGGGGGGGGGGGTGGGGGGGGGTGTTCTTTGAGCTAACTTTACCTCCTAAGGTTTTTATTTTTCTAGATGGCATTTGTTTGTAATAATTCTTACTATTAAATTTTTAAGGCAACTTCACTTTGGAATGAATTAACTTCTCCACATTTATAGATTCCACTGAGAAAAATGGAGAATTCAGATATCATTTATTTTGCAAAAACCCAAATGGGTAACTATAGAGTTTAAACGTTCTGTTTTCACTTCATCTTTATTTTAAAAAAAGAAAAAAAGGATGCTAAAAAGCAAGGGAGAATATGAGACTGGATGCAGTGCTTCTGTGGGTGGCACATGACGGCAACAGAGTTGGAGTCTCTGCTTTTGTGTATCCGTCTGCAGTGTACAGGATAGAGTGTTCTGAATTATGTATTTTGGAAAGGTGCCAGCACCGTGCTCTTCACAAGCCTCGGCTGTCCGTGCATCACCAGCGGGAGGCGGTTGAACTTCCCTGGGAGGTGCTGTGTGTGCCTGGAGGCTTAGGGCATAGGTTGTGTGTGCAGGGGCGGTCGGATGTCTGGGAGTGGTGGCGCATCACACATGCCCGTGGTGTGGGTTAGGGGCCTGGATTCGGGTGACAGACACGTGTTAACATACTTCATAAGGTCACGTTTATCCAGAGGCTGCTGTTCCTCAGGTGGCTGGTCCTTAATGGTCCCGATCCCCCCACATAAGGCTCCTTCCTGCACTTGACCTTCCCACCCAACCGCAGTCCTTAAGGGAACGGGAGCCAGGTGTTACTTTCAGTCCTCTTAGCGGGTTTGCCTTTGTCGGAGGCTGCCGGAGCGGCGACCAGTGGTGCCGAGCGGGCCGAGCCAGGTCTGTGCAAAGGAAGCAGGCTGTGGAGACAGGGCCTGCACCCGGCACTGCAGTGCAGCCACGAAGGAGTCCGTCTTCTTGAGCCCCGCAGGTGCTGGACCCGGAGAAGCAGGCAGACATGCTGGACTCGCTGCGGATCCACCTGCTGCAGCTCGCCACGCTGCTGGTGGAACACGCGCCCCACCACATCCACGACAACAACAAGAGCCGCAACAGCAAGCTGCGCCGCCTCATGACCTTCGCCTGGCCCTGCCTGCTGTCCAAGGCCTGTGTGGACCCTGCCTGCAAGTACAGCGGCCACCTGCTGCTGGCTCACATTATCGCCAAGTTCGCCATCCACAAGAAGATCGTGCTGCAGGTACCCGCCGGCCTCCACGTGGAGCTCGCTCACAGCCTCGCCGTTTCCTTTCTCTTCTTTTTTTAAGGAAAGGTGCAGGATGAGTGAGTTGGCAGGAAGAGAGGAGAAGGAAGCTTTTTTATTTCCATTTTTACTTGCTCCCACTGGTGGGTTTCCCCCAAACCCAGGACTCGAACCCCAGGGGTGTGTGGCCCCTGTCCTTTGGAGATGGTTGACCCAACCGCTTCTTCACCAGCCTCTCCGTTTCTAACGTTGACTTTTCCGGGCATTTAAAAATGCTCTTTCTGGCGTACCCTGCCAGAGTAGTGGTTTGGTATGCTGCCTCTGGCTGAGAATATAGTTCACATCATCCCAGGGACCTGGGAAGTCCCTGGGCCAGGGGGAAAACCAAGATGAACAACTGAGTAAAAATAAAACTTCCTCCTCTCTCTTGCTGCCTGCCTGTTCACCTTCATTCCTGCCTGCACCTTCTGTTTTTCTCTGCCGTCTTATAAAAACTGTGACCAAATCCCTCATCGGCTTATGCTTCTTGGTATGGCTAGACTTTTTGGTGCATATGACTAGACTTGTCTACTGAAGGAGAATTCAGTGTTTGAGCATTTTTAAAGATCGTACTAAAAGACTGAACTGTAATCTTCCTCTCCCACCTCCCCCCAGTGCTGCTCTGCTCTGTTGTCCTCTGAAGCTTTGCTTTTGAAAGAGCAGAATCTCTCAGGTGTCCTCCACATGCTCCCCTCGACAGTGCAGTCTGGCATCCAGACTTCCTTAGCTAAAGATGAGTAGTTTTCCGCCACATCCCATAACCATGGGCTGGGAGCTCATCTTCCTCTGTCTTGGTGGTTCAAGCTTTGATGTCAGGCAGCCTGAGTTTGTTCACCCAGACCAGACAAAGCCTCTGTTCTCTGCAGCACTTCCCACAGGCACCTGCCCTGTTGTCCCAGCTGGCGATCTGGCAGTCTCATGTGACACCCTCTTGTCCTCCCCAGTGAGCAGGCATGGCCAGTCTTGTGGTTTCCAAAACCCACTTGTCCCCTTGCCCTTAGTACCAGTTGGATGTTCTTCGTGTTCCCGGGGCCTTACTGACACCAGGCCTTCCCTCCTGGGAAATTGCAGGACCCTCTCTTCATAGAGGTCCCTTCCCTCCATTTTTCCACGCCATAGCCAGCAGAGATGATCTGTGCCTAGCCAGCCAGGTCGTAATCATTGTACACGCTGCCCTCGTCCTATTCCATAAACATTGGGACAAATGTGTTCAGTCATCAAAACTTAATGACAAGCGAACAACTGTTGTTGACTGGTGAGAGAGCCCCACAGAATCTTTGAAAAATTACATTTCAAAAAATTAAACCTTTGATTCTAAGTGATAGTTTTATCTTCATCTCATCTTACATAAGAACGTCTCTCCTGTTTAGGTTTTTCACAGTCTTCTTAAGGCTCACGCAATGGAAGCACGTGCAATCGTTAGGCAGGCGATGGCCATTCTGACTCCAGCCGTGCCGGCCAGGATGGAGGATGGGCACCAGATGCTGACCCACTGGACAAGGAAGATCATTGTGGAGGAGGGCCACACGGTGCCTCAGCTGGTCCACATTTTGCATTTGATAGTGCAACATTTTAAGGTGGGTAGAAAGTACTGTAGATGGTGTGTAATGCATTTTCAGGCACTGGCTTTGAACTTTTGTCATCCTGTATGTTCCGCAATAAGCTGTTGAGGTGTTTCTAATTCATCGGGTAGCATGGTGGTGTGGACACTTTATCACCATGGGAATTGTGTTCATGGAGCGACTGCCCCAGGTGTGTGCTGTTTTCTGTTTAAAATGTATTTTTACTGTAGATTTTGTGTAGAGTAGTAAGGAATGAGCTAAAAGCAAATTATTTAGCAATCAGCTCTTTCGGAATAGGGAGTTTGCTTCTTGGTGTGGCTAATTCAACCTTGGGTGTGCTTGAGAGGTTATGAACACACATACCTTAGTTAACGATGACTTCCTTGCTAAAGACTGAGCATTCTTGAACATGAAGGGGTGTGTCCGTGTGTCTGTGTGTCTGTGTGCGCACATGCGCCCAGGGCCTCAGCAGTGTCTGGCGTGACTGGCTCTGTGCCCACAGGTGTACTACCCCGTGCGGCACCACCTTGTACAGCACATGGTCAGCGCCATGCAGAGGCTGGGCTTCACGCCCAGTGTCACCATCGAGCAGAGAAGGCTGGCTGTGGACCTGTCTGAGGTCGTCATCAAGTGGGAATTGCAGAGGATCAAGGACCAACAGGTGGGGCTGTCCACCCTGTTACGTTCTTGGTTATATTCCTGATCTCCTCCCGCGAAATCATTCTGTAAAGTCAGATGTATCTGTGGTTCTTTTTTTAAGCCGGATTCAGATATGGACCCAAATTCTAGTGGAGAAGGAGTCAACTCTGTCTCGTCTTCCATCAAGAGAGGCCTGTCAGTGGATTCTGCGCAGGAGGTGAAGCGTTTCCGGACGGCCACAGGAGCCATCAGCGCGGTGAGAGCCTGTGCGCACTGCTGCTTCCTTGTCCAGGGCATTGTGCTTCTTTGGGGGCATTTGTTCAAGTTCTTCTTATGGGCTGAGCGCCCAGATTTAGGCCGCAGAGACCTCTGGAAAATGCTGCTCCAACAGACAGGAGCGTGGGCAATACTCACTCAGAGCCTACCTACCAAGACCCCTATTCCTTTCTGTCGGAGTCCTCACAGTGATGGCTAATTACTTGTGGAAAGGCATCAAGAGAAACTTTTTGGAGTAAGAATTTTGGTGGCGAACAGGCGTCTGTTGTGTTGGTTTTTTGAAAGAATTGTGTCCCTGTTAGTTTGAAGGGCAGCCTTGAGCATCCTAAGCACTCAGTCCCTCCTGGCTGTGTCTTGCGGCCGCCTGTAACTCCCTGTTCCAGCTCTGGGTACCTGAGCTTGACTTCTCCCCCTTCCTTGCTACTCCAGCGCCTGGCTCTTGCTTCAGCCCTGTGCCCAGATCAGGCTCCAGAGCCGTCTGCCACGTGCCCACTTCTCTCCAGCATGCAGTCAGGAGCAGGTGCCTGCAGCTCAGCCTTCTCTCTGCCCCGTTGCTCTTGCTCTGGTTACTGCAGCTGCCTCCCCTTTCTCATGCTCCTTCCACTTTCATCCTCTTCAGTGTGCTTTTCACAAAGCATGGGCCCCAGAAACTTGCTCTTCAGGATTCAGGTCTGGGAAGCTGGGCGAAGGCAGCATGGGGCCTCCCTCCTCAATGTCTTTGTAGTGTTTTGTGAAGTCAGGTGGCCTTCCTCTCACCAGTCCTCTCCTTGGCCATAAATCCTGTGTTGCCTGGCCCTGCTGATGACCATCTGTCACATCTTGGGCAGAGTGCTGCAGCGACACTGGCCTTTCCTCCACCTCTTTGCCAAGTTAGGACTTCCCTCCGGCTCTGTCCTCGCCCCTCTCCAGGAGCAGTCTCCTCTTCTCTGTCCTCTGCTGGCTGCCTTCCTTTCGGACATGCGCCCTCTGTTTCTTGACCCCGTAACCTCCTTCATGGCCATTTTGTTCATTCCTCGTCTGTGAGGACCAAACCTGCCTCTGGTGTCCGTCTGCCCAGCTGGCGCTGCTCTAGGAGGACTGCCCAGGCTGCACTGGGCATGCAGTGCCGAGGATGAGAGCGCCCCTGCCTTTCCTAGGTGTTCGGGAGGAGCCAGTCTCTGCCTGGAGCCGACGCCCTTCTCGCCAAGCCCATTGAGAAGCAGCACACGGACGCCGTGGTGAACTTCCTCATCCGTGTGGCTTGTCAGGTGCGGCCTCTCCCGGGGCCCTCAGACAGAGAACTGGAGTTTATATGCCACTCATGTCACTTTGTTAGGAATCCGTCTCTGAGACTTTGTTTTCATATTTCAAAAAAAATTATAAGTGAAATTTTCCTAAGCGTTTTGTTTTGTTTGAGAATAGTTTTTATAATTATTAAATATAAATCATATATATCACATATAAATATATACATGTACATATAATACAAATACTGTATTCTGCTGTACTTTAGAATTTCCCAGCACTGAAAAGCACCTGTTGAGTTACTGCACCAGTACAGTGTTTCTCACGTGCTGCAGTGTGTTAGGTCGGTGCGGCGGGCCAGCAGCCATCTCAGTGCTTGCAGATCCTCGCTGACCCCCTTCCAGGGGGCGGAACGGCTGTCGGGGAGGCCTGGCTGCTGGTGCGGCAGGAAAGGGCTGGGCTGCCCCAGGCGGGGGCACGCTGACTGGGCGGCTCGCCGACTGGAGCTGGCTCTTGCAGGTGAACGACAGCTCCAACACAGCGGGGTCCCCCGGGGAGCTGCTCTCCCGCCGCTGTGTGACCCTTCTGAAGACAGCCTTGCGGCCGGACATGTGGTCCAAATCTGAGCTCAAGCTGCAGTGGTTCGACAAGCTGTTGATGAGTGTGGTAGGTCCTGGCCGCGGCCACCCCTCTCTCGCTAGAGGTGGTCTCCTCGCTTTCTTCTGGCCGATAGGAAGGAGGAGGGAGTTTCACTCACTGAGAAGGGTTTAAACCAACCCTGAAACACTTACAGCAGAACTGAGGTGACCAGAAGGGAATGGGGCGGGCAGGGGCACATTGTGGCAGAGCCACTGGACAGTGGGGAAGAACACTTGGTGATGTGGTGGAGGGCAGGATGTGTTGACATGTATCTCAGACATGGAGAGCCTATACATAGGAAATTATTTTCGTCTGTGGAATACTTACTGCAATAAAAAAATGAAAGTGGTTTAAACTTCACCTTTTCCCCCAACCCTAAGTACAGTTAGGAGTTTTCGAAAAGGATGGTGGTTTTGCCTTTTTTACGCTCATCTCTGTCTAGCACTGAATAGTCGAGTAACAGGGATACCTCCAAATGCCGATTATTTGGAGGTGTTTTTTTTTTCACTCTGTTAACAGTTTTCTGTAAAACCACCATCCTGTGATTTTCTGGTGTTGCAGACTGTGCTCCTGCCCAGTCTGTTCCATTACCAGCAGCAGCCCAGTGTGTCTAGTTGCTGATGAATTTTGAAGGTTTTCTGTATCTAGATAATTTATTTCTCTTTTGAAAGGTTACTAAGAGTACCTGTGTTCTGAAAACAGTAGTCTACCAGCCTCCCCAAATCTGCAGCTGTAGGCTGGGTTCTAGATGGCTGCTTAAACTTGATTGCTGCAAATTTCTTTCCTCCTTTTCTCGTTGAAGGTTCATCTGTCTTTCCTATAAAAAACAGTCTTAACTGAAAGCTCAGTTGTGAGTGGGGAGCCCCAGCTACTTGGTAGGCTGACATGTGGATCACATTTTCATCAAGGGTGCTATGCTCTGACTTCCCACTATTTCCTAGAATCCATAGTCAGATTTTACCTCTCAACCCAGGTGATACACTTAGAACACACACAGGACTGCTGTGTATAAAGCACAGGGGAAGAGTTTCATGAAGAAATACTCCTCTGCAGTACAAGCTGTGTATTTTCTATTTTGTTGAGATTTTATTTTAATGCTGGCATTTTCTCTTAGATTTCAGAAGGTACCAAAGAAACTTCTTTGTGTTGTAACCAAAAAGATGGGATGAGTAAAGCAAAATTCATTGCAGTAATTGCCTTTTATACCAGATTCTTAATATTTGGGGGCACTTCTTATAAGAGATTTGACTAAACATTTAAAGGAGATTTGCGAACTAAAACATTAATAAAATGCTGTCGGTCACATATTTTATTTAGCACATAAAATGTTTCTATTCTTCAATAGCTTTCTGCTTCATTCCAAATACTCCATGGCTTATAGTTCTAAGGTTTTCCCAGTACGTGTTTCTGTAATTCTGTGTTTGAGTCTTTGTTTCATTGTGTGACCTGTGATTTGCCTTCCAGGAACAGCCTAACCAAGTCAACTATGGAAACATCTGCACAGGACTGGAAGTGCTGAGTTTCTTGTTAACTGTCCTCCAGTCCCCAGCCATCCTCAGTAGCTTCAAGCCCCTGCAGCGAGGCATTGCTGCCTGTATGACATGTGGAAACACCAAAGTTCTGCGAGCAGTCCACAGCCTTCTCTCGCGCCTAATGAGTATTTTCCCCACAGAGCCAAGTGCGTTCTTGTCTTTGTGGGTGTACGGTGGGCAGGGCCTGTGATTTGGGTGCTCATCCCCCATTACCTTTATTTGGAATCAATGACATTGAGCCCCCCAGGTAGCAAGCACTGGTTACTTTTTGTGTGTGCTTTGGAAGTGCAGCTCTTCACTGCCTGACTAATATTATTCTCCCAAGGAATTAAAGGGAAGCCAGGGGCGGTAAAGATTTTGTCAGATTTAGTGTGCTGTGAGTAAGGCGAGGTTGGTGAGGTAAAAAGTGGTCACTTAGCTCCTTAAAATGGGAACCAGCCTAGAGATGATCACCAGGTGTCCTTTGTGGGAGAGGAATATCTGAACCAGTTGCCAGGTCCCCACACAAAGGAAGCTCAGTCCCTTGTGTGAGGAGAGTTAAACCCATCCAGTGACTGGATGGGCCTGAGAGCCTCCCTCAGACTCAGTGTCTGGCTTCTGTGTCAGGTACTTCCAGCGTGGCCTCCAAGCATGAGGAGCTTGAGTGTCTCTATGCGGCCGTGGGCAAGGTCATCTACGAGGGCCTCACCAACTACGAGAAGGCCACCAGCGCCAACCCCTCTCAGCTCTTCGGTGAGTGTATCTGTCCTGGTTCTCCGGGAGCAGTTCGGGTTGGCATCCATCTGTCCCAGCTGCCACACGAGTTTTCCTTCTGGGAAGGACTGGGAATGTGGGGAGACACTTGGAGCTGGCATCTTGTATGGGCCTGGCTCACACCAGGCCGTGGTCCCCTGTGTCCTTGAGGTGAATGGCCTCCACTCGCCGCCACCCGCTTCCTCCTGTCCCCCTGCCTCCACCTGAATTGCAGGGTTTTGTTGTGGCCGTCAGGTGCCATGTGTCACCTGTCATAGAATCAGAGTGCTCACATGTGGACTGCTTGTTCCCGAGAAATGGCCTTTAAACCACGCAAGCCTGGCATGAGTGCACCTGTAAATGGCAGGAATATGCCTGTTTGTGCTACATGTGAACTGTCACTACAAACTGGACGTTCAATGTGTAGGTCCGGGTGCAGCTGTCTCTAAAAATAAGCGTGACAGAGACATCATGTTAGCATGCTCAGTGTTTGCTTTCTGCATTTTTGCTGATTCTTAATGATTTATTTTTTCCTGAAGTAGAAATTAAATTTTAAGTTATTTATCACGTTCAGGTAATCTACGTAAAAGAAGGGTTTTCTCCCCTTTTTGCCCAAACACGCCATGCAGCACAGCACTGAAAGGTGTGCCATCACCTCAGAGTGGAAGCCAGAGCTGCAGTTAGGGGTGTTGCTGCTGAAGTGCCCCGTTCTCAGGGTGGGTGATGCTGGGCATAATTAAGAATTAGGCGTGAAAACAGCATGCATCCGAACGTCGTGTTTATTGTATAAAAACTAAGTGTTGTAATTGGGATTAATCTGTCCTTTTGTCAGAAAGGGCACATATTTGTTTGTTTAGCACGTTTTAAAATGTTTTAAACAGCACATTTCGGTTGCTGAATTTCTGAAAGCTTTTCCTCAGAAGCAAACTGGCACCTTGCCTCTCCCTGCAGGGACGCTGATGATCCTCAAGTCCGCCTGCAGCAACAACCCCAGCTACATAGACCGGCTGATCTCTGTGTTCATGCGCTCCCTGCAGAAGATGGTGCGCGAGCACCTCAGTCCTCAGGCCGCCTCGGGCAGCACGGACGCGGCCTCAGGTGCGACGCGGCGCCCGCAGTGTTCTCCTCAGCGGCGTCGGCTGCGCGGGGGACCTGGAAAGCGGGCTCCGATTCTTCTGTTTCTTTGCACTTCGTTATCGTTCGCTCTCCAACCAAAAGTTTGAGCATTTCATGGAAAACCAAAATAAGATTCATTTTTCAAATGAACCGCTTTTAAAAATTTGTCAATATAAGAATGAAAAAATTAAAAATTTTGTATTTGTGTAGAACATTCACCACTAGATGAGTTATCCAATGATCTTGCTATGAGCCAGAGCTTACTTCAGCAGACCTGTTATCTCTGAAGAAGCTGTACTCTGGCGGCACTCTGGGGTATTGTATGGGGCAGGAAGTGTGGTTGGCCCCACTGCCACGGCACCTCGAGGCACAAGTGTCCCAGATGGGACTTCAGGGCTCAGCCGTCACGGGGTACCTGGTCCACTTCCATTGGCCCCACTGTCCCCTCCCCTGTGGGAGGCCATCCTGCAAGGTGGAGGAGGAAGGAAGGCGTTGGCACTGCCAATCTCCAGCTCTGGCTGCTGGGGAAATGTGCAGCGTCCAGCAGGCCGTGTGGTGTGGAGGGTCGTGGTCCCCTGCCAGACGTGCTTGTGACCACTGGGATGCCTTCTCTCTCCACATAAGCAGGAACTAGTGAGCTGGTGATGTTGAGCCTGGAGCTGGTGAAGGCGCGCCTGGCCGTGATGAGCATGGACATGAGGAAGAACTTCATCCAGGCCATCCTCACCTCCCTCATCGAGAAGTCGCCAGACGCCAAGATCCTCCGGGCCGTGGTGAAAATTGTGGAGGAGTGGGTGAAAAATAATTCCCCGATGGCAGCCAACCAGGTGGGCAGGAGGAGGGCTTCCCTTAAGTGCAGAAGAGAACTCCAGCCTCATAGCTGAGCTCTTCCTTCTGAAACTTCTCAAGCACGTGGTTTCTCCTGTCTTTGCGTGGTTAAGATAGATTTTTCTCACTACACTTAACTTTATAAGAAGAAACGTGAATTAATGGATCACTCATCTTAATGTGATTTTACTTCTGCTAAAATGTTAAAAGATTAACAAGCAAGATTCATTTATGGCGGTAAAAGTAAGCCTAATGACAATCATGAGAGGGACTAATTTAGTGAGATGCTCGCCAGCTTTTGTTTTGTTTCTTCTGTTTGTTTTAAAGGAAAGGTGCAGGCAGGAAGGAAGAGAGAGGAGGGAGAACACTTTAGTTGTTCACGTCGTTTCTCCCCGGTCTTGAGCCCGGGACCTTGGGGTGTATGAGGGGTGCACCCTGTTTCATTATCTAGTTGCTTTCTCTCCAAAATGTGCTGTAATCCCTCAGAAAACTATTTTGCCATCTGTCTTGATCTAAGCATCCACAGATAACCAGAGCCATATTTAATTTTTCTGTTTGGAAATGACCTTGTTTTCTTTTATTTGACAAAATTGTAGGAATCTTAAAAATAGAAGAGCAGCTATATAGTTGAAATACTAGCCGAATGTATTTTTTCCCCTCACATAGAAGTAACTGATCTTTTAAACACATTTGTACAGACGCCTACACTCCGGGAGAAGTCCATTTTGCTTGTGAAAATGATGACCTACATAGAGAAACGCTTTCCCGAAGACCTTGAATTAAATGCCCAGTTTCTAGACCTTGTTAACTATGTCTACAGGTAATTTTATCAACTAGACAAATATTGCATGTTTCCTTACCATCCAAAATAATGCTTTTAGAATCTTTTGATTATACCTACATTTTGAGTATTTTTTTTAATTACTAAAGCTCCCTAATCACATAAAAACGTCGAGTAAGATCATCTCAGTGCTGAGTCGTATTGATGTTACTTAGTGAGCCGTTAGCTCAGACGTTGCCTCGGCCGCATGATGTGGCTCACACTGGCTCGCAGGGTGGAAGCCAGCGTGCGCTTCTCAGCTCGTCGTCTTCTGACTTGAGTCCACCTGGGGTGTGGCTCTTGTCTCCGGTGTCGCTCCTTCAATTACAGAGATGAGACCCTGTCTGGCAGTGAACTGACGGCGAAACTGGAGCCTGCCTTTCTCTCTGGACTGCGTTGCGCCCAGCCACTCATCAGGGCAAAATTTTTCGAGGTTTTCGACAACTCCATGAAACGTCGCGTCTATGAGCGCCTGCTCTATGTGACCTGCTCCCAGAACTGGGAGGCTATGGGGAACCACTTTTGGATCAAGCAGTGCATTGAGGTAGGATGGGTTCATCTCGCCACCAGTAGTCGTTTCTGACAAAACCATAGATGATCCCAAACATAGCACTAAAACCTTTGATACGGTAGCCATTTGATATGGAAGCATGATGTCTTCACTCCTAATTCTTAATTATGCCAGCATCGCCCTGAGTTGAGAACTGAGCCCACGCCCCTAAGTGCCAGGCATCTGCTTAGGTTGGTTTCCTGTCACCCCCTTTAGCTTCTCTTGGCCGTGTGCGAGAAGAGCACGCCCATTGGGACCGGCTGCCAGGGGGCCATGCTCCCCTCCATTACCAATGTCATCAACCTGGCCGACAGTCACGACCGAGCAGCCTTTGCCATGGTCACGCACGTCAAGCAGGAGCCTCGCGAGCGAGAAAACAGCGAGTCCAAGGAGGAGGTAATGTGTGGGTTGCCGCCTGCCCACCAGCTCTGAACGTGCTGACGTTCAGATTATTTTAAGTTCAGAGTCCACGCGCCTGTTGCCTTCAGGTTTGCGCTCGAGCACACCCATGAGCTGGTGCTGCTCAGTGCTGGAGACCTTGCTGTTGGTACCTTTTCTCCAAGTGAGACACGGCCCAGGGCATGTCGTAAAGCTCTGGCTGTTCCCCAGTCCCGCAGCGGCAGCGTGGAGCCTGCCTCGCCATCCAGGCCGAGCTCGCAGAAGGAGCCTCTCTGGAGATGGTTAGGAGATGGCCAACTGTACCCGGAGCGGGAGGCCCCTTGCTCTGAAAGGAGTGTGTTTTGTTCTCTCTCCAGTATCTGGTCTCTCCTTGTTTTATTAACAAATACGAATTTGAAATTTCTTCTCTATTGCTAAGCACCACGTTATTTGGTGTTGTGATCTTTTCTTTCTCAAGTCTCCTGTGTGAGATAAATTACCACCCTGGAAGCAGTTCTACATTTTCAAGGTCACATAGCAAATGGCTGACTTAGAACCTGACTTCGACATGCAGTTTGAATCATCCACTGTGACTTCCCAGAAGCTTCAGACAGAAATAAAGTTTATCCTCTTTGGGGAATGCATCGACATAGCACAGTGCCCACCAATTCCATGCTGTAACTAATGGCGTTCTTGATCTGAATGAGCAAGGCAACTATATATTGTGTTTTGAGGAACAGTTGGAGTTTCTAATAACCTATCATTATTCTGTTTAAAATTTCTATTTTTTTATGTTTTCCATGATCCACCTATGAAAACAAAGCGGAGACCATTTCATACAATTATTTAAAATAGAGAGGTCTCGCCTACTTAATACTGTTGTTTATTTTAGAATTCAAAACTAAGTAATTTTTAATCTTCCAGAAAACTTTTTATTTGCTAAAAATGTGTATCGAGTTTATAGGAATTGTGTGTGTTGGGTTTTCTTATGATCTTTTGGGTTTGCTTGCTTGTGTTTATTTCTGCTTTTAGGATGTGGAAATAGATATCGAACTAGCCCCTGGAGATCAGACTAGCACACCCAAAACCAAAGAACTTTCTGAAAAGGACATGGGGAACCAGCTGCACATGCTGACTAACAGACATGACAAGTTTCTTGACACTCTCCGCGAAGTGAAGGTGTGTGCGAGCTCCGAAGGGCAGTTGTGCCCCTCCCGTTTTTGAAGCCTAGATCAGGACTATTCCACAGCCACAGCATTGTAAAATTTCCTTTTTCAAGTTACACTTAATTTCTTTCTCATCTCAATTGAAATCTTTTTAATTCTGTGAGGCTCTTGGGTAGGTATTTTATATGAAGAGTTGATAAAGGAATATGCAGTGTCTTCTGGGAGAAAAATAAGAAAACAATGTTAATTTCCCATTGCTGTCACTTTAAAGAAATGGTAAAATTATTTACTAAAAATATGAGACATTTTAAATTCCTGTTTGTTGACAGGCAGATACCGAGTTTGCCTCCTTTCCCTTTTATCTTTCTGAGTCTTCCAACAAATAATTACGGCATGCCCACTGTGTACCAGGCCATGTTCTGGGCACTGGAAATAGGACCCAACGAAATAGGCCAGAGCAGCCCGTCTGCTTCAGGCGTTCATTCCAGTGGGGAAACCTGCCAAGCAGAGAGATTCAAGTGGGTGCATACTGTCAGGCATGGGGGGTGCTTGCAGGTAAGCGCAATAGTAGGAATGTCAGGGAGATGGAGGGCTGGGCGGTTTTAGTCAAGGAGGTTATTTTTCAGAGAGCAAGGTGGGCTTAGGAGTCATTGTCACAGTTTCAGCCCAAACACTTCTTTCCTAAAGCTGCCCTTGCCCACGATTTCTACGTCCCATGGGCCTGGGAGTCGTGTATGCAGGTCTTCATTCCAGACCCGCCTGCCCTTCATCTGCAGCGGGATCTAGTCCCCGGGTTGACCCGTTGAGCTTAGTGCACCTGCCCCCTCATCTCCGGAGCTACGGGCCGCCCCCGACACCCACACGTCTCCACCTCTTCGTGATCGCATATGAAGGAGAGCATGGCATGATCGGGGCTCCCCTTCACGCTCTGGACCACCACACTCACCCCTTCGGTGTTCGTGGCCTCTGCTGCCTGGACTGTAGCCAAGAGGCACCTGCCGCGCTGGTGGGTGACATCTGCAGCCCGAGGTTGCTAAGGCAGTCTGGCTTGTTCCTTAAAATAGGGTCTTTGGTTTTTATTATTAGTATGGAGACATGGATGCGAGGGTGAGTTCTTCTCTTGGGTCAGCCAGGGTAGAAAGAAAAGCATGGCTAATGTGGGTGGTGAGCGCCTGGGTTCCTCACTCTGTGTGGGGTGCTGGCCCGGAAGGCCCGGGGGCTTCACCAGGCTAGTAACCTGGCTGTCAGTAGGGACATGTTGGCAGCTGATTCAGGTTTCCAGAGACAGCAAAACTGGACAAAACCAAATGCCTATGTGGGTCAGATCACCTTTCAGGCCCTCAGTTTTCAATTCCTGTCTACTGTCCTTGCACAGCTCTGAATTTGGCTAGCTCTTACTTTCTTCAGAACTGTACCCTGGGCGTGGGCCTGAGGACCCCGCTGACAGGACCATGACACTCAGCTGCATGTCTGTTTCTCACTGCAGACCGGAGCCCTGCTCAGTGCTTTTGTCCAACTGTGTCACATTTCCACTACGCTAGCCGAGAAGACCTGGGTCCAGCTTTTCCCCAGGTTGTGGAAAATTCTGTCTGACAGACAGCAGCATGTGAGTATATTTTAAAAAATACTTTAAAAATCGTTTTAATTTTGATACCTATTTATGAAAGAATACAGTCGATTAATTTTGAAAGGACAAAGAAACTTAACTATTTCAGAGTGAATTATCAAAAGTATTCCCAATGCTTTGAGGGCCAAGACAGTGGCTTCGATTGAGGACCGACCGCCTGCATCTGTGGTTTCAGGCCCTCGCAGGGGAGATTAGCCCGTTCCTGTGCAGCGGCAGCCACCAGGTGCAGCGGGACTGCCAGCCCAGCGCTCTCAACTGCTTCGTGGAGGCCATGTCCCAGTGTGTGCCCCCCATCCCCATCCGGCCCTGCGTCCTGAAGTACCTGGGGAAGACACACAACCTTTGGTTCCGCTCCACACTCATGCTGGAACACCAGGCTTTTGAAAAAGGTCTGAGCCTGCAGATTAAGCCAAAGCAGACAACGGAGTTTTACGAGCAGGAGAGCATCACTCCCCCTCAGCAGGTGAGGCCTCATCTCCTCGCGTTAACAGTGTCTTCTTGCCAACAGCTTTCCGGGCTCCATGAGCACCTCCCAAGTGATTGTGAGTCACCGTCCAGGGAATTTGCTTTGTTGGAGGAAAACAAAGGTTTGTGTGACAGGCACTCAGAAAGCACCTTCTGTGTTTCCAGGAGATACTGGACTCCCTTGCCGAGCTTTACTCTTTGTTGCAAGAGGAAGACATGTGGGCTGGCTTGTGGCAGAAGCGGTGCAAGTATTCAGAGACGGCCACCGCCATCGCCTACGAGCAGCACGGCTTCTTCGAGCAGGTACCCGAGGCGGCGGAAGGGCTGGCTTGCGTGGCTCATCCTTTTGTCTTCAGTATAGTGTCCTCAAGTGGGTTTAGTCTTGCATCGGAGTGTTTATCCTGTCTACTGGTTGAAATCGTAGTTTAAGAGAAACCTACATATACACGACATGGGCCTTTTAGAAGGTTACCCCGCAGTCCTTTTCCCTGGGTTGCTGCTGTGATGCTGCTTATCTGCAGTCACTGGCCCTGGGGGACACGGCAGGTAGACTGCATTTAGTGCTGAAATGTAGTCACGCCTGTTCTTTCGCTGTAGTGACTGAGCACCAGCAGACAGGGTTCTCAGTCCCACGTGGGGCAGAGCTGCAGAAACCCAAGGCATAGGTGCAGGTTGGCACTGAGGTCTAGGCCGCGCTCCTCGCTCTTCTGTTCTCCCTGAACAGAGAACAGCAGTGTCTGATCTGGGAAAAGAGCTGGCCCTGGGTAACTCAGCAGCGGCCATGGAGAAGTTTGCAGTTAAACTGCACTTTGCAAGAGCTAACATTTTTTAGGCACAAGAATCCTATGAAAAGGCAATGGATAAAGCCAAAAAGGAACATGAGAGGAGTAACGCGTCCCCTGCTATTTTCCCGGAGTACCAGCTTTGGGAGGACCACTGGATTCGGTGAGCTCAGCCCGCCCTCCCCCCCCGCAGCCTCTGTCGAGGGACCCAATGAAAAATCTGATTTTCTCAATGACGAGTGCTTCTGAAAGTGGATTTTGCCACCTTTTAAATAAATACGTTGAGTCCTCTGCTGTGTGGTGAGCGATTCCCGGGTGCTGGAGCGTTTTCTCCTGGAGGCAGGTAGATTCACCCAGAACCACCAGTCTGGCTATCCCTCTGGTACCCATACTCCTTATGGGGAGAGATGGCTTTTCTTTCTTTGCAGGAAATAAACCACTTTAAATCTGGTCCCCTACCCTTTCTGAATTCTGTGAGCTGGTGACCGAGCTTTTCTTCTGACTCCTGGGTCTTCCAGGTGCTCGAAGGAGTTGAACCAGTGGGAAGCGCTGACAGAATATGGCCAATCCAAGGGCCACATCAACCCGTACCTTGTCCTAGAGTGTGCGTGGCGTGTGTCCAACTGGACCGCCATGAAGGAGGCACTGGTGCAGGTGAGACCCTTCCCTCTGCCGGCCGCTCAGCGATGTTCTCCACGCTGGGCAGGCTCTTCCCCATGCAGAGAAGGACTTTAGGGTCAAAGAGAGGAAGTTTGTGACAACTCCAGGCTTAAGTCTATTAGTCACCAGAGAACAGCTGATAACAACCACGGTGCAATAGTCAGAATTACTAGTAGATGATAAAATGTGGCTTCTAGATATTACCAGATTTTATCATATGTTCTTTCATAAACCCGAGTCACAACCTTCTACTTCCTTTTGCATTGTTACAAGTGAGCTCAGCCCTCCCAGGAGAACAATATGGATTGAAAACAGTTCAGAACTGTGCTGGTAACTGTCAGAGTAGAGGTGAACACATTTAATGCTTTGAGAATTCACTTTCCCGTGGTGGTTGCAGAACTGTCTGCAGGGGTCTATTGTATGTGGTGCATCAGTTTCTCTCTGGGGATTGCTGCTGGCCTGGAGCAAGGAGCCTGTGTTGGGACCGGCCACTCACTGGTGTTTGGAAAAGGCGTTTCCAGAAAAGCAGACATCTGTAAAGAAAGCCAACATCTGTTTGTAGTTTGATTTCTGCTTAGTGCTTTGCACAGCTAGCTATAGACGTTGACTTCCCCTTTGACCTTGTACTGATTGCAAAAGGCCATTGGCTCCTGTCACTCTTTCCCTACCAGGTGGAAGTAAGTTGTCCGAAGGAGATGGCTTGGAAGGTCAACATGTACCGTGGGTACCTGGCGATCTGCCACCCCGAGGAGCAGCAGCTCAGCTTCATCGAGCGCCTGGTGGAGATGGCCAGCAGCCTTGCCATTCGCGAGTGGCGCCGGCTGCCCCACGTGGTATCCCACGTGCATACCCCTCTTCTCCAGGTGGGTCCCATGCACAGAGTACGCCTCATCCAGCTGTAGTCCCCTGCACAGAGAGGGAGGGCCTTCCTCTTGTCTTGTCTTGTCCTTTCCCTTTTAAACTCTTGCTCACTGAATAGAAGACCCTCTGGAATAAAAGAAGGCCCAGAGGAATAAAATGTGGCTTCTTCTTTGGGGGAGCTCCCAAGGTATTTCAGTGATGGAAGGCACCACCAGGAGTGAGGATAATGATTTTCTTTTTGCTCAAAAATTTTCTTGAATAGCGCATTGTGTGATGCCTTTGTTCAGCAGGGAAATGTCTCTTGTCCTCGGAGACCAAGGCTCCAGGTTGAATGGCCTGCACCATGACTGCTGCCTGTGTGCCAACCACCACCTTCCACCACTGAGCCTCCCTTCGGTGGTCCACTCGAAAACCCTCTGCTCAAGACCCTTTGTACATGCTGTGCCCCTCAGGACTTGTTCCCATCCCTCCCAGCACTGCACGCCTGCTCCTGTGCACGTGACATGTACATACACACCAGGGGCTGTGCCAGTCACAGCGGCTACCAAGGAAGAAAGCTGTAGGCCTGTGTGACAGGAATGGTCATGTAATTTCCATCTTGTTATCTTGAGGCTAAACTGGTATATTGATTTTTATCATCACAGCCTGATAAGATACTGTGCTTTAATTTTTGTCATGTTATTTTTTCATCTTTATTTATTTTGGTTTTTCACTCTCATCCCAGGCCACAAACCAGGGTCCTTGGGCTTTTTACATGTCCCACACGTGCGCCCCCCGCCCCCCCCGTGTCTCAGCCACCTGAGCCACGAGAGCACTGCCCCTGTTGCTGTCATTATTAATGACTAGTCGCTTGTTAACTTCGCTTGTACTTCGGTTTTCCTGTCTTCTTCACAGTGGACTGAATTCACTGAAATAATTGTTGGTTTGTTTTATTATGGGTGGACTTTTGCGTTTACATCATCTGAAAGTATAAAGAGGTGTTGCTTATTGCAGCTTGTGGGAGAAAGCAGGAAAGAACTGTCAATGCAAAAGGGACTTGCAGGTGACGCAGCATTGCTGCGAATAGCACAGTTGTGAGTAAATACATAGAAGTTATGTGCAGTTAGATATTTACAGCATGGAGTGTAAAATGCAGTATTTCTGACCAAGTATTCAAATGACTCAGGTATTTTGGAGGTAAAGTTAGAAACAGTTTTATTTCTCTCCCATTGTTTTGCTTATAGTTGATGCTCTGTAACTATGCTTATCAGCTTGGTTACAAATCTGTCTGCATTTAGAGAAATGACTGTCTCTCAATAGCAATATCAACCAGTAGAGCTTAGAAGTCTTGAAACAAGACGATGTCCATTCCATAAGAATAATTTTAGGAAACTAGTTATCATTTTGTTTTAATCTTTGGTAACTATTCTTAAGTTTAGGAGCAGTTTTTTTTTTTTTTTTTTTTAAAGGAAGATGGAGGTAAGAATGAAAGGCGGAAGAAGCGTTTTGTTTTTATTTAGTTGTTAATTTGGTGGTTCTCCCTGGCCCGGGATGTGAACCCAGGTCCTTGGGAGGTATGTGACCAGCGCTTTGGCTGGAGGCAGTCGATCTTGGGCGTAAAGGATAGCAGTGAGACTAGAAACGTGTGTCAGCCAGAGCTCACCGGAGCCCTGTTGCAGGTGCGCACTCCGGCTCTGTGTTCTACGGGAGCGTTAACGGAAGGTTGCCCGGGAGCCGAGGCTGTTCTGTCTGCCTTAGGAGACGAAGAGCCAAGCCTAGTTGGTAGCCAAGGAAATGGAAGAGAGAATTCTAGGGGCTGCCCATTAGCAGGGTCTGATCTTTCTTCTACCTCAGCAGCCACGGAGCTGAGGTTTTTAAACTCGGGGGGATCATGGGGTAGTGTTTGAAGAGAAGGAAGAGTTCCCTGTGGAATCTGGGGTGTCAAGTTAGAGGCATCACTGATGCCCTTAGCGTAGTCGGCTTCTTGGTGGAGGCTCGTGTTCCTCTGACCTTTCATCCTTACTGTGGACGCTCTCGCGCTGGTCCCCTGCAGGCAGCCCAGCAGATCATCGAGCTGCAGGAAGCTGCACAGATAAATGCAGGCTTACAGCCGACCAACCTGGGCAGGAGCAGCAGCCTGCACGACATGAAGACGGTGGTGAAGACCTGGAGGAACCGGCTGCCTATCGTGTCTGACGACTTGTCCCACTGGAGCAGTGTCTTCATGTGGCGGCAGCACCATTACCAGGGTAAACCCACCTGGTCCGGCATGCATTCATCATGTAATTTTCCAGACACCCACTGTTCCGGTTTCATGTCTTGGTTTTGTTTTGTTTTTCTTGTACTAGACTTTCTAGCTTTTGGCAGGGATGGTGGTTGGTATGGAGTGGGTAAAGATGAAGTGGTGGCTGGTGGGGAGACGTGTTCACTGTCTGAACGCTCTTCCAAGGAAGCAGAACTGCTGCTCTCCATCCCCTGCTGGACAGGGCACAGCCAGCGGGATGGGGCTGGGTGTGCTCTGTTTGCAGAAGGGCGCTCACAGGCAGCTCTGCCTTTCCCAGTTCTCCTGGTCCCTTCCTGGTCCCTGACCTACCAGCACTTACTCGCTTAGAGCAACTATCAGAATTTATCATGAACGCCAAGACAGTGGTGTTCAACTCACTCATTACTGCGTGTATTTATTTCTATTAATGCTTTTAATATCTTTTGTTATAAAATGCAAAGGAAAGTGATAAGGGTTTATCACAGAGCCTTTTGTTTTCATGAGTCATATGTGCGTGTGTTTCATTTTTTTATTGAAGTGGTGTTGTAGAACACTTTGACAGTGTTTGATGAGAGCTCATAACTCCTGTCTTTGCTCTCTAGCTATTGTAACTGCGTATGAAAATAGCTCTCAGCATGACCCAAGTTCAAATAATGCAATGCTTGGGGTCCACGCATCAGCTTCAGCCATCATCCAGTATGGAAAAATCGCCCGGAAGCAAGGACTAGTCAACGTGGCTCTGGATATATTGAGCCGTATTCATACCATTCCAACTGTTCCCATTGTGGATTGCTTCCAGAAGATCCGACAGCAAGTGAAATGCTACCTGCAGCTGGCAGGGGTCATGGGGAAAAACGAGTGCATGCAGGTAGGGAGCCGGTGGGACTGGTGTCTGCCCTGCTGGGTGAGCGCGCCCGCGCAGAAGGCGAGGAGGACGAGAACACAGCAGTAGTAGCAGTCCGTCCCAAACAATGACAGAGCATCTGAGTTACATTCCATGGTCTCTGTTCTGCCATAGACTCGGTTACTATATTTAAGGAAAGAAGAGAGCAGAATTCTGAGGAATGCAAGGTAGATTCTGGCTGTGTTTAAAGGAATATTACTCAAACACAATGAAATGGAGGGTACATAAACTTTACAGAAAATAATACCTTCACGTTGTCTAGGATTGATATTGAGAATTACTTTATATACCACTTGTCAGGAGACAGTCACAGAGGACAGGTCTGCTGTCAGTGACCTCTAGGGTATGGTCTTACATGAGTAATGAAGTTTTCATTTACCTAGAAATTGAAAACATTTTTTTACCTTCTTTCCCCCCCCCCTTTTTTTTAAACAGGGCCTTGAAGTTATCGAATCTACGAACTTAAAATATTTTACAAAAGAGATGACGGCTGAATTTTATGCACTGAAGGGGATGTTCTTGGCTCAGATCAACAAGTATGTATGTTACATAGGAGGATAAGAGAAACACTCATTAGATTATTTAAAAAGTTGACAGGTTGAAGCTACTGTGAACCTCAGGCTGAAAACTGGTCTGAGTTAGTGTCCGTGTCAGGTGTGGCATTTCAGGGATGGGGTGTAACTCACAGCACCTCAAGAGCCAGTTTGATGTTGAGAGTTGCGTGAACACAGAACTGCTGATAACACAGATTCATTTCCCCTCTTCTCAGCCTGCACTTTCATTTCCTCTTAAGGCGATGGTTCTTGCTTGAGAGCAGGGACCATCAGCCACCTGTGGCCTGTGGGGCACACTCAGCTGGCGCCCGGCCACATGTAGCCACACCTTGACCTTGGCTGCGAACGCTTCCACACTGCAGCCCAGCGCACAGAGCTCGGCCCAGAAATGGTGTGACCTGCAGGTGTTGTCTCACAGCCTCATTGTAGAGACGTAAACATCACTGAGCTCAGTAAAAAGTTGACCCGTGAGACAAACTTCCTGTGCAGTGTAAAGAATGTTCAAGCCCCCACCATACTCTCAAAATAGAGATGTTGCTTTTCAGTTTACTTTAAATTAAGGATGCAGTTTTGTCACGATAAAACAGCTTTTTTTTTTTAATGTTTTAAATTCACATGATGCAGAATGTCCCTCAAACGCGTGACAGTTGTGGGTTTTATGATATCAGTGTTGCACAGCCATCACCACCAGCCGATTCCAGAAAATTTCCATCATCCCCAAAGAAACCACGAAGCAGTCAGCAGTCACCCCCACTCCTCCCTCCCTTTAATCGAATGGACTTAACTGCTTCAACCACTAGAGAATCGTGCGCACTGGGGTCTTTAGGTCTGGCTTCTGTCCCTTAACATGACGTTGGCAGCCACCACCGTGTTGCTGCAGTATCAGCACTTCCTTTTTGTGACTGAATCCCATCATTTGTGTCTGACTGTTGTGTTGATGCATTCAAGAGTCGATGTGCAAGTGGGCTGTTACTACAAATACTGCTGTTATCAGCTGTGACGTACAAGGTTTTGTGTGAGCATGTTTTCAATTTTCTTGGGTCTCTGCCTAGTAGCAGAATTGCCAGGTCTCGTAGTAACTGCGTTCGACCTTCCGAGGACGCGAGCTGCGGAAGTGCCGCAGTGGTGGCATCGTTCTCCACTCACACCACGGTGTGTGTGCTTCCCAGTGTCCCACGTCCTGGGCAGCACTTGTTTTCTGTTCTTCTGATGATAGTCGTTCTTGTGGGCACGGGGCGGCATATCATTGTGGTGTGATTGGCATTTTCCTATTGAGTATCTTCCATGTGCTTATGTGCCATTTGTGAATCTTCTCTACAGACATGTCTATTCCCTTATGTTGTCCATTCTTTAGGTTGTTTGACTTTTTTAGTTCTGAGTATGTCTTTTTCAGAATGTCGTCTGCTAATACTTTCTCACATTCTGTGTTCTGTCCTTTCACTTTCTTGATAGTGTCCAAGAAAATTTATTATTCTCATGAAGTTGCTGCTTTTTTTTTTTTTTTTTTTTTTTTTTTTTTTTTTTTTTTTTTTTTTTTTTTTTTTTTTTTTTTTTTTTTTTTTTTTTTTTTTTTTTTTTTTTTTTTTTTTTTTTTTTTTTTTTTTTTTTTTTTTTTTTTTTTTTTTTTTTTT
>RJWH01002253.1:0-124185 GCA_004363575.1 Solenodon paradoxus | reverse complement strand
ATTTAATTGTTTATCTTGGTTGTTCCCCAGGTCCCTGGGGCCTTGGGACATATGTGGACTGTGCCAGCTGGAGCAGCAGCTTACTCACTAGGACACCAGGGTGCAGCTTTTCCTTTTGTGACATGTATGGCCGGCCAGTGGTGTATCTAAGACATGGTCGCCTAGAGGTCACGAGCGTTTCTCCTGTGGTTTCTTCTAAGAGTTTTCTGGGTTTTCTGGGTTTGTCTCCATTATCTTTTGGAGTTATTTTTTATATGCAACATGAGGTAATGGTATGAATTCATTCTTTTGCTTGCGTACATCCTGTCTCAATGTCCTTTGTTAAAGGCTCATCTTTCCCCGCTGAATGGTCTTGACACTTTTATTGAAATCAGTTGATCAGAAATGTGTGGCTTATCACTGGACACTCGGCTCTCTTCTGTCGTGCCACGGTGTCCTAGTTACTGCTGCCTGAAGTCAGTTCTGAAATGGGGACCTGTTCTTCAACTTGGTTCTTGTTCAAGCATTTTTGGCTACTTGGCGTTCCTTATATTTTCGTATGAATTTTAGATTAGCCATTTCTAAAAAAATAAGCAGTTGAGATTAAGATAAATAGGAATTGCACTGAATCCGTAAGTTAATTTGGTGAGTATTGTCATCTTAACAGTGTTAAGTCACTTAGTCCAGAAACAGGACATGTTTGTTTAGGGTACCTGTAGATTCATTTGACAATGTTTTTCAGGTGTCAGTGTAGAAGTCTTGCATTTCTTTTACCACCTTTATTCCTGAATATTTTATTTCTTCTGATATTATTGTAAATTATTTTTAATTTTTTTCAGATTGACCATTGCTACAAATAGAAAACTGAATTTTGTGTATTGATCTTATATTTTTAAATTTTAAATTTATTTGCTCTAAACATTTTTGTGGATCCTTCAGGTTTTTCTGTTTATGAGATCATGTCATCTACATAGAGAGAGAGTTTTGCATCTTCCTTTCCCATGTGGATTCCTTTGTTTTCTTGCCAATTTTTCTGGTTATGACTTCAGTACTAGCTAAAATAGAAGTGGTGAAAGTCAGTGACCTTCTGTTCCCGACCTTAGAGGAAAGCTCTCAGGCTCTCAGTGAGGATGCCATTAGCTGTGGGCTTCTCCACGTGTGGCTTTCCTGCGTTGAGGTAGTTTCCCTCTCCTCCTAGTTGTTGGGTGTTGTCGTCTTTCACAGGTGTTGGATTTTGTCAGATTCTCTTTCCGCATCTGCTGAGACAATCTTACTTTCTTCCTTCAGTCTCTCACAGCGGTGTGTCCGATGGGTTGACTTTTGCATCAGCCACCACCTTGCCATTAGAGTTGGTTGCCTAGAGCTTTATCGCTGCGTCTGTCTTAAGGGAAGAGGGTCTGCAGTTTTATGGTGCTGTGTGCGTTGCTGGTCTGATTGTAAGATGGTGTGACCACTGTGGAAAGCAATGCAGAATGATTGCAACTCAGCAGTTGCCTTTGGGAAGGGCCCTTAAGCCGGCGCTTGTTCGTGAGTGTTCAGAGCCGCACTGTTGACAGCGGCCCAGGTGAGCGGACAAGCAGCGCTACATCTGCACTCGGGGGAACACTCAGCCGTGGGGAGGCATGAAGGACTCACACGCTGAACCTCAAAGCATAGTGCTAAGTGAGAAGCCAGGCACAACGACATCAGACATGATTCAGTTGAAGTTACATGTGCGTGTGCTACCCATAGGGACCGGCCGGTGGTCGGTTACCAGCAGGTGGGCACGGGGAGTGATGGCTGTGTGGCGAGTGCTGTCTGAAGTAATGGAAAGGTTCTGGAGCTAGGTGAGGTGGCAGTTGCCTAACATTTTGAACATGCTAAATGCCACTGAACTATCCACTTTATTTGTCTATAATGCTCACCTGCATAAAACGTGCATCCTCCCAGGTCTGAGGAGGCAAACAAGGCCTTTTCCGCGGCTGTGCAGATGCACGACGTGCTGGTAAAGGCCTGGGCCATGTGGGGCGACTACCTGGAGAACGTCTTCGTGAAGGAGCGGCAGCTGCACCTGGGCGTGTCTGCCCTCACCTGTTACCTGCACGCCTGCCGGCACCAGAACGAGAGCAAGTCACGGAAGTACCTAGCCAAGGTGAGACTGCAGGGCCATCTGGCGGCCTTCGAGTTGGGAAGAAGCTTCAGCTCTCTCCTAACCCAGGCAGGTGTGGGGCTAACCTCCTGAATCGACTCTTCAAGTCTCCTTCAGGCTTCTGTTTAAAGCTGAGAAAACTGAACCTCACGTCCGGGTCTTAGGACTCAAGTTCTCTATGGGCCTTGCAGGGGCAGGCGTCCCTGCAGATGGCGAGGGCTCTGCCAGAGAATTTCCAGCCATATGCCTCCGGGTTGTGATCCCTTACCTGCAGGGGTAGTGCTCCTGGCACAGGGCACGTTGAGCCGCATGGTTTTGACAGGTGTCAGGGTGAGGTCTGCCCACTGAGCCCGTGTAGCGCTGTGCGCAGGGCTGACTGGCTGCGCAGCCCCACAGACGGGCACTTGCGGCTGAGTTCCCGTCTTCAGTGGCTCTGGTCCCTTCCAACGAATACAGAAGTCAAACTCACAACTCTTTCTTGCAGAAATCTGAAAGATCCCATTAAAGGTTTGGGTTTTTACAATATTTTTAATCAAGTGCCAAAATTTGGAGCTTACGTGGTAGTTAAAGTCAGTCATAGATACAAGCTACCTACACACCGGACTTGCACTTGCCTCCTGCACGTGCGTCCATTCTGGACGCTGTGGACACCGGGCTGCCAGCACAGGGCCTGGTACCCCAGCAGGTATTCCTCTGAAAGTTTTAGGAAAACCCCCTTCAGTTTTGGTGAGACGACGGGTGTGGACTGGCTGGTGGGCAAGGCCTGGCTGGCTGTTGGCCTTTTGCTGCCCGGGGGTCATTGGTGCTGCTCACCAGCAAGCCAGGTCAATACTGGCACTAAAGCCAAATTTAGACAGAATTATTCGATTTGAGGTTTTATTTATCTTGAAGAGTTTTATGTTTAGTAATATTTTAGATGCTTACAGGTATTTGTGCCCGTTGCCATTGAAACCACTTTGTGGTGTTTCAATGTTGGAAACAAGTCTCTTGATGAAGAATTTGTATTCAACTCTAGATCTTTTCCTTCTATCTCAGGTGCTGTGGCTTTTGAGTTTTGACGATGACAAAAATACTTTGGCAGATGCTGTCGACAAGTATTGCATCGGGGTGCCGCCTATTCAGTGGCTGGCCTGGATCCCACAGCTGCTCACCTGCCTGGTGGGCTCGGAAGGAAAGCTGCTTCTGAACCTCATTAGCCAGGTGGGAATAAGGAGCTATCTTTGCTGTCTTCTTCCACCCTCTTTGTTTGCAGGAAGGAAAGGTGCCTGCTCAAAGTATGGAAGTAAAAGTTAGAGTGAGAAGGTTAGGTATCATCGATACAAAGCCCAGTTAAGAGTGATTGAAGGCTGCATCAGGGTTGAAGTTAAAACCTGCTGGAGTAGTACAATATTAAAATGGTCACGTCTTTGTGCCACATTAAGATGCAAGTAAAATAAATACTCTCAGAACGTAAGATTGCAGTGACGTCCTGCTGACGGCTGACATCCTGTCCTGTGCTAGGAGCTCAGGGAACTTCCCTAACTAAGATCTGTGCTGTGGGGTCATTGCTCTGGGCACTGCCTGGCCACCACTCTCAGGACTGATAGGTTCCTGAACTGGGATTGGTGTTGGAAATTGAGCAGACAAGTCTATGAAAGACTCATCACTGTTATTTAAGAATGGTTCCAGAATGCTCCTTTCCTGTGAGAAGATGGAGTGGTGGCAGAACCCAGATAATAGAAACGTGGGTGCAGTTCATTTGGGTTCCAGCACCTTTGATTGCTACTGCTAAAAATATCTCAGTCGAAAGACCATGAATGAGAGCGCAGTCTCCAGTCACCTAGCAGTATGCCGCTGTGCTCTGCACCCAGTGTTGGGCCCAGAAACGGTTCTGTTTGTACCTCAGGAGGAAGTTACCTGACTGATCTGTGTGGATGTAGAGTCGGTGTGTGGTACTGCTGTTTTAGCCACCATTTGGCAGAGCTAGTTGTCACTTTTCTTTTCATAGGTACATTTTGAAAGGTCTGAATAACATGATAATACTTACTCAGCCCTTTTGAGGGAGCTATACAACTCTAGTTGGGTGAAACTGGTGTGTCTGACCTGAAGCAGAAAATGTTCAGTTATATGGAGTGAAGTTATTCACTAATTAGCCCAGTTATCAAATGGGACCAGTTCACAGTTCTCAGTGAATCACGCCTAATGTCAAGGCTGACTGGTATCGCTGTATTTTCTTGTTATTTGCCCGATGAGATACAGGGAGACTGTTTTGCCTTCTCAGACCCACTGCATCCCTTGGCAGACCTGATGGCATGCATTACTGTCGATCCCTCTTGAGTATTTTGCTTGTTATTTTTTTAAAGAAAGGAGAAGGAAGCATCTTTGTTTTTATTTAGTTCACATGGATTGTTTCCCCCTGAACCCGGCACTTGAACACAGGAGCATGACCTTCAGAGACGACTGACCTAACTGCTGCTCCACCAGGGCTCACCTCCTCTTGGATTTTGTCAAGCTAACCGGGTGCTTAGACTAACCCTGCCGTTCCACGGCCTCCTCGGTGCAGACTTAGACCAGCACGTCGGCCCTCGGCACGGTGTCCTCACGCAGAAGCAGGTGGTGAGCAGTGCTTTCTCCTCCTGTCTCTGAGCAGGTCGGACGCGTGTACCCCCAAGCTGTCTACTTTCCCATCCGGACACTGTACCTGACCCTGAAGATCGAGCAGCGGGAGCGCTATAAGAGCGGTACGTGTCGCGGGGCCGGCTGGCTGGGTGAGCACAGGCTTGGTCCTGGTCCTGGTCCTGGTCCTGGTGTCATTCCACATCCAGCGCCGGGGACAGTCTTTAACCATGAGAGGACCCAGGACTGGAAGGCAAAGCCCTGTCTGCGTGATGGGTCTCCTTTATGTGATCTAATAGGGTTTTTACTTACCTGAGTGATTTGATCCAGAAGTGGAAGAAATGTGTGAAATTTTCACTTATAACTATAAATTGTTAACTTGCTGTGTTCATTGTAAATGCATCCTGGCAAGCAGTGTACTTACCAGTTACTCTGTTTATGTTACGCAGGGTATGAGGAGTATCTTCAACAGTCAGAGAGATTAGGCTTACCAGACGTAAAGATTGACGCAAAATGCAAGATCTTCATCCTGAATTGAATAGTCCTAGAATGTAAAGGATTTGTTTATTTAATGGCTGCAGTCCCCACTAGGCATGGGACTTGGTGGATCTTTGAAAGTCCGTCTGCAGCACAGTTTTTTTTAATGTCCAGACATTGTGCTGTGTGACCAGAATCGCTCTAGAAGGTGACTTCACCCTGTGACATCGCCCACTAATCAGGTGCTGGATTTTACACAGCCCCTGTTGGCTCTGACCTTCTGGGTCTACGCAGAAAAATCCCAGTTTTGGTCATTTAAAATGGAGATTTTTATTCTAAATATGCTGATGCTAGAAAAATGGGCATCAGGGATTCCATAGCATATCTCTCATACAGCAAGTAACCTTATTTTTCAAAAGTACCTTTTATACCTGTGGTGTGTTTTCCTGGATGAAAGCATTTACTTGTGAACTGCTTTCAGCTCCTGAGCTAGGGTACAAGGAATGTGTTTTGTGAAGTGTTGTTTCTACATATGTAAAACTGTTCAGACGTGATGTGAATAGGTGAGCACAGGGCCAGTCACTCACCAAAGCTGCCTCCAGGGTTCCACCCGCACCGGCTTTTTCTTCTGCACCATTTGCAGGCAGGGCGGGGAATGGCACCCTGCACCCACTCCACAGCACAGCTCCTCAGCAGGGTCCCTGGGGAGTGCCCCGGGACGTCACACTGGCAGGAACCAGCGTTCCTCTGGCCAGTGGGTTCTTAGAGCCCCGCGCTCCCGCTTTGGTCAGTGTGGCGCTGACATTGGCGTTGTGTGTGTTGCTCTCAGATTCTGGACAGCAGCAGCCAAGTTCAGTGGGTAACCAGTCCCATTCTGCATCAGATCCAGGGCCCATAAGAGCAACAGCACCCATGTGGCGCTGCAGCCGAATCATGCACATGCAGCGGGAGCTCCACCCCACCCTTCTGTCTTCTCTGGAAGGCATCGTCGATCAGATGGTCTGGTTCAGAGAAAACTGGCACGAAGAGGTATTTGGACATGGCTCGAAAAACTGGCTTCCTGTGGGGGGCGGCGGGGTGGGAGGGTGCGCTGTGTGCTCCTGTGGGGGTGTTTACCCTAACATTTGCTGCTAGTCGTGAATGTTTGTTGTTGATTGACCGACGGAGCAGGTAGTTGGTGTCTGCACACTTTCGGCGGCTGTGTTTGAAGCAGAAGGCTGCAAGTGAGGAGGAGGAAGCTGAAAAGGCCCTTTCTGGTCCTAAAACTTTGCCTTACTTGGCTCCTATGTGAGGTCGCTTCAGTGGCACGAGTTGCCATGAGCAGAGAGGTTGGGCGGCATGGGGACAGAGACTGTTCATCTCCAGGGGTTGGGGCCTCAGTTCTGCAGAGCTCATTGCAGAGGCTGGGCCTCCTCCCCAGCTGATGATGAAATAGCCTTCACCACCCCTGTGGGAAGGTTACTGCGTGGGCCCCCAGGCCCTTATTAGTTCTGTGCTGCTCTGCGCACGGACAGCGATGAGGTGGATGCCATCTGTAGTCGGGTTTTCTGTAATCTACAGGGGGGCCTGAGTGTGAGCCAAAGGGGGTTTGTTTCCTCATAAAAAAGCACGTTTATCACCGTGTGGGGCGGATGGGGTTCCCTCAGCTCTGCACTTTGTCCCTCCATCAGCTGTGTGCCAGCTGCCCCACCAGTTCATCCTCGGGTGCTGGGAGCATGCTGAACGCTGCTCGTGTGCGATCAGCTGTTGGGTGAAGCCATCTCTCCCGCTAGGTTCTCCGGCAGCTGCAGCAGGGCCTGGCCAAGTGTTATTCTGTGGCCTTTGAGAAGAGCGGGGCTGTGTCAGATGCCAAGATTACCCCCCACACTCTCAACTTTGTGAAGAAGCTGGTCAGCACGTTCGGGGTGGGCCTGGAAAACGTCTCCAACGTCTCCACTATGTTCTCCAGCGCGGCCTCCGAGTCCCTGGCCAGGCGGGCACAAGCCACTGCCCAGGACCCCGTGTTTCAGAAGCTGAAGGGCCAGTTCACAACAGGTGTGTCTAGCTCTGTGCCAGTTCCTGGGACAGCCATTCCCCTCGTCTTTACCACTCTAGCCACCTGCCTCAGTGAGCGGCAGCCTGTGTCCAAAGCACCAGGCATGAGTCTCCTTCTGGGACCACACCTCGTCCTGGGAGTCGAGGCCAGGGCGCCGCTCTCCACGTGGGCCGCCGAAGGCTGGGTTCGGGCTGCGCTCCTCCCGGCCTCACGGTGCTCCACGTTTGTGGGAAGGCTCAGCAGTGGGCTTGAGGCCGCCACGCAGCGCTGTAGGCGCGAGGTGACAAGTTCGGGTCAAGCTGCCAGGGGAGTCTGCAGACAGTGGGGAGAGTGCCTCTCACTGTGCCGGGGCTCTGCCAGGAGCCGGTGGCTCAGTCCAGTGACTTCTGCACCCTCCTCTGGGGTCAGCACAGGAGCTCGCATGAGACCAAAGTGTCTCTGGAGTCAAGAGAAACATTTGAACATTGTTTCCTCGCTCACGTGTTAAACCACAGAATCAACAGTTTACGTGTTTTGGTGCTTCAGTATCTTACAGGTAGAAGAAAATACCCCCACTAGAGGCAGAGGCCTCGCCGGGCATCGTCTGAGCTGCAGCCTTTGCCCGTGGTTCTGGCCGCCCCGGGCGCTGGGCGTCCCACGCTGGCAGCTGAGGCTGCGGGCTGGTATTGAGGGACGTGCTCTGTGAGACTGCACCAGCCTTGCCCTCTGCTGTCTCCTACATGGACATACCCTCCACATCTTAGACTTTTTTGTGTGTAGTTAACATGCCCTATTCCCTTCCCTGAAAAACAGAGCGCATGGGAGAAGTTTCATGAAAACTCGTTTTCCTTAAAAGTGTGATATTCAGTATGTTAAAATGCTCAAATGTCTAAAGTAGAAAATTGGAAGTGGGGCTAATCATTGGATTTTGAGTTTTTTTTTTTCAAAAAACTCAAAATCTCAGGCTTGAAGAAGACCCCTAGGAGGCCTCCTGCACCTGCAGCCAGTTTCAGACACTTGGATCCCTTGGATCCCTGCGGCTTGTTCCTCCAGACCACCATCTCCCCTCTTCAGCCACGTCCTGTCCAGTCTGCAGAACCGAGCAGGGTGGTACATCCATCCATGCCCCGTCCCACTTGTTGGCTGCGACTCGAAGCCTATGGCGGAGTGAAGAACCACCCAACAACACAGCCCCCACCCCAGGGGACGGAGACTTCCTCTCGAGTGGGGACGTGGACATAGCTGCTCGCTTTCCTTGTAGGATCCCCGCCTCAGACTGCCCAGGGCCTTGGGAGGGCGGGTAAACTGCAGATCCGTGCCGAGACGGGAGTGACTGTGGACACGGGACAGCACCTTGGGTGGCCCTCAGAACTAATGTGTGTGCAGGGCAGTCTCAGCAGCATGTTCCCTGGTCCCTGTGTGTGAATGCGCAGCAGAGCTGGAGACTGGACTGGTGAAGGGTGGGGATGATGAGGGCGGCAGAGGGGGTGTCCGTGGCGATGGACACAAGGGTGATCGTGGTCAAGTCGTGCAGATCCGCGTGACGTCTCAGACAAGTGCATGCGCCACAGGTGAAGTCTGAGTTAGCCATGTGAATTGTGACAAAGTCGGTCCCTTGGTTTGGGGAAGGAGCTCATGGAACCTTCCAGAACGTCCCTTTGCATCATCCCATGAGCCTATTTCCAAATAGAAGTTAAAAACTAAGACATTAGGTCCAGATCAGGCGTGAGCTGGGTAGCACCCCCACATCCAGTTAAGGGAACAGTTGATTCCTTGTGTGAAGCTGCCTATCTCCTGGGGGTTGCCTCTGTCACAGCGCTCCTGGGGGGAACGGGGGCCCACGCCCGTGAGGTGCTGAAGGTGAAGAACTGGTGAGTACCATGGAGACCACCCCAGCACAGGAAACTGCCCTGACTCACGTGAAGCTGACCCCCACTCTCTGTACACAGTGACCAGAACCTTCAGACCAGCTGGTTCCACTGTGCCCACAGGAGACTGAGCTCAAATGTGTTCAGAGCACGAGGAGCCAGGGGCTGGCACTGATGGAGCCACCCTCATGACAATGGGACATGGGTCTCGTGAGCGGGACATGCCTCAGGCCCTGGCCAACTGGGGAGGCGGGCGTCCCTTCCACTGGTGATGCCAGTGTGGGTGGGAATGGAGGCTTTTTTTATAGACTTTTTAGTTTAGTTGATCTTTTATTGGGTCCCAGCATAATCTAGGAAATATGTTAAGCGTGGTTTTCTTAATGGTTTAATCACATTCCCATTTTTGTCATTTGAATCCTTGTCCCTTCCTCCGGGCGATCTGGTTCACTGTGTATGTTATTCCTTTTCAGTCAGGCTGATGGCTCCTGGCTTTTGACATGTGTCCACAGTTTCTCCACTGAAGCTCCCGGAGGCGGTGCTGACCACTTTGCGGGGTCCCATGTCTCTCACTTTGAGACGTTTATGTGGAGGACTCCTGAGTCCCTTCAGTCTTTCCTGAAAGGAGCCTGCTGTGAGGGGCTGGGCTGACCCTGCCACCTGCCACCGCAAACAGCTCCGTTTCCTAGTGGGAGGCAGTGGAGCTGTGATTTTGCAGTGAGGTAGAAATAACCCCAGTGATTAAAAATGCTTTTCATCTCTTTTCTTTTTTGAAGATTTTGACTTCAGTGTTCCAGGATCCATGAAGCTTCATAATCTTATTTCTAAATTGAAAAAGTGGATCAAAATTCTGGAGGCTAAAACCAAGCAGCTTCCAAAATTCTTCCTCATAGAAGAAAAGTGCCGGTTTCTGAGCAACTTCTCTGCGCAGACAGCAGAAGTAGAAATTCCTGGGGAGTTTCTGATGCCGAAGCCAACGCATTATTACATCAGGATTGCTCGGTGAGTGAGCCTGCTCAGCATGGGGTCATAGCGTCCCATCCCATGGCCCATGGTAAGCAGCCCAGGCAGACCAGGGCTGGTTCAGACCAGCTTTTCTCCTGTCCCAGGAGTAGCCAGAGCTCTGCTCTCCCACCCTCCAGAACTCTCTCTTCCCTTCTCCAGATCGCCCACTGTGCGATCCCCACCCCCTGTGCCACCCACAGTGAGGGCAGGCGAGCGTGTGGGTCCCTACCTGTTCCCCATTGCACGCGGGACAGGAAAGTCCTCCCAGCGCCACAGCCAGGGCCGGATGAGTAGCCGCCTCTGCTGTGGCTCTTCTGAAACTCCAACTTCACCTTTTCTTCACCTGCAGTTTCTCTGCCAGGATTTCTTTCCTGTGTTATAAAATTTTGTTCTGCTCTTTGTGGGGTAGAAATTCATGAACAAATGACTGCTGTGATGACACTCTCCGCCACAAGGCTGGCGGCTGTTTTGTGAAGTCCCCTGTCCTCTCAGTGAAGGGTGGGGAGCGGAGAGCCGGCTCGATGCTCTGGTGCTTGCTCTGCACAGGTTTATGCCCAGGGTGGAGATAGTGCAGAAGCACAACACCGCCGCCAGGAGGCTGTATATCCGGGGCCACAACGGCAAGACCTACCCGTACCTGGTCATGAATGACGCCTGCCTGACGGAGTCCCGCCGGGAGGAGCGCGTGCTGCAGCTGCTCCGCCTGCTGAACCCCTGTCTGGAGAAGAGGAAGGAGACCACAAAGAGACACTTGTTTTTCACAGGTCTGAGCCTGCACTTGGGGAGGGCAGCTCATGCTTACCCTGGGGGACCTTCCTGTGCGCCTCCGTGTTGGCAGTGCAAGTGCTGCCAGCTGGAGCACGCAGGGCGCCCCCACAGAACCCCGCTGCTAGAGGGAGCCCCTCCCAGCCTTCAGGCACCCCTGCCCCCACCCTCCGCCCCCGCAAGATGGGCATTGCGCTGTGCCTCCGCCCTCTGGGCGGCCAGGCCAGTGCAGGGCTGATGGACGGACGTAACTCACTTCAGCTTCAGGTGGGGCTCTGGAGCCTCCCTGGACCAGAGTGGGTGTGTGTGGGCCCGCCTGAGCCTGTTCCTGTTCCTGCTGAGATGCCAAGTGGAGTGGCGCCTTCGAAGGCCAGTTTATCTTGGCCGGTCACAGCCAGCAGCCTCTGTGCTGGGCGATCTGTGAGCACAGCCCATTCTCTCGGGGCGGGATGCGCTGTCTCCAGTTCCAGCAGAGCAGATAGAGCACACTGTTCACACGCTCGGATTTAACTCCCAAGGTTTGGCACCTTGTAAAGATCGACTTTCTTCTGGCGGCTACAGTGTAATCCCAACCTGTTTTGCCCTAAAATCTCTTACCCTTTAAATTCAGTATCCCAGAAGTAAGTAGATTAAAAACTGTTTACGTAACAGTGTGTGGGGCTGATCAGGTATGGTTCTCTGCTTCCTCCAAAGAAGCTAACCTTGATTCGCACCAAATGACAGTCCAGATTTGTGTCCGGAGTCACTTTGGAATTTCTTTATGGACTGAAGGCAGGACAGCGAGTGGTGCTCGTGGTTTAGCTGAGGGGAGGCCACCTGAGTTCTGGTCCATGGACGTCAGGAGTGGCTTGGGATCCCTTACAGGTGCCGGAATCCCTCATGCTGGCCCGGCTTAATATTGTCACTGTCTTCTGGAACTTTCTTGGCTCTTTACAAAATATCTTCAGCAAAATATCTTCAGCAAAATATCTTCAGCAAAATATCTTACTAATATGACTTTAATTTTCAAAGTCTTTCCTCCCAACAACCCTATGGGTAGGCCCTGCTTCCATGTAGAAAAGACGCTGCGGTTCACGTTCCAGGGGTGACTTGATGTGGGGCTCCCCGCTCACCCAGTAGCTCGTCTTCGTGTAAGACCGTTGTGTTGTACATGACAGCTCAGACAGGACGGTGATGGGGCTCTGGGGGGCGTGTGTGGACTCACTACAGAGTCACAGTCCCCGGCCACTCTCATCCAAGCCGCAGAGCAGACAGACTGAAGACAGAGGAAGGCCGGTGCACAGCGAATAGTCGGCAGTCTCTAGTCATCATGCTTGGCTTCCATAGAATTTCTCTTCGTCTGGGTTTCAGACACAGGCTGGTGGGCCAGTGGGCAGCACTGGCCTGAGTTCTCCCAGCTTTGTCCACGCACTGCTCACTGAGGCTGCACTTCCTCTGCTCGCAGGACACCCCAGGACTGTCGGGGTGCCAGGGCCTGCCCTCTGGGGTCACTCAGCTACTCCTCCTCTGTCTTCCAGTCCCGCGGGTCGTGGCGGTGTCCCCACAGATGCGCCTGGTGGAAGACAACCCCTCCTCTCTCTCTCTGGTGGAGATCTACAAGCAGCGCTGCGCCAAGAAGGGCATCGAGCACGACAACCCCATCTCGCGGTACTACGATCGACTGGCCACCGTGCAGGCGCGTGGGACCCAGGCCAGCCACCAGGTACGCACTGGCAGGCAAGGCCCAGTGCTGACAAGCTGCTGCTCTGCTCGTGTCTGCGCGGCCCTGTGCTTGGAAGGGTGGCAGGGGCCTGGGGCCTCGGGAGGTGACACTTGTTGGGACAGGAGGTGCACACCCAGCCTTGGGAGGGCTACCAGCTGCAGTCTGCACGTACCAGGAGCTTGGCATTTGCAGTCGCGCTCTGGCGGCCTCACTTGGCACCGAGCAGCTCTGACCCGTTCCCGGCACTGCCGTTCTGGGCTCTGCAGCCCAGGAGGTCGGCCACAGGCTCTGGGGGAGGCTTTCTGAAATGCAGGTGGTGGAGAGCCCACACGTGCAGGCAGCTGTCGCTGACCTCGGTTGGGAATGTGGCGCCCTCTGCCAGGGGCTGGGCCGCTCTGGTCTGCACCTGATTGTGTGCGAAGAGCCCTCCCCACCTGCAGGGCAGGTGTGGACTCCCCACACAACAGCGCATCCGTCTTGTGCTCCGCAAGAGGGCCTGGCAGTTTCTAGGAGTTTCCACAAAGCAAGAAACAGTGGCCTTTCCTCCCTTTTCCCGGTTCTCCCTTCAGTTAGTCTGGGTCCTGGAGAACTTAGTTTTGTTCAGGAAGCCTGAGGCCATGGGCACTGGTGCCAGCCCCGTGCTCAGACAACCTCGACAGGCCAGGCAGGACCCGCCAGCCTCCCACGTTTGTGCAGGCAAAGCGAGCGGGATCCTCTGTTCTCTTGTCCTTGAACAGAGCTGTCCCCTCCCTTGGGAATCAGTGTCAGGGCTTCATTGGGGCCTGGGTCACTCACTGCCTAGTCCTCTGTGGTCTCTGGGCTGTTTCGAGGTGCTTGTGGGACATGAACAGGTTGAACTAAGGCTGCAGTTGCCTTTGACTGGTTGCCGGTGACCTGTCTGCAGAAACCTGTGTATGTCAGAATTCTCACTGTACTGAACAGCCTGCGCAGCTCAGCTTTGGAGGGTTGGTCCAGCTTAGAAACCATTAGGGCCCTGGGTTCCTGCAGGAGGAGCCCTTCGTACCCCTCTACTTCGTTAACTCTGCAACTTCATCCTTGGCATTTTTACGACACTTTTATTGGGGTTTAATTCACACACTGGAAAATTTGCCCTCTCAAATGCACAGTTCAGTGTTTTCAGTCTACCAGAGTTGGGCTCTGCCTGTGTTTAAGACATTTCATCACCTCAAAGAAACCTCATTCCTGCACAGGTCGCTTCCTGTTTCTCTACCCCAACCCCTGGCAACACCAGCCTCTTGGTTCTGCGGGTTTGCTTTTTCTGTATCTTTTCTGGATAGAATCTGTGGCCTCCAGCTTCTTGGACTTAGCACGAGTCTTTCTAGCTCTGTCCATTTTGCTGCGGGAATCAGCAATTTGTTCCTTCTTATGGTTGAATAGCCCTGCTTTCTATGAACAGCCCTCCTTTAACTTGCCACATGTCAGGGTGCACTCAGGGTGGTCCGCCCTGACTAATGCCACTGTGGACACCCTGCCCATGTTTATTGTGGCTGAGCCCTCATTTCTCTTGGACCTACATGTAGGAGGAGAAATGCTGGGTCCTGTAGCAACTCTCAAGTTTAACGTTTTCACGAACTGCCAAACTTTTCCAAGAGGGTTCTGATTTCTCCACGTTCTCTCCAGCCTCTGTTACTCTTTGTCTTTCATCAGCACCGTCTGAGTGGTGGGAGGCCCTGGCTCGTTTTGGTGGGTAACTAGTGGCAGGGTCGCTCTTCATGTGTGTTGACTGTTTGCATACTTTCTTTGCTGAAGTTAGTGTCTCCTAAAGTCCTTTGCCCAATTTCAGATTGGATGATTTTGTGTTTATTGTTGATTCTAAGAATTCTTTGTATGCTCTGCATGTAAGAGACTTGATATGAGTGACCTCACTTTCTCCTGTGGTGGCCATGTGTTCAGGATTGTTTACATGTCTCAATTTTTTTGTTGTTGTTGATAAGTAGACATTTTAAATAATAAAATGTGGAGATTCTAGAAATCAGATCCTGTTCCCAAGGTTTGCTGCTGCTCTCTGTTTGGCGACTTTCCTGGACTAATGCTGTAAAGTCTGTTTCTGTCTTGTCGTCTGTCTTTGTGGCTGTTGGCCTCGCTACTCAGAGGTCAGACAAGGATTTCATTTATTTTCTTCATCTTCCATTGTTTTTGAGGGGGGTGGGGGCTACAGCGTGGCCTGGTGATTGACAACCCTGCCTTCCTGTCACCTGATTCTTGTGTAGCCAGGAGTGAGCACAGGCCATACACCACCCCTCCAGCACCCCACCCCCTGCCCCAGCATGGATTTGGTCTTCTAGATGCGCAGAGGGGTTGGAGCGTCTCACAGCTGTGACCACCCTCTGGGCCAGCAGGCGTCACCTGCAGCATTAAACCATTGACACTGCTTGTTTCCAGCGAGCACCCTTCAGAAAGGACGCTCCTCTCCAAGTGAGCCCTGAGTTCAGACACAGCCCGAGAACACCTCGCCCCCAGAGAGTGACAGTTCCCTGGGCAGGGCTTGTTGGGACCACAAACCCATCCTGGCTGACCCACTGGCTCTTAAGCTGGTAGTGTCTGCAGCGTCCAGGGCAGTGAGGCTGCTGTCGCACTGGAGCGGGGCTGTCAGGGCAGGTAAACAGCTGTGAAGCTCACGTTTTCTCTTGAATGAAAGCGACTCAGATTCTTGCAAGCCTTGTTTAATTTCCAGAATCCTGGAAATGTTTGTTTGGATGGTTTTGCTGGGTGGTTATTTTTTTAAAGGAAAAGCAGTAATGAAGGTGAACTGGCAGGCAGGAAGAGAGAGGCGGAATAATTCTTTATTTCCTTTTCAGTTGTTCATGCTGTTTGTGTCCCCCTGGACCCAGGACTTGAACCCAGGGGTGTGTGTGGCCTGTGATCCTTCTGAGGCGGTTGACCTGACCGCTGCTCCACTGGGCACACTAGCAGTGCTCTCAGTGCTTTTGTGGGGGAGCACAGTTAGAAGTCCTCGCTCTGCCACCGGAGGAGTGCGTCCGGCATTCAGACAGAAGTGAGCAGAACCCAAGCCCCGAGCATGGGGCTGGTGTCTGTGGCTCTCGGGACTTGACTTCTGGTGGCTGTTGAGAGCACAGGGCTCAGACTGGCTCCAGGATAGACCTTGCGCCATGGTTCAGCCTCACAGGAGCTGAATTTTGGTAACTCGGCAGACACATGATCAGGGCCATCTATGAATTGGGATGTTCCAGATAATCATGCGGGTCTCTGCGTGAGTGACGTCCGCTCGGGCGTATGAAACGTGGTCCATACAGTGTGAGACGCGGAGTGGAGCGTGGTGTCTGCTGTGCTGTGAGAGTCTGAGCAATACGTTCTTGCAGGTCCTTCGAGATATCCTCAAGGAAGTTCAGAGTAACATGGTGCCACGCAGCATGCTTAAGGAGTGGGCCCTGCACACGTTCCCCAACGCCACTGACTACTGGACCTTCCGGAAGATGTTCACCATCCAGCTCGCGCTGATCGGCTTTGCGGAATTTGTCTTGCACTTAAATAGACTCAACCCCGAGATGCTGCAGATCGCTCAGGTACTTGGACAGGAATAGCCAGACTCTCTCCCTTAGACACGTCACGGTCTGTGTTTCAGTCCCTAATGTCTTCCCCTGGACTGTAGGACACTGGCAAGCTGAACGTAGCCTACTTTCGCTTTGATATAAATGATGCGACCGGAGACTTGGATGCCAACCGACCTGTCCCCTTCCGCCTCACACCCAACATTTCTGAGTTCCTGACCACCATCGGCGTCTCTGGCCCACTGACCGCCTCCATGATCGCTGTCGCCCGGTGCTTTGCCCAGCCAAACTTCAAGGTAGGTCAGAGTCACTGACAGAGGAGCCCCCCAGTCTCTCACAGCCTCCCGGCAACCCCTGTGCATGTGAAGGGTATGTGCTCCATTTGTAACTGCCTCTGTTTCCCGACTCGCAAGCCTGTCTGCTGTCAGAGCAAAAGTGTTTTCTCTTGGGCGGCAGCTGCCTAACCAGCCCTAGCAGTGAGGCCTAAAGGCCTGTGACATGGGACGCGGCGGCGCTCCTGTGAGGGCATCTGGCACTGCAGAGGCCACTTCGGGGGTCTGAGCCCAGGAAATCACTGTCAGGTTGGCTGAGGACACTGTTGACTCACGTAGCCCGAGGGGCCGACTCGAGCCAAGCCCAGTTCTTTCTGATCCAAGCCTATGTCCTGGCCACTGAAAGGGGAGGCTGTGCACAGTTCTTTTTCTTTAACTTGGGACATCAGGTATGTGTTTTATCCCCAGATAAAGTAGTTTGTGTCTAGGGAATGCTTTAGATGCCGGTTACATTTCCAGAATCTGCTGCGACAGCGAGGACTGTGCGGGACGTGCAGGCTCGGAGCGCATCTGTCATGCGCCCTGCAGTGGGGTACGCGGTGAAAACTCAGCTCACCCTCAGTCTGTGCTGACGTGTGAGGCTCTGGCCCGACGTTCCCAGCTGCGTGGCGATGTCACACTCGTGGAAACAGTCACGGGGTAGCCCTTACGGTGGTATGTTATTTGAAAACTTCAGAAAGACGTAAGAGGGCTCCCTTGTTAAAGGCCCGTGAGCGCCACTGTGCCCGCGCAGTGCCGGTGCCGATGGGAAGCGCCAGGGCCCGTTTCCTAGCAGCCGACGTGTCGCTCGTGCCTTCAAGTGCGGCTCAAATGCGGACTTTTTATGGGGCTCTTCGGAAAGCACTTTCTGCTGACGCCAAGTATGAGTGAAGGCCCCTCAGCCTGTTGGTCTGAAGTTAGTCTGTGGCTGGGCATGAAAACCCTCTGCGTGCTGACCTTGACAGTGGGCCCCGGAGTTGCCATCAAGTCGGGAAAGTCAGCAGTGGGACTTACAGTCTGTGGTGCTGGACCACCGTCCCTCCATCCCCCCTGCCCCCGCCCCGTCACACAGACACATGGTCCCCAGGGTTCTGCGGTGCTGCCTGCCACTCAGGCACAACTCTCTGGCGGCTGATGGTGGGTCTCAGCAGTGTCCCCTTTCTTTTGAACCCTTTACATTGATTAACTCCTTTAATCCTATAATATGGGGACAGGGCTTGGTTACTGTGCTGTTTATAAATGGGAAACTGAGGCACGAGGGTTAAGTCACTGTCTTAGGCTCACCCTGGCAGGAAGAGGTGGGCCTGGCGTGTCCCCCACCCTCCAACACGCGAGGCCGAGGCCCTCTGCCCAGTCCTCTGCATGCTGTCCCCTCGGCCTGAGATGCGTGTCTGCAGCAGCCATGTGCTTTGTGTCCTCGTTTGTTTTCCTCCCCACCCGAGTGACTTGTCACAGGCCCCCGAGCCATCTTACTGCTCTTTTCTCCGCAGCACCTCCTGTGGCCACTGGCACGGGTACCTTTGCTTGCTGGTGCAGCAAGGGGAATGACAGCCGGATGCCACAACAAGCCTGAGGGTGGCCAGCGCCTCTGACGGGCTTCTGCTCTGTTGAAGTGCAGTCTGAGGCTGTTGACCATTGTGCATGGAGGGGAAGCGCTGGCTCCCCGTGGTGTAGCCCTCAGGCCCCGGTTCCAGGTGCTGGGGCCGCCGGGCACCTTGGCCCTCCCAGCTCACCGCGGGGCACTGCTCTGGGTCGCGCTGCCTCAACAGGCACCTTCGTTCCGTCCACAGGTGGACGGCATCCTGAAAACCGTGCTTCGGGATGAGATCATTGCCTGGCACAAAAAGACGCAGGAGGACACCTCTTCGCCCCTGTCGGCTGCCGGGCAGCCGGAGAACATGGATGGCCAGCAGCTCGTGTCCCTGGTCCAGAAGGCCGCCGCCGCGATCACGACGCGCCTGCACAACCTCGCCCAGTTTGAAGGCGGGGAGAGCAAAGTGAACACCCTGGTGGCTGCTGCCAACAGCCTGGACAACCTGTGTCGCATGGACCCTGCCTGGCACCCGTGGCTGTGACCCTCCACCCGGAATGTGAAGGCCGGGGGCCAGCCCGCCGCCGTCGGCGAGTCCCCGGGCGGCAGCTGCTCCTGCTGCTCTGCGCACCGCACCGGCGGGAGAGGCCGACTGGCCTCACGGCGCCCCGCCCTCGTAGGCAGCCAGGGTTCGCAGCTGGAATCCCTGCGAATTCCTTTTTATTGTCTGTCCCCCTCTGTGAATGTACAGATTGCACTGCGGAAAGCGGGCCCCACGCCCACTGTGGCCCCAGCCGCGGCGCTTCCGCACAGCCTGCAGGACCCTGCAGGGAAGCCGCGGCAGCCTGGCCCCCCCGCGCGCGAGTGCGTGTGCGCATGTGCGTGCACGCGCGTGCGTGCGCGCGCGCGCCCGCCGGCTGTTGTTGACACGCCCGCGGGCTGGGCTGCACCGCGAGAGCAGCGCCGGGACTCGGCAAACTCATCTTGGGGTGACTGGCCGGCTCTTTTGAATGTCGTCATCATCCTGAAGAAAAACCATCTTTCCTTCCTGATTTAAAGAAACAGCAATGAAAGTGTCCATTCACCGCAGTCTGTTGTGTTCACATTTTTATAAATACTGCGCACTGAGGATGTTTAAATTTGTACAGTGTGATTTTTTTTTAGAATAAATATTTTATAAAAGGCCGTGTCGTCCTTATGTTAACGTGCTCGATCCAGGTCTCCACTCCTACCAGTGCCGGGCTGCCGTGTGGCCGCCCAGGGGCGGGCGTGTCATGCGTGCGGCCTGGCCGGGTCTCCGCCCCACTCGTGACTGGCGTTGTGACGAGGAACACTGGTCCTGGGCCGACCTGAGCCGATGAGCCAGGGAACCTAGTCCCTTCAAGCTGTTTGCGTCCTGGGGCAGCTGTGGCACCTTCCGCCCGCCCGGTCCTCCTGCAGGGGGAGTGCGCAGCGCAGAGCCCAGCCCTGGAGGGCGGGGGAGGACAGCGCACGCCGTGAGGGCAGCAGCAGCAGCGGAGTGCGGCACAGCCTCCGCGCGGCTCCCAGACCCCGCACGGGCCTTTCCCACGCCAACCCCCTTGACAGGGCCCTGTGACCGTGTGTGTCACCGGTGAAGCCCGCCGCTGAGTCTCAACCCTCAGACGAGGGTCGTCACCAAACGTGCTAAGGGAAGCAGAGGCCTGGAGCTGTGGTGCCAGCTCATCTGTAAAGGACAGGCAGGCAGGCGCAGCAGGAACGAAGGTGCGCAGGGGAGGGAGGAAGAAGCACTTTATTTTTCACTCAGTTGTTCATTTTGTTTGTTCCCCGCCCCCCTCCCCCAGGAGAAGAACCCAGACCCCGGGTTGTGTGTGAGCTGCTCGGCCAGAGGTGGCAGATCTAACAGTGCTCCACCAGGGCATGATGGAGGTGACGTATTCTCTTTGGAATTTAAAAAATATTTTAGCTGCTCGCCCTGGGTTTCACATCTCATTCCTATGTTTAGCATGACTTGTACCTTAGCTGTGGGAGCCACAGGGCTGCAGCTGTTTGGGGGTTGTCGGCATGATCGTTACGAGCAAGGTTTTATCTAGTTTCATCTTAAATTTTTATAAGTAACTCAACCATGGTTTCTTCAAAAATCCCTCCAACTGCCTCGAGGGGTTTATTTCCTACAGGTCCAAGTTCCCCCCACCCGTCGTCTTCCCTCGGGGGCTGAGGGCACGACTGAGTAAGGGGCCAGCATCCGGGTGCGGCTTGGCCCAGACGCGCCTGCAGCCGCACCAGACAACCCAGGGGTGGCTAACGCTCGGCTCACAGGCGCCAGCCTTCCAGCCTTCTCTGCCCTGACGGTCAGGGTTCGATGGACAGCACCCAGGCAGCTGCCTGCCCGGAGGTGTGGAGGCTGTTTCAGTTGCAGGGACTTGATACTGTTTCAAGGCCTCGGCTCACTTTCTAGATGTTGGTTCTCTGCTCAGTTCCTTTGTAAAACTCCATGGAGCCTGGCCTTCAGATGGGGGGGCTTTCCAGATCGCTGTTCGTGGCTTCCCCATTTATTTATGTTTTCCTTCCAGACTGGATCCCACATAGGGTCCATGGAGGGAAAAGCAGCCAGTGTGTATGTGTACAACTAAAAGTGCTTCCTCCTCTCTCTTCCTGCCTGCTCCTTTCCTTTAAAAAAAACACAGTGGAATATTCTTTGTTCCCATTTCAGGAGTGTCTGCCTAGCTGTGACAAGGAAACTTGATGGTTTTCCCCAGACAGCCTTCGGAAGCTGTTGTCAGAACGGGGACCCTGGAGTTGAACACCTCTCCTGAGGTGACTGGCCCTGGGGACCCGCCTGGCTGCCCCAGTTAACGGTGCTGCAGGTTATCAGAGGGCTGCTGAGCCTGGTTGAGCCATAGGCTGCAGAGGGACAGAACAGGGCCTCAGCGGCCAGACCTCGCCAGCTGTGCTGCAGCTGCCGCAAGGCGAGTGGACTGGAGGGCCCTGATGCAGCCCCGGGGGAAGGCATGGGTCTGGCCCGCCCCTCCATCCAGGGGGCCCCCAGTTCAAAGGACCCCATTGCAAATTCGAAGGGTCCCTCTGGGCAGCGTGACCTCACTGATGGCACATGGCCCGCTTGGCTGGCACCCAGAGAAGAGCCCTGGGGGTCCTGGGCATGGCAGCTGCCAGCTGCCAGGGTGAGAGGCTGCGGGCACTGGCTTACTCCTGGCACAGAACGGTGAAATCCAGGTCAACAGATTGAGGGGAGACTCGTGGACTTTGCGAGTCCGCCAGCCCTGCCCCTCTGTCCTGAGTGGGCAGCCATGGCCGTGGCCGCAGGTTCGAGGGTGGGCCGTGCCTCTGCTCCACTCAGTGAGCAAATTGACGGGGTTTTGTTGTTTTAAGGAAAGGGGCAGGCAGGAAGAGGAGGAGGAAGCACTTTTATTTCAGTTGTTCATCTCGATCAATCCCCCTGCCCCCAGGACACGAATAATAAATAGGATTTAAATGTGTCATTTCCCCAAAAGCACATACGAAGAAACCAGGAAGACTGACCCAAAGAAACAAGTTGACAAGTGAGCAGACTCACTTAAGACACAAACAGTGGTCGAGAGCAGCTAACGGAAGGGCTAACGGAGACGTGGGTCTGACAGCTGTGTTGTAGGAGTGAAGGCCTCTTAAGACTGGTTGAGCCAGTAAATAAGAACAGAGATGCAAGTATCAACGTGGATTAAAGGTCAACCACAGGCGAGCAAAATGACGTCGGAATTATAAACAGGAACCAAAAGAAATGCTGGCGCCGAGAAGTACAGCGACCAAAGAGGACGCGCTTCAGCAGCAGCAGCAGGTCAGTGAACTTAAAAGGACAACGGAGATCACCGAGAAGACGATGAAGAAAACGGAACAGAATCCAAGGCTCCTGCCCCGTGGGGCAGCAGCAGACGTGTGCCCAGCGAGTCCCAGGAGAGGGGGACAGGGAGAGCACAGAGGAAAGAGTGACCAAAGCCTCCTCAAACTGATCCGAGACGCGCCTGCAGAGCTAAGACGGCCAGCGAACTGCGGGCGGCCGCCGTGAGCGCCAGGACGCTGCGGCACAACGCGGACCGTGGGAGGCGGGCTCGTCGCGCGAAGGGACGCGTGGCTGGCAGGGACCCTCCGTGAGGTCATCAGCCTGTTTCTCCTCAGAAACCTTGGAACCCAGAAGGCAGTGCGCTTGTTTATTCCATTTGACGAAGGAAAATACTATCCGAATATAATTCTACGTCCAGCAAAACTTGTTCGACGGTGAGGGAGAGACGACGGCGCTTCAGATAAGCAGGAGGTCGGGGAAGCGTCCACCACGGATGCCCTCGCGGCGAGACCGACCGCCATGCTTTCTCGCCTCCCGCTCGTCTCCTCCTCGGAAGGCCTGCCGGCGTTTGACGAGGACACGTCGTCATGGGGTTTTAAAGCTGACATGTCATTTCCACACCAACACAACAGGCACCGGAAATGTAAAGTCGTGAGTTTATTGCATATGTAACAAAATGAACCTGGCCTCCCGGGTCCAGCCTGCTGTACAGTCAGTTTGTTTTGTGTTTCCAGCTGGTTCCATAACCACATTAAATAGAACTAGTATTTCTTTAAATACTTTTGATTCCGACATAAAACAAAACATTAGTGTACAACTTTCACAAAATAAATCAGCAATAAAAACAGTGGAAGAATCACGAGGATAGCAGCGACATTAAAAACAAGACATTACAAAATAAATTAAAAAATACATTATAAAGTGGTTGAGAAACAAAAATAAACAAATTGTAAAAATTCATACTATGTTTCGGGAAGGCTACCGTGTGCCACACCCCTGCTGCAGGTGCGGGCGGGCGGGCCACCCCGACAGCCTGGGTTGGAGGACCCCCGGACCTGAATTTGGGCCACATGGCTGGGCAGGCTCCTTCAGAAGACGGGCACTGCCCCGGCTTCCCCACCGAGGACGGCAGAGCGGTGGTTGGCTCCATCCCTGAGGGTTGGCGGAGGCCCGCTGGTGAGGGGAAGCCTGGAAGTGGGGCCCTAAAGCGTCTGGGCAGAGGGGGCGGGGGTTGGGCCACCAGACCTAGGTCTACCTGCCGCACGTGCTCCGGGGCGGCCTGAGCCACTGCTGGCGCCCAAGGTTCTGGGAATGCAAGGCCCCTCTGATAGGCTTGGTCGGTAAGAGTCAGGGGAGCTCTGGAAAGTTCTGCTCGCACCTCCTATGACTCACATGGGACAAGGGGCCTCATGTAGCGCAGGTGCCATTTCTAAGGCTCAGCCTCCACTCCTGCTTTTTTGTTGTTGTTCTAAAGGAGTCAAAAGCAGCATTCCTGCCTCTTTTCAACGGGCATTTCCCTCCGACTAACTGCACATCGTGGAACAGGGCGGCTCTCCTTCCTCACTCGCCAGGTCTGCTCTCAGGTGGACCTATCTGGAGGGAGGTGGGTACTTCCCACGTGCCCGCTCTTCCAGAGGAGGGGTACGAGGGAGGATGGGCTGTACCACCTGGGAGCCAGCACAGACCCAACAGTTTAGGAAGACCAGGCCCAGCTTTGTGAATGGACTGATGTTTCCTTTGCAGCAAATCCCACTTGACATCCCGTCATCTGGCCAGAGCCTCAGCGGCAGCATGGCTCTCACAACCCACAGCTGACGATCCATGACCCGCCAAGCCTCGTGCGGGTGGCGGGTGTGCCTGTCTCCTCAGAGATGCAAGTGCTCCCCGAGCAAAACCAGACAGCGTCCGGGACGAGCAGAAGCGGCGGAGAAGATGCAGAGAAAGCACACCCAAGGCAGCCCGAAGGCGCCAGTGACAACGTGAAACGGCCCAGAGCTCCCGAACCGACAGAAGAGGGAGCCCGGGGGCCCAACTCAGACGTCAGCCCTATTGAAATGCCTTGAATTACCCTGTACTTACCCCAAACCACAACAACAAAAGGCCAGACAGGGAAGTTCGCTGCTGCTGCTTTCACTTTTAGCTTTCTGAAATCGAGCCGCTTAGTTAAAATACTGTTTGAACTTTTGTGCAAATTGGAAAACGGTGTCCGAAACCTGGGGTCTAGGCTTGCTTTGGCCTTGTTCATCACCCGAGGACATCTGGGCAAGAGGATGGAGCACTGACTTAGTCACCGTCCCACAGCGGGGGCTCACAGCCACGCCCACCGGGGAGAGCGCGACTGCGGTGGAGTCAGGTCACGGGTGACCGGCTCCCCTGCGCCCTTGTAAGCGCATGTGCACCAAGCCCAGCAGCTATCCCAGGATTCAGTTTTGTTGGTTTAGCTTGTAGCAATTTCCGCAAAGGTGGTTTTCAAGTGACCCAGTCGACGCTCCCGTGTCTAGGGGTGGGAGCCCAGCCGGCCACATGGGCCTCAGACTGGCAGGATCGGCCCTTCAAGAAGCACCACTACCTGCAATTCCACTGGAAAAATATGTCAAACTGGACAATGTGGCAAAAGGGACTCTTAAAAGGAGAGTGATCTTTCTCTACGCAGGACAAATTTCCAGCCAGGATACCCTAAGAACCCTGCGGCCGCCAGTGAAAGCCGCCCTGTTCCTTCACATGCCCTGGAGGGAAGTGATGCCCGCCTCCTGTGGGGGCAGAATCCAACCAGCATGTTGTAGCTGTCTTTCAGCTGGACATCAACCTACTGCCCAGAGCAGGCTGCCAGGATGTGAGATTTGGAATCGGAGCTGCTGAACTTGAAAGGGGCCCTCCGGGCTGTTAAGACATTACTGGCCCGGCCACCGGTACAACCCTCCGTGGGCCAAGTCCACGTCCAGGACTGGCTGGGCAGGATATCCTGTGACCCAAGCCGAAGACTGAACCTGGCTGATTTTACTGGATGGGTGATGGAAGGGGGCAGGAGCGCTGTCATAGAGGAAAATGTGGGTGGGAGCCACCAACCAAAGTCCCCCCGCCCCCTTGCCCCCCATGGAAAGGAGGGGTGTGGCCCTCTGCCCTCAGTGATCTGGAACCCAGGGCCTCAGCAGCTCCACAGCAGGTGCAGAGAGCAGCACGCTTTTGGTCTGGTGGCCATGAGCTAGATTCAGTGCCTTTGGTCACGATCACTCCACAGCAAAGCCACATGTCTCCTCCACCGCAGTCAGCAGCTTCTCATACAGCTTCTCGTATGACTCGTAGGGCGGGATGTCGATCCGGTTGAAGCTGCGCAGGAGGGAGGACACAGTCACTGCGGTCCAGCGGGGCGGGTGGGCAGGCGAATTGTACACCGCCCCCCCCCCCACCTCCCATTTCTACTGCAAAGATTTTTCAGTCACACAGCAAACTAATCTCAAGATCTTTAAAATCAAAGTACTAGTGGCAGTTGTATTAGGACAAAGCTCTCGGCTGGTCTTCTGTCTTTGGGAGAAGAGGTTTCTCTGGCCTGGGAACACCCTCTGTGTGGACCACGCAGACCCAGACGGGCTGGCAGTCAGGTCATCACTAACAATTCACAGAGTGGCTATCTGCTGCTCTGAAGTTTGATCAGGAAAATTCCCTGCAAAAACAAACTTTCTCAGAATGAATGAAATGTCAAATAGATGAAATGAATATGAAGTTGATAAGTAAACATTTCCATGGAGAAATTCATCTGTATTGTTTGTGCAAGAAAAAACTATACTCGATAACAACAAAAAAATTTGTGGCCCCGAGTGGCCTAGTTGAATGACACGGGGTTAAGCAATTACAAATGGCTTTTGTCGAAAGAATCGGGCCAAGGGGGAGCTCCAGCATGAGAGGACACTTTCAGGATACACTAAGAGGTGACCGTGGGGGCATCAACCGGGCGTGGCGCTCAGGCAGGGGTCTGGACCCCGTGGTCCTGGGAGCTGCGCTGCCGCCTGACTCCTAGACGTGGAAAGCCTGGTTGGCACAGCAAGTCACTTTCCCTGCTCACACAGTGTCACGGCCAGCCTTCGAGCCCATGCCCGACACATCATGAAGCACCAAGTGGCACCCGGCTCCCCTGCCTTGGAGGTGCTCCTCTCAGACTGCACGGAAGTGACCTGATTGTTTTTAACTACAAAGGAAATAATCCACTAAGTTAAAATTTAGGGAGAATATCTACAAAAGATGAACTGTGCTGAAAAATATAAAGTCTGAGGGGCAATATAGGGGCCAGAGACTGTCAAAGTGAAGAACAATTACGATCAACTCCAGATCAAAAACTACCATTCTCCCCTGCTGGGTGCCAACCGGGCCCCCGACAGACACCCCCGCAGCCAAGCCTGTGCGGCTTCCTCACTGCTCACAACAAGACTGGTGTCACAAGAGACCACCTCACGTGGGACACACTGCCACGTGCTTGTCTCAGTGACTCCGGTGCCGCCGCCAGCTGTGAGCCGGCTCTGCAGCAGGAATGTGGAACATCGCGAGCAGAGGCTGCGCGGCGGCGTCCTTACCAGGTGTGGGCCTTTGGCAGGTTGTCCGTGTTCGCGTCAATCAGGTGGATGGTGAACAGCCGTGGCCCTGCGGCGCCTGTAGAACCTTACGGGACAACATTCTAGTTAATGCGCTCAGAGGCCGGCCTGGCCCCGCAACCCCCACGGCCCCGGGCCGGCAGATGACTGGGGCTGTGAAGGTGGCCTAACCCAGGACAGGATCCTGATGCAAGGTGCTCGGCCGGGGCCCTTTCTCTACAGGCAGTTACCCACAGAAAGGACAAGGACCTCGGTACCTTTGTGACCAAAACCGAGCGATAAAGGTAAAGTCTTTCACTCGGGCTGACAGCTGCCAGAGTGACGTTTCTGTACCTGCACCCTTACCCCATGTTTAAAGTTCATGAGCCAGTCAGTATATTCATAGCCCTCCCCTCCTTCCAGCCTGTTCTCTGCCAGTCCTATGGACGTTCTGTAGTCATCCCCTGGATGTTTGCACCAGGGAACAGAGCAAGGCCACAGGTTTGTGGAGCCCCTGGCAAAGGTGCAGAGTGGGCAGCCCTGGGCCCCAGTGCAGTGCAGGAGTGCCTGGCAGGCCTCCGAGCAGGCCAAGCAGGGGCAAGGCTAGGCTGGAGCAGACCCTCTGGCTCCTTGAAAGCCATGATGGGTAGGACCACACGCCCTGGAGAGCCTGCCCGGCCTTGGCTCAGAGGGGCCCCTACACCTGCTCCCAGCTGCCCCTGGGGTGCTGGGTGTCTCCTCACAGCTTCCCAGGGAAGCCCTCGCACAAGCTCGCCCCACCCCTAGAGCCAGGAGCCTCACCCCCACGTCAGTCACCTTGCAGAGCCTTGAAGCCTTGCAGAGGCACACGCGTGGAGCCGGTCACAAACTGCAGAAGCCGGGCCCTGCGCTCCTCGTCGAAGGTCTCCACCGCCTGCCAGAACCACCTGACGACACTGCTGTCGGCCGCGCAGTGCTTCAGCCGCGTGTTGGCCTTCCAGTCGCTCAGGTCGATCTTGTCCAGGCCGCCAATGATCAGCTGCGGGGGACGGCAAGTCCCAGATCAGCTGCGTGCAGCAGCTCTGGTAGTGAGAGCAGTGAGCCCAGTCCCCGCAGCAAGGCCACAGGTCCCAAAGAACCAGAGACACTGAGCTCACAGCCAGGAAAACACCCACCACCTCCCGACCCCAGGTCCCTGGTTCACAGCTCTGGACAGGATGTTTACAGCTGACGCCAGGCCATGCTTCTGCTCTGCCTGGGGAGGACTGAGCAGGACAGAGCCAACTGGCGAGGCTGACTGAGCAACGAGGCCACATCAGCGCTTTCAGGGGCCTGAGTGACATCTGGGTTTAAACTCTGAAAAGGCGGAAAGCGAGGGCTGGCCGGCGCTCACACTCGTCTCCCTGGGGCAGGAGGACTGGACAAGAGCAAAGGCTTGGCTACGTGGCACCGAGCAGAGACGGATGAGAGGGACAGGTCGCTGTGTTCGGGCCCATGGAGCGCACTGTCGTAAGAGCCAGGACCAACCTGCCGGGTGGGAGGGGGTGCCCACAGGAGGCCAGCCCCTCACCCTGCAGCAGCTGCACAGGGCATAGGAATTGCCACTGCTCACAACTTGGACAAATGGGAAAAACCTTGAAACACCTAGGTCAATTTCCCGAGAATTGTCTGGATTCTTGCCACCGGTGTCACACACTCCCCGTGTCAGAAACCAGCTCTGACACCTCCCGCCCTCAGTGTGCGCTCTGGGTCCGCAGGCCCGGATGTGTGGGAACAGTGCCGCCAGGCGCCGAGCAGACCCAAGCTCAGAGTCTCGGGTCCTGATGTGGCTAGTGCCAGAGCACCTACCTCCAGTTCCTTCTGGTCAAAGGGCTTCAGTAAGTGCTGGGGGATGAGCTCATTAAATCCTTTCTGAAGAGCTAAGAACTGTGCTTCGATTCCTCTCATAAACCTCCAATTTACATATAACCTGCAAAAGAAATTTCCAGGTTGGAAGCAGTACCCGATGGTTCATGGGAAAAATGTTCTCATGCCCTGCTGAGCAGGTCCCCACTGCAAGGGACAAACCTCATCAGATGCTAGGACCTGGCCAAGACATCAAAACTACATCGTAGACACTCCGATTCTTTGATACAACTAGATTTAGCCTGACCTGTTACAGCAACTGCCGACACTTAAAGTTGTGTGTGAAATAAAACACAGGACAATGTGCGACCCACATGCCAGACTGGCAGCCTGAGCAGACATGCCCCCGCCTGAACTGCAGACCGCAAGCAACCTTAAGAGGTGAGAACGTGGACTGCATGGAGCGGACTTCCTTGACACTCCTCTCACGGAAACTTCCAGGTGCCCCCTCTTCTGCACGCACCACTGAGAACCAGGCAGCCACCTGAAGTCCCTCCCCGCCCTGGTCTGAGCTCATGATCTCCCCTCATGGGTCAGCCGTGCCCTGGCCCCTGAGCAGGGCTCCTGCTGAACCCAGCAGCTTCTGGAAGTCTCTTCTGTTGATGTGACTTTGGTCACAGATGCTGGCGGGGACAGGCAGGCCTCAACAACTTCAATGTGAACCCAGCTGTGACCAGGATGGTCCCGGGCACCCCCCCCAAGGCTCCCAAGAACATTACCGGACATATTCTTTCTTGTTCTCCTCTGTGACGGGAACATTTCTGCCATTGGGTTTCAGTTCGTGCTGAAGAATTCGCCCAAAAGCGTTGTGCTCCACACAGAACGTGTGGTCCAGCACAGGGGTGATGTCGTTCTCCCTGGGACAGCAGGAGAGATGGGTGCTGATGAGACTCTGCCCCAGCTGGGCCAGCGACTGATCAGCAGGAAGAGACGCGGGACCCGGAGCTGTGCGGGGGAGGCTGTGGAGGCGGGAGGGCGCAGGTTCCGGGAAGAGCCAGGGGAGCAGGTCTGGGTCCAGGCGTGTCCCTGACTCGCTTTCTCACACGGGAGGATGGCAGCAGCACGGCAGACTCGTGAAGAGAGGAACAACCCACAGGAAAGTCAACCTGTCGGCAGCCACACCAAGCACACCCGCCGTTCAGACCACCAAGTCCCCCAGAGTGAGCATGGGCTCCTTAATCCGCGTGTTTCTGGAAGCATGCACACGTGGCAGGTTTTCCACAGGACGAAGCCGTACCCTGCAGACCGCCATGGGGGAAGCGGGGACGTGGATGAGGCAGACACGGGCAGGGCACGAACGAGGCCCCATTCCTGGTCAACTCATGGTTTGCCCTCCCCTGCCCGGGCCTGGAGGATGCTCTCCTCCTCGCCACCAGGCCCGCAACACCCACGTTTGCTGTCACTGCCTGCAGCATTAAGACAGAGGTGGCTAATGACTAGCTTGGTTTGGGTATCTCTGCCTACATATTAACCGGAGGAGACACCTGGCGGTGTCAGAAACCCGCCCGCCCAGCAGGCCTGGGATGAATGCTTATGTTCACACATTAATAATTAAAGGGAAGTTCATAAGCAAGTCGACTATTTTGGTGAAATCTACTTTTATGTCCTTCATTTTTACAATATTTTTCTTCAATTTCATACCCACCCATTAAATGTAACTGCGCGCGCACACGTATCTGGCAAATAAGAAAACAGGTTGTGAACGGAACAGTGAACTTACAAAATCCACACCAGGCTCTTATGTAGTTCTGGGTCCACCGACTCCAAATCTGAGAGCTGGATGGGTTTTCCCAGTAGCTGTTTATAGAAGGGGACTGTGAAGCCTCCGTTTATGTAGTGTCCATGGAACACAGCCAGACCCATGATGCGACCCACAAAATGGAAGTAAGACAGGTGGTCCTGTAGGGGGCACCAGAGAACACGAATGCATTAGAAGGACCAGGGCAGCCCGGGCCCCCGGCTGCTGCCTCCAAGTGCGGGAGAACTGTCCGTCCGAAGCCAGCACGGACTGACCGCAGGTGCACGCAGGACTCTTCTGGTGGTCAAGTCATAGAATACATCTTTTAGATGATCATCCGAACAACATTTTCTAGGCTCTTAGTTCAAACACCTCCTCAGAACGGCTACATAATTTACAGAAAAATGCAAAACCCCTTGAATCAAAAAATTAAGAATTTGAACACGGTGACAGCAAAGAATCAACCAGGTGCAGTCCTCTAAGCACAGGGCTGTGCTCCCCGCGTCTGCAAGCCTGGGAAGCACGCCTTCTTATAAAAAGCAAAGGGCATCGCTTCTTCCTTGGCCACCCCTCAGTCCCATGAGGAGGAAGAGAAGCGAAGAAGTCAAAGGGATTTGGGGAGAGGGTCAGAGAGGAAGCTAGCACAACAGCCAGGGGTAAAGAACCATTCTAAAGCCAGAGCTGCTCTGGTTGTTGATGAGGGAGCCCCACTTTTGTACCTTCAGTCAGCAGAGGGCCCCCTCCACCAGCCAGCTGCCCAGCCTGGGGCAGCCGCTCAAACACTCCGCTCACGGCTCATCTCCACAAGCAGCGAGGCCACCGAGGCCACTTAGCAAACAGTCCAGCTTTGGCTGGAAGGTGGGTGGACTTTGCAACCTGCTTCTCAGAAGGACACTGTCACCCAATGCAGTCATAGACCAGAGTTCGCTCACAGGGAAATAAAGTGCTTTGAGGCTTGTTCTTGCAAACAAGATACCCAAGGGTCCCAACCCCTGGAAAGACAGGTGTGAAACCATCTGTCGCTGTGGAGGTCTCATGCGACTTTTCCGGGTTTCCTCCACACGGTCTATCACCTTTAAGGAGACCGCGAGAAAGCAAGAACTGAGACTGACGCTGCAAATCCACGGAGAACACTCCTGCCTCGTCAATACTCACAGGGTTGACGGAGGAGTCCGGGCTGATCTGCAGCGTGTAGATGTTGTCAGTAGAGTACTGGAAGAGCCCGTAATACGGGTTCAGCATTTCATGGCACAGTAAATACAGCCACTCCCTGGGGACAACAACAAAGCGTTTCACTCGCGCTAGCTCTCCAGGTTGGGGTTTTAACAGAAGGACGGCCGCCCTGTGCCCTCGAAGGTCAAGAGAGCAGGAAGTGAGAGGAGCAATTGCGAGGCTACCGGAGGAGAGGATCTGATGTGGGCAGCTTGGACTCATTCCAGAAAAGCCCGGTGAAGTCAAATCTTGCTTCTGGAAGGATCACAAATGGCTTTTCAGGCCTAAACCACCACCACCGCGCTCATTGAGCAGGACGTGTGTCGCCTTAGAAGTCTAGTCTTCTCAGCAAGTCTGTCATCTTGCACTTCAGCTAAGCTTTTCTCTGCCACTTTGCAAAGACTGAAATCTCAGGTGCTATTAACGATGTGGGAATAACTGACAAAGGTGCAAGAAAAGCAGTACGATCGCACCTTCATTCATCGAAATGGTGCCCGTGCAGACGCGCAAAGTAGAAACTCACGCCCATGCAGGAAAGGTGGGAAGGGTTTTCACTAACATGCTGACAGTCATGAACTGAGTTGGCATTCTCAGGCATTTTCATTTTTTCTCTCAGTTTCTAATTTTTTAATTTTCTGCTGTAACATTAACATTTAAATGAGAAAGTAGTTCCCAGTCTAGGGAGGCAGGACAGGACTGTTTAAGAATGACTGACTCTTCAGAATTTTCTGTCCTGTTGAATTCTAATTTACTACAAACATTTATCACTTTTATAATTAAAAAACTAGCTAAAGACTTTACAATGCTCACTCTAAGAGTTTTAAATTGGGTGGGGTACATAATAAATTGCTTTCTGAATTCCTTCATGTTTACATCATTTCAATAAATGATTTTCTGAATTCCTTCATGTTTAAATCATTTCTTTAGAAAGTAGAAGCTAGTCAAAAAAGCACTGTAACTAGAATCGGATGAGTCAGCTGCCAAGGTCAGGCTGTGATAAGGCTGGATTAGCGGGAAGGGGAAGAGGCCCATCTGTGGCTACAAATAAATAGCCTTTAGTTCTGTTAAACACTTCACTCAAATGGGTAAGTCTCAATGAGACAGCAACCTCAAATTCCTTACTCTTTCAAATAGAAATGACAGAATTGAGAAAGAATGGGAAAGGATAAGCATAAATGCAAATAATCTGTCCAAGAAAATTGTGAGAAATAATCAGAAGAGATCAGATCCAAACGTTATCTATCAAACTCAGAAAGGACCAAAAGGCACTACCAGAGAGATGAGACTTGCAAGTCTTAGAAAATCTCCGAACTAGGAAGGCAGACTTACCCAACTCTAGTACTTCAAACTCATCCCCGAGTTTTGGAGTTTGGATTTGAGAAGAATCATTTCCTAAGAGCCAAGGGCCTGTAGCTGTCTAGACAGGAAGTGGCTCAAAGAGAAGCAAACATTCTCACTGAGCCGTGGAAAAGGTCAAAGGGCACAGTCGGCAATGTTCTGGAAGTGGACACGGTAAGAGTTCGCTGCAGGCAAAGGGCAGGCAGGAATGACTGAGAGCCAAACTCAGGGGAAATGAATGCAATGATCTCCTCAACCACATACACATATTTACGGGTCTGCTCTGAGCCCATTTAGACCCAGGAGGAAGCGAGGGGTGAAGTAACAACTCGAGATCAAAGTGGAGGTGGTGGGGAGCAGGGCCCCCACTCTCTCCACTGTGGCATCATGGATCAAGGGCCAGGGAGACTCGGCTCCACATGGAAGTCGTGCTCACTGGGAAACAGAAGGAACAGAACTCCAGCAAACCCGGCCCAGGGCAGCTGCTCACGTGTGCACCTGGGAACACAAAGCAGCGGGCGAAGGAGTCGGTCCAGTTAGTGCGATACTGAACTCTCGAGACTAAAGGAAAAAGCATAGAAGAGAAATGGAGCCCTTGATTTGAATTGTTCAGACAAATATAAATGATCACCTAGGCAGAGTCACCTGAAAGGGAGACAAGAGAGCTAAACTCTGCCAGGAAATGGAATTAGTACAATTCAGGGCAAACAGAAGTCACAGTCACCAAAAGAGAGATGGTTTCTAGACTCAAGATCAAAAACATGAAGGAAAAACTTGAAAGGCGCAGCAGCGCTAGTGTGGCTCTCAGGGCAGGGCAGGCTCTTGGGTACCCTCATGCCAGCTGACTTCGGGGGTGGGCGCGAGAAGACAGGGAGCCGGAAGATGGAATGAGGCTGTTCCCGGGCCAACGGCACCTCGTGACACTTGTCTTTTGAAGTTCTGACTTTCTGGCTGCTGAAAAGAACCCCACCTCTATGCAGACACTGAATGAGACCCCCTTGAATGTTTATCAAACATCATTTTACTCGGGATGATGCTGACAGACTGAGAAATGCTGGTGTTTCCTAAAATGTGACAATGTGAGGCACCGCCGTCCACGACTTCCAGGACAGGGCCACCAGTGTGCATCTTCACAGCAACAGGGGCCAGAGTTGGGTGTTTTCTGTCATTTTGTGTATGTCTTTGACTCACTCAGATTGAAAACCCCTTTGCTCAATGGGTGTCTGGGGTCCAGGGGCCAGAGACACTGCTACTTTGCTCACAGCTGTGTCCCTACTACCCAGTAGATGGTAGCATCTCCATATTTAATGGTTAAAGAAAAAACACAATTCTTCCCGGAGCACACAGATGACAGAGGTGTTCTTCAGGATTCAATCACGTGAGAGGTACATCTGTTGAGTTACTAAGTTTTTTACAACAGAGTTCTATGAATGGGTATGTTATGCTGATTTTTAAGACAAGGTAGAAATATCAAAGAACTGGAAGACAAGTTGAGGAAGTCTCCCAGCAGGGGAAAACAAGGCAAGGGGAAAAAAAAAAAAAAAAAAAAAAGAAGATAAGAGAGAAAAAGGACCAACCCAGGAAATCCAACACCTGAGTGAGAAACTTCAGAAAAGTCAGAGAGAAAACGGAGAACATTGATCTTACTAAACTGGGAAGTGAGTTTAAATTAGATTTTTACCGCGATCATTATCCAGGTTAGTGCTATGCCTATGGTCATGAATCAGGCAATCAATAGATAACATCTGAACCTAATCAATTTGACAACAGAAAGACAGTTATTAGAAGTAACACCTAGAAGAGCAAAGAACAGCTGTCTCAATGATTAAACAAGGTAGGACAGGAATAGCAGTGTTTCATTATTATAGCCTATGCTTAAATGATTTACATGAATTATTTTGATCAAAACTTCATTTTACAAAATTCCTTTGACACAGATGCAGTTCACATGCCTCCCTCTCAGCAGCAGGGGCCAAATGCTCGATGGAGAAGGGGGTGCATTCACAAAGAGTCGGTTACTGGTGGCGGTCAGGCGCCTTCTGTCAGGCGACAGCAGGAGACTGGCAGCCACGTACTCCCGCTCTCGGGAGTTGTTACGTGAAGCACAGAAAGGGGCAGATCACGTCTCTCTGGCAACATGTGATCAGTCCCGCTGGAACGCACGCAGCGCCAGGGCCAGCTCACCTCGCCACTCCACCGTAATCTAAACCTTCTTCTCCACGGAACTTCACCATCAGCCGTTTCTTCAAGTCTTTGGGTCTCATCTTCATTATCTGGCGATAAGACTCCTACAGACCAAAATAACAGTTTCAGGAGAGCGTTCCTTATTTTTAAAGTTGTACAAAGACAAAAAGCTAGTGACTTGCGGCCCATGGGAAAAACAATCATTCATATATCCATGTTTCCTTGGGTCCTGCTCAGAATGGTTTGGCGGCTAGGATGTTGCTGTCGCCTTCACTTCCTCCCACTCTCTCCCTCCCAGAAACAGCAAGAAAACACGCCAGTTGACACTGTCCCTCAAGGAAACATTTTCATCACGATCACTAGTGACTTAAGAACAAATACCCTCACTAGGGTTGATTTTCTCTACAAAAATTAATTTCACTATGTCCTATAAACGAGTAATATATTTTAACCAATATGAAGACATCAAGAAAGAGTCCAAATATCAAGAAAATTCTGAGTCTGCTTTTATATCTGACGGGAAAATCGCATTTTCCATGGAAGCAAAAAGCAAAAAGAGGATTTAAGTCAGACACAAAGTGGCTTCCTGGAGACACCGAAAACAAGTGGTCAGCCTAAAATTCCCTCAGCTTCAGCATTTTAAGGTGAACTGGTTGAATGTTCGTACATATTTTCAGAGACAAGGCTTCAGAATATTTTCATGCATTCCACTGAACGTAATTCAAACTACACCCCTCGAGGACACTAAGTGGAAATGATCTGGTAGCAAAATGTTGGCGATTCGGCTCTTTTCTCTGCAGCCACTGAAGACTGCTCCTGGGGCAGAACTGGGCACATTAACGGATCTGGTCCTCCAACACCGGCCCTGTGCACACGAGAGCCAGGCACGGCCCCTGCGTCCTCCGAGCCCGCGGCCGCGCAGCGCAGTGAGCACCCGCCTCACTCTTACTGCTCCTGTCTGCCCACTTCTCCCCGTGACTCTACAAAGGCAGGCAGGTCTGGACTAAACAGGGCTGGGGGTTTTACTCCCGGTCACCCTTCCTGAGAGAACAGTCCTAACTCCAAGAGGGGCGGCCTGTCTGGGGACCCCAATCCCAAGGAGACCTCGGAGAGAACCCTTCTTGGGAGCCATCTGAGCTCCCTCCTTCTACAAGAGACTGCAGGGAGGCCGCTGGGTCAGTAAGCGTCTCTGAGAACGTGACTCCCTGAGCTGACTCTGGGCGAGGAAACCACGCAGCTGCAGGAACACAGACCTAACGCTAACGCAGGCCTTTCGGCCTCATTTAGTACCAACTTCTGTCCAAGTCTCCCGCTTCCACCTCAGAAGCTAACTGGCTTCTCCTCTGACCACAGGAGGAATCCACTTCCCTCTCTCCAGGGGCTCTGATCCTGAAAAGCCCCCACATTTCAGAGTCAGTGCCCGAAACACTAAGCGCAGAAGAGCTCACTGTTTATGCCTGACTCATTGCCACGAATTCAATACCTCAAATATTTCTTCTCTGGATACTTCGATGCGGCAATGGCCGGCTTGGGGTTGCTGAAGGGATAGCTCGTGTCTGAGGACCTTCAGTTTCTGGACTAAGTCTCTTTCGTATCTCTGGGCGGGAAGCTCCTCATCCTCCACCGAGCCCTCGCTGGGCAGTGGCAGCGGCTGGCTGGGCTCCTTTAGCTGGCACTGGTGACTGGAGGAGAAAAGAAGTGTCAAGAGCCATGGCCAAGGGGGTGGCAGGCAAGGTTCCTCTCGGAGGGTCTAAAGAAAGCATCCATACACAGCTGCATGTGTAAAGGTTCCTCCGACGGACATAACCACGCACACAGTCTTGTCAGAATTGCTGGGGGCACCACTAGCTGAAACACAGGCCTAGGAGACAATCAGGAAGGCCCCAGCTCCATGTGCGGCCCATCTCATACGACATCAGCTCTAAATATAGGCAGAATGTGTCCCCTTGTCAGGCTTTGCTCATGATCCTATGAGACGGGCCAACATGCAGTGAGACATGCCTATGGTTAGGACAAATGGAACTGAGGCTCAGCATGGCCCAGTTCCAAGTTATCCAGGAATAACAGCACAGGAAAAGGCCCCAGTAAGTAGCACGACCACGCGGTAGCCCTTCCGCATGAAGAGGTGCATGGGCATGAAGGAAGAGACACTGCACCGATGTCCCTTCAGGTTCACACGTGTCCTCAGTGCCAGCTGCCACCATCCCAGTGAGTCGGGTGCAGGCCCTGAGCAAGAGAGGGTGCCAATGACCAGTGGCTGAATTCAGTGCCAGTCGTGGCTAACTCAGGGACATGCGACTCCACTGCACAGTGATCTCGCTTTGCTTGTGCACATTCTCCACTAGCACACAATGCGGGGGCACGTTCAGAAAAGTGCTAGTAGAAACAGTAAGTTGTAAGCACAAAGGTGTGCAAGTCTTACTCACTTCATGATGTGGTGTAACCGTGGGTCTGTAAACTGGGTTGTTCGGTTATTGTGATCTACAAAATATATCCTCCCAGAAACTGTACTTCTGACTTCCCAACCCGGTGGCAGTGGTCCAAGTTCATCGCAATTCACACTGTTAAGGTCTCTACCAAAATGGAAAACAGAGAGGTTATTCCCCTGAGTTTAGAGGCAAAAAGACCAAAACTTTCACCAGAAGAACCCTCATCAAGGTGACCACATCCCAGCTCTGCCGAGGGGAACCCCTGGGCTACTTCCGCCAGAGGCCACCATGCGCAGGCCTCTGGGCTGCAAGTGGTGACAAATCCGACAGCTAAACAGCCTTTAGAGCCCACAGCATGACAGGACAGGGTCTACCCAACACATCGCTGCTCAGAGGGAAGAGGGCCAGAACGCAAGGGAGTGTCTGGATGCTGTCGAAAACCATCTGAAGTCTCGAGGTAAATGGAATGGTCACGGTCAGCAAGGGTTCTTCACGGGACAGGTCCAGATGCATGGGCACTTGAGGGACACATGACCACGCATGTGAAAGCAAACAGCTCTCAGCACCTGCGCCACCAAGAGGAACTCTCATTTTTGAGGTGGCTTTTTGTTAAGCAAGAGTTTCTAATTCTAACTTCTTGATTAATTATTTCAATATAATCCACAGTCACAGGGGAGCAGAGCACGACTGGCCAAGATGCTTTTCTAATTAGCACCAGAGCCTGTTGTTCCTACAGTGGGAACGTAGCGATACCGCGCTCATTCGCAGGTAATATTTCCATCCCAATGATAGATACTAAATTGTAAATTCAACACAGACTTGGAAGAGCAAACACAGGAACGCTTATTCTCAGATGAAACAAATGGTGAATAAAAAGGAAATGAGCATCACTGAAAATGTTATCAGGTAGTAATGCTATTCTAAAACAAACAAATAGAAAAGGAAAGCGAAGTGAGAAAAGAAACAAGTCCAGTACGAGGCGGGGAGGGAGGGGTCTCCTGACCTGGGCTCAGATGTTTGGCCTTGTAGAAGGAATTCGTATAGAAAAGCTTCATCTCCCCCAGGAATGGTCCCCAAGGGACTGAGGCAATAGGGACCGTAAAGTAGAAGAGAGAGAGGGTAACAGAGTCTTTATATTTCCTTTTCAAAGTTTTTTTAGCATGGAAATTTTTAAGCATACAAAAAGTAGAGAGCCCAGAATGAAGAACCAACTTCCACAATCACCAACGTAGCATCGGCTTCTTCGCATACTCCCCGCCCCGCGCTGCCCTCACCCAGTGATGTGAAGCGAACCCTGACGCCCTAGCCTTTCGTTCATCAATAGTTTTCATTTAAAATGAGTGACACACGATACAGGGTCTACTGGCTTTCTGAGTGTGAGTGTGGGCATGGTGGGTCAAACATGGGGTGAGGGTCTCTCTAGGTGATGGGTCTGGTTCCCACACATGGCGGCTTCCCCAGGCCAGTATCCCAGCCCTGTCAGCTGCATGGCAGTCTGGGGGCGGCGATGAGGGCTCTGACCCAGAGGGCATGTCTGAGAACCCAGGGGCAGGCAGTGTACAGCTTCAGACCTGAGGGGCTCAGCCCCCCTGATCGGGAAGTGGCTCTGAGGGTGCCGGGGAGACCCACCTCGGGATCCGGGGATCGTGCCACGTGCTGACGCCAGTCTGGGTGTGCAAGAAGTACACCTGGCCCTGCACCGTTGTTCTTTGTTCTGCGTGAGAAATCAGGGGACAGCTGGTCAGTTCAAGTCCCAGGGGTGTTCAGTCCACCCTCTAAGCACGGAGCTCAGGCTTCCTCTCAACATCAAGATCCCTGCGGAAAGGAGCTTCCCCTGACTGCAGTCACAGCCACCAGGCGTCTTACCCACCTGTCACACTGGTCACACCGGGCGGGGAACATACGGGCTTATGGTGTTCGCCACCTCACGACTGATCTTCCTTCGACCTGTTATCTCCACATGCTCTTATTTCTGGAATGATCTGCCACCCGACTATATTCCTCCTTCATTCAGGTTCTCCCTCAGTGGTTGTCACCTGATTGCTTCTTTTCGCTCTGATCCCGAGCCCTCAGCACACAATCAAGTTACCGAGCTCCACAAAGACCCTTGGCTACAGCTAGCCTGCAGGCGGGACACCTCGGTCTTCTCAGGTAGGAAGCTGCCTGATGCTTGCATACAACTGATAAACGGGGAGGCTGGCACAACTGCCCACAAATTCATGCTGAGCAAAGGTGTCACCATCTTTTTCTGGCTACTTGTCTTTGCACCGACACCACCATCCTGGGGGCAGCTCCTGGCTTACACGGTCAAGTGGCCTGATGCACCGCGGGTCTAAAGAGGGCAGGCGACTCTCACCGTAACCTTCAGGCAGTTCCGGTGACTGGTGGCCGTGAGGTCGGTTCTGCGGCGTCTGGAGTGACCCTCGAACCTCAGGATTGCGCAGGCGCTGTGTCTGGAGTCTCTGATCTTGACTAGGGGACTCCCCAAACCTGCCTGCACCGGCAGCAGCTCCAGTGCTGTCTGTGTAAGGGGCCGGCTCCTCCATGAAGCAGCTGAGGGGCCTCCCAGGCCCCGAGTCTTCGTACACGGTTCTGAAAGGGGGAGACCGTGTCTGGGGCAGGGCCTTCAGACCCACACGAGGCGCACGCCTCGGTCTAGTCTGCTGTTCTTCAACGATTTGGTGTCCCAAGCACTTCTGTCGTGGAAGTCACCTGTCCTATTTAAAAAGGCAGGCTTCTTCAAGAGGAACAAGTGCCATCAAGGCCACCCATGGGATTTCATCCTCAGGGAGGAGTGATGATTAGAAAAACCAACCTTGCGCTAGAAGGAATTGTGCAATGAGATTTCACAGTTCTGATTTAAAATCAAATCCAGATATGCCATGTACACCTTGTCCTTTTACTTTATGACAGAACACTGGGGACGTAAATGACTGCAATGACTAAGTACTCTCTAACATGAATCGTCGCCCCAAGACAATTGTGAGACAATTCACTGGATAGACGATTTCCTCTTATGAGTACTTTTAAAAGGCATTTTACATTGAAAAATTTCAAATCTAATCACTGATGGAGAAACTAGTCCAGGGAACCCGACTCAGTCTCCAGCGACAACAGTCTCGTGGTTACTCTCTCCCGGCCTTCCCTCCACAGGACTGGTCTGAAACCAATTCAAACATGTTATCATTTCATCCTTACGCTGCTTAGTATCTACCTCTGGAAAATAAGAGCTTTTTCCACTATCAGGACTTTAAAAAAATGTACATTAATTTTTTTTTAATACCACCACAGATAAGACAATGTTCACACGTCTCCAATCTATAATCCCATTAATTAGAATCCAAATGAGGTCCCCACACTGAACTTAGGAGGTATATCTCTCAAGTCTCTTTTATTATTAAGTTATATATTCTTTTTAACTTTGTTTAGTTTTCTGGCAACATACTTGCTTAAGACACTGGACTGGGTCTTCCACTTATTGAAGAGGGCCCCATTCCTCTGTCCCCTGGATTTCCAAGAAGTACATTAATATCATGCCATCTCCCGTTAGCAGCCTGAAATGATTCTTGCCCAGGTCCTTGAATTCATGCGGGATTACTAAGTTGTGACAGCGGCTAATCAACATTGTCGAGGGCTGTTTGATGTGGTTTTTAGGTTTTATCTTTTCCCTGGGTAGCATCATGAACTCATGGGTGGTTAACATATTTGCTGTCTTTCATTTCCTGTGGTTATAATTCTTAGTAAGGCTCACACTTGCCAGTGGGAACCTCTTGAACTTGGATCCCATGTCTTTGGGGCATAACCCTACTAGTCTTCGCTGCTTCCATCAGAAAAAGGAAATGGGATCACAGAGACAAAAAGGAGGGAGGATGCCTGCGTATGGAGCGAGGGCTTACAGCATCAGAGAAGCCAGCACGCGTGCCCACGTTATACATACCCTTCATTCTCTAACAGTCCTCTGCAGTCCACCACAGACCCTCCAGTGCCTATCCTGTCTCGCGTCTGTAAACTGACTGAAACAGAAAAGAAGTCCTGCGTTAAAATCCAGTAGCATTTCCTGTCATTATACTACAGTGAGTCACTGTGAATTCATACTTGCTGTACGACAGTATGAAGTGGGGCAGATGCGCACACACATGCACTCGCGCACACACATGTACAAATACTCTTAGGCGATCAAGTCTGAAGCCTTTCACTCTAGTGACAGCAACCTCTGCACATCATTTGGAACATTCCTGATAAATGTGGAGCAGAAGAGGCGCTGTGTGTTCATCCTCACCATAAAAAAACAGAAGCCAATATTCATTTCCTCTCAGCTCATTTTTGAAGATTTTGACTTGTGTTTAATAAATGCACATAGAGCACTTTCAGTGTGCAAATTCAAGATGAACCTAAACATTTATTTATATATATACACAGATATATATAAATATGAGCATATATGCATATATAGATGAACAAGGACATTTAGAAAGTTGTTTCCAGTTATTCCTTTTTCTCCTAGCACATCTCTCCACAAAGAAGAGAAGACATCACAAACAGAAAATCGCTGAGTGAGAACTTTTTCATGATAACGGCTTTCAGGGTAGATGCGCACTGCTCACTTATCTTGGGTCCAGTCTACAGAAGACCACACCGAAGAGATGTGGAGTCCTAATCACTCTGCTCTGCTGCAGAAAGACTATATTTTCTCTGATTCCTTGCAATGCATACTGTTAACATTTGATTTGCCCTAAAATGCTAATAAAAATGCGGTGAACAACACGATGAGCTGCCAAACAGCTAAATCACTTCCAACGGAAAAACCCCAATCCATACTTTGTACCATTAGTACATTTTTGGTTTTTTTCATTCTAAATAATCAGTCCTGACTCTATAGAATCATCTTACATGGAAGGTGTCATAAATCATCTGTACTTTTTACATGTGATGGGTCTTACTGAAGAAAGAAACTATTTCTCAACCTGTCCATCTGTAGCCCCCATTCTTACTGACAATTGGATACAACGACAAATTACTTGTCTATTAACATGACCATTAAGATCACTTGTAAAATTACAGCGCTGAATCTTTTTGTACCTTAGTCAATTTAACACAACTCTGATGACAGGATAAAGGGAATTAGAAAAAAAGGTAAGACACCCAAGATGAAGGAAGTTTTTAGGACCGAAGAGATGGCCCGTCTGGTCTGTCCTTTGATGCGTGTCGTCATCGGCAGTGCCGTTTTCTCAGTGATGAAGAGTTGAATGTTTAGTTCTGAAAAAGCATCTCTTTATACAGATGAGAAAGTTCTTACCCACTATTTGGCCACGAACTGCATCAGTATCTGAGGGATTTAGTTTGCATAGATCCAAACGCTGGTCTGCAAACAAACAATTCAAAACTTAACCCAGGGAAATGTGAACTAGGGAGGAAGGCAGGAATTCTGTATTCAGTATTCAAAAAAAAAAAAAAAACAAAAACAGGATGCCTTGTAAGCCTTCTTCAGTTGCATTAAGAGGCAGAAAAGCATTGGTTCTTACATCCAGTATCTTTTAACCTGCTGATGGCATTGGAGAGCAGCCTCACACAGCCCAGGAAGCCAGCTCCCTGCTTCTTGTGAATTTTCTTGTGATTCCACACGCTGATGGTTATAGAATCAGTTTTCCCGACGTATCTGAAAACATGCAAATGCATTTTAAATGCCATCTCTAAGGTATGATAGACTACTGAGGTTTTATCTGATTGATGTGTTAAGACAGAAAAATCTCTTTAAAGTGAATCTTGGATCTCTGTTCCACATGTAACAGACACTCAATAAATACTCGTCTACTGACTTCAATGGGCTATGAAAAGGGCTACACTCGGTTAATAAGAAGCTAATGGAGATGGCCATATCATGATGACAATTCTCTGAAAGATTTACTTTGTTTTAATAGTTTCATAGGACAACGGCATGAGTCATCAATTCCAACCAATTAGACTTCACATAGAATATTAGTCTGTAACAAGAGACTACTTATAACCCCCCAGACGCAGGGAAAGCACACCACAGGGCGCTACCTCAGGCAGCCGACCCTCCCTCACCCTCAGTAAGCTCAACCAGCGAGGGGTCTTCAGGACAAGGAGTGACCATCACCTTCTAAGTCACTATGGCACCCCAGCACAAGCGAGCCCAAGTCTTAGAATTCAGCTGCTACAGATCCCACCCACATACATTATGATTCGTGCTAATAAAATATATATATAATTACTCTGGTGATGGGCATGGTGTGTAACACCCCTACTCCAAGAAGCGAGTTGAGCATCTTAAAATGACTATGGCTTTGTAAACAAGGGAAATAATAAAAACGCTCACTATATAAAAAATATATAATCGCTTGATATTACTTTGACAACATGAAAATTATAGTGGCATATAAAATTGGTTTTCAAAGAGCAATTCATTGTATGAATTAACACAAGAACTATCCTATCACATATTCAGGCATACCAAACTGTATTTTCTCTTGAAAAAACATATTTGTACTCAAAAGCAGAATTTAAAAAATCAACATAAATTCATATATGATATATTTACATAACAAACATGTAATAATAATGAATTTTTAAGGTAAGAATTCTACAATCAGGTTTAGTGTTTCACTGAAAACCAGCAACATATAGAAGACATGAACTATGGTCTTTTTTTCATTTTTCTAGTAGAATGGTCAAGGGATTGAAAGGTTTGAGGATCACACATAAAAGTAAAAGAAAAAAATCTAAGAAAATGTCAAACACAAGAACTTGCATGAATAGGAAAATCAGGCAATTTGCATAGGTTTGGTCAACCACTTCTGCTACCAGTAAGAAGTTAGCAATTTATTATTATTATTATTATTATTATTATTAATACTTCTCTTAAAAGCTAGACACACACCCCATTCGCTGCCGCCCCCATGTGGCTGAGAGTTCAACTCACAGATCATAGTGCTGGTTCCACTTCGGGTCCAATGTGTTTTTCACAGTGTCAGTTGAGTGGCACTGCCCAGATCCGTCCACAACGATCTTTGCAAAAGGGTCAGGGAGTCCTAGAGGAGAAGGGTGGGCCATACCTGGTGAGATGACAGATCCAGCCAAGCAACACAGAACACAGTCTAACAGACTAATGGGAGCTTGGAGATGGTCCAAGGAGGTTACCCTTGAATGTGTTATTCTCTAATCTAGAGTTTGTTTCAATCAGCAAAGTAAGTGATTTCTGTAAGAGCTAAGAACTGGAAACTACTCAAGTGCCCCACATCAGATGAGTAGATAAAGAAGACGTGGTACATCTATACAATGGAATACTACACAGCCCTCAGAAGAGATGAAATCCTGTCATTTGCATCAACATGGATGGAACTAGAGGGGATCTAAGTGAAATAAGTCAAAAGAAGAAAGACAGATACCAGATGACCTCACTCGTAGGGGAAACATGAATACACAGAACAAAGGAGCAAACGAAATAAACCCAACCCTTGGACACTTGCAATAGAACTGAGGTAACCAATAGGGAATGGGACAGGGCGTGGGGGTGGGAACTGGTGGCAGAGCCCACTGGACGATGATGAAGAACACTTGGTGATGCGGTGGAGGGCAGGGTGTGTTGACATACACCTGAGGAATGGGGAAGCTGCACATCTGGGGAACCTATACATTTGAGTTTATTTTAATGTGGAAAATGAAAGTTACTGCAATTTAAAGAGTGATTTCTGGTTAGCTTTTTAAGAAAAGGCAATCAAGTTTGACTTCATGTTCAGGATTTTTAGGCTCGCATTCAAATTCCTGCTTTTGATTTCTCACCATAAAGTGGGGCTAATCAAAGGGGTCTGTGATGAACTGTAGTTACACTTACTCAAAATGAATCATACCCAGACATCTTGTTTACTGGTCTTTACTTTATCTAGGGAAGTCAATAATCACCAAGTCTTAGTTCACTAAGTTCCTAAATGCTGAGCGAATTGGACAGGTTTCAAAGATCAGCGAGGTGCAATGTAAGAGTTTAGAGAGAGATCTGGATGTGGGTCACCACTCAGCTTCCCAGCTACCTGAAGAAAGCATGTGATCCCAAGTTTCTCTATCTTTCAAGTAGGAATAATACCGCTCAAGAACAGAGCAGAGTTCTTGGGGATCAGCAAGTGTGCGAGGGATTTCACGTTGCAGGAGTAACGTGAAAGGGCGATTCCTTCTTTAGAAAAAGATCCTCTGTATTTCACAATCCCTTCCATTATAACACTGCTAAAATGTGATTTAATTGATAAAATCTAATCATTTTACTCAAACCCAGCTACTTTATAGCAAAATGTCTCATCTGTATTCGAGCTGAGAACACTTCATCCAGCAGGAAGCAATATATTAATGAGTGGGAAGAGAGAGAAATCAGGGTGTGTCTCAAACAGGGAATGAGAGGGAATTTTTCTTGTGTGAGTTAGAAATTCTGGGCCTTCGAGCTAAGGAGCCTCTGTGTTGGAGTCCCCTGGGAAATGGAGTTTGTAAACCATGGATTTCTATTCAGTCAAGGGCAAGAGTTTTAGGAGAAAACACCCAGTGTTGTTTTTTTGAAGTTTAAAATTTCAGAAATCTGTGAACATTCATATTGTAACAGCAAAAACGGGCGTTTACTTACTGAAGAAGTCTTTCTTTGCAAGGTTCTTGGCACATAACACTGAAAACAAGCAAGAAACGCTGGGTTACCACAATGGAGACAATTTTACCAGCTAGTTACAGGGAATGAATTGCCCCTCCCCAGTTCACAGGTGGAAGGCCTCACCCCGGGTGATGGTGTTTTGAGATGAACCTTTGGGAGCGCATCAGGTTGACATGAGTTCCTGACAGCGGGGCTCTGATGGGATGGGGGACTGTGCTGTTTCTGCCCGCTCTCTACCAAGGGGGGGGACAGTGAGAGGCGGCTGGCTACAGCCAGGTCTGGCCTCCCCAGAACCGGGCATGCCAACACCAGAATCTGGACTGTCCATCTTCTAGAATTGTGAGAAATAAGTGCTTGTCGTGTTAGCCTCCGCGTCTACAGTAGCTCATGACAGCCCAACTAACCGAGACGCCAGTCTGTAGTGGCAATGGGAAAAAAAAAAGATTCTGAAATTTATCTTTGCCAGTATTTGCCTTTCAAATTTAGTAACATGCTAAACAAACAAAAAAAGGCAATAAAAAATGGTTTTTTTCCTCAAGTTGGGAATCCACTGTAACAACAACAAAGATTTAATTTAAACTGAAAATTTTCCTTAAACACACACAGATGCATTTATTGATATGCTGGAATGGCACAGAATCACATAATACTAATTTAAAGTAAGACCAAATATTACACTTTTATAGCTACTTCTAAAAACAAAGGAATCATGCACTTTAGATATTCTGATAAAGAATACAATTTTGTAAATGCATACTTTGGTACCTTAGAGATTAGGAAACAAGGGGAGGGGGACAGAAAATATGGGCCTGTTACCAGGATGTTGTAAACAAGAAGTAACAAAAAAGTTTAAGAATTCTGCACAATGTTGGTGTAAAGACTGCAATAAATGCTATTATTATTATTTTACTAAAGAGGTGGTATCAATCGCTGTTAAGACAATCTATCACCAGAATTGTTGCATGATTAAAACTACTGTATCAAGGGAAAACATGTCAGTGTTTTCATTTAATTCCCGGACCCAAATCTGGAACACTGGTCCATAGACTTTACATGGCCTGTACACCTCAGTTGCCGGAGCCACCAATATCTTTTCTATTGCTCCACAAATCTTACTAATTTTTAAGGCCATGCTTTATTATGAATTTATACTATTTTACTAAATAGGCTCCTACATATTTTTCTAAAAATTTTTCACTTAGTATGTATATATTTTATCAAGATATAATCCATACATCACATAATTCATCCTATTATAATACAGAATTCACCATTTAATATCGTCAACAGGGTGGGACAGCCACACCACAAGCCATTTTACTACGTTTTCATCATCCCCAAAAGAAATCCTGTACCCAGCAGCTGTCACTCTTTATTTAACCGCAAGCCCCACCAAACCTCACCAATCATGAATCTGTGTCTCTAGGGATTTGCTATGCTGGACATTTCATCAAAATGGGATCATATAATATGTGTTATTTTGTGACTGATTCTTTCAGTTAGCCAAATGTTTTTTAAGGTTCATCCACGTAGCCTACGTCAGTCATTCCTTTCCCTAACCGAGTAAACATTCATTGTGGGGACAGACCACTTGCTCGCCATCCATTCATAAGTTGATGGACAGTGGGGTTCTTTTCACTTTGGGGATACTGTCAATGCTGTGCACGCTGTTATGCAGACATCTATTTTATTCTTCTTGCTATAAACCTGAGGGCACTGCTGAGCTATGGTTAACATTTGGAGGGAATGCACTCTCTTTTCCTACACGCGTTCCCAGCAGCGGTGCACGAGGGCTCCACTTTCTCCGCATCCTCACTCATACTTCTCATCGTCTTTGCGGTTCTACATTGCATTTCTCGGATGACAAGACTCTGAGAATCTTGCCATGGGTTTCATAGCTATGCTTGTATGTCTTCTTTGAGGAAATATATTTCTGTTTAGGCTTTTTGCTCATTTTTAAATAAGGCTATTTGCATTTAATTATTAAGTTGTGAAAATTACATATTCTAATACTTTCATCTATAAACAAGCATACAGATATCTACATATCTCTACATCCTGTCAGATTTGTGATTTACAAATATTCTCCCATTTTGTGGTTGTCTTTTCACTTTCTTGATGTTTTTGATATTCTTCCCTGTGCAAAAGTTTTTCATTTTGATGAAATCCCATTTGTCTATTTTCTTTGGTTGCTTGGCATCCTCTCTAAGAAGGCTTGGCCAACCAAAGGTTGTAAGATTCACTCCTGCACTTTCTTCTAAGAGTTTCATACTGTATGGTGTGAAAACGGAGTCCAATTTCATTCCTTTGCAGGTGGATACTCAGTTGTCCCAGCACCATTGTTGGAAAGCCTGCTCCCTCCCCATTCCCGGGTCCTGACACTGTCCTCACTCACTGTAAATGTGGAAGTCTATTTGCAGTCTCCCAAGTCTGTCCCACTGCTCTGTCTCTCTGGTGCCACGACCACACTGTCTTGAGTACGGTCTTCGTCCATTTGGGCTGCTCTAACAAAGCACTTGGGGCAGCGAGCACCTATTTCTCACAGTTCTAGAGGCTGAAAGTCTGAGAGCAGGAAGCCAGCACGGTTGAGTGAGGAGCGCCTCAAGGCTGCGAACTTGAACTTCACGTTGTATCCTCCTCACACCACATGCTCGCCCTTGGACGTAAGCACTTCCTGAAGTCCCACTGACTTCCCGTGACTGAAGATAGGGTAACATCCTGATAAACCCATCACAAGTTGAAAATATTCGAAGTTGAAAATGTCTTTAAAACACCTAATCTACTGATGTTCATAGTAAAACATTCTCAGAACTCTTGTTGGGCAAAATCATATTAAACACAAAACCTATTTTATAACAAAGCATCAACTATCTCATGTAATTTATTAAATCCTGCATTGAAAGAGAAAACCAGAATGCCCTAATTCAAAATTCAAAATACAATGTCTACTGAAAACGTACCACTTTCACACCGTAGTAGTCAAACAATCCTATACTGCGGGTCATCTGCAGTGACATCATCACTAGGATTTCAAGATGAATTTTGGAGGCACATAAACATTCATAGCAATTGCCAATGTTTTGTGGTAAGTTTTGAAATTGAGACTGCATGAGCTCACCCAATTTGTTCTTTTTCAAGATTTTTTGGCTATTCTGGATCTGTTAAAATACCATGTGGATTTTAGGACCAGCTTGTCAATTTCCACAAAAAAAAAAAAAAAAAAAAAAAGCCAGCCTGGATTTCTACAAAGAATCTGGGGAGCACTGTCATCTTAATAATATTAAATCTTCTAATCTGTGAACACAGATGTCCTATTTATGTAGGGTTTCTTTAATTATAACTTTTTGTATAGTTTTCAGAGTGTAGGTTTGTACTTCTTTGTTAAACTTATTCCTAAGTATTCTAATTTTTTTGATGCTATTGCAAATGGAATTATTTAATTTCATTTTCAGATTGCTCATTACCTAGCACACAGTAAAACAATGGATATTTATATATTCAACTAGTATCTTGCAACCATATCCACTTCACCTACTGGTTGTAATACTTTTCTGTATTCTTTTGTATTTTCTATATTTAAAGTCACATCATCTGCAAGTAGAGATAGTTTTCCTTCTTCCTTTTCAATCTTGATGCCTTTACTTCTTTTTCTTGCCCAACTGCCCAGTTGTTCCAATACAATCTTAAGTCAATGGGGTGGGCTCCCTTGTCTTGCTCCTGTCCTTCCAGGGAGCTTTCAGTCCTTAAACCATTACATGTGATGGTAACTATAGGATTTTTTATAGATGCCCTTTTTTAAGTTGTAGAAATTTAATTGTTTCTAGTTTAAGTGTTTTTATTATGTTAGATTTTTGTCAAATACTTTTTCTCAATCTACTGAGATGATGGTTTGTCCTTTCATAATTTTTATTTATCTATTGAGAATGATGCTATACATTCATTGATTCTTAAATGTTAAACCAACCAACCATTGTGACAGAAAATTCCACTTGGTTATGGTACAAAATCCTTTTAGTTGCTGCTATATTCAATTTGCTAATGCTTCGCTGAGGAATTTTTTTGTCTATACTCATAAGGGATATTTTCCTTTCTGTACTGTCTTTGGCTGGTTTTGTAACAGGGAATTGTTCTTTTTTCTTTTTAAAGAGTATTCATTTTCCTTTAAGGTTTACTAGAATTCGCCAGGGAAGCCATCTAGGGAAGGCTTAGGCTAGCCTTTGCAGGATGTTTTCAATTACTAATTAAATCTCTAACTTTTTATAGTTCTGTTCAGATTTTCCACTTCTCAAATCAGCTTTGGTAGCTTGTTTCTTCCTAGAAAAATTTGATTTCACTTAAGTTGTCAATTTCTTGGCATATAGTTGTTCACAGTATTCTCTGATAATCCTTTTTATTTTTTTTTACAGTCAGTAGTAGTAGTTCCTTTTCCATGTAATATAACCTTCCTTCCCAGTGGACAAACACACACGCTAGTCTTTTTTTTTTTTTTTTTTTTTTTTGGTGGCTAGATCATAATTCATTATAGCGCCTGCTGGTATTTTATTTCTTGTTTCTTCCTCTAATTTAAAAAGTAATGCATATGAAAAATAAAAACATTTAAATGGAAAATGCATGCCCCTAAGACCTCATTATTATTCTAGTTTAAGATTTTCCCGGCTAGCCTCACATGCTTATTTTTTTTTCCCACTGAATTTCAGAATCATTCTGAGCAAGTTAAAAATTAATTCACAAATCAACTTCAAGGGAAGTACCTCTTTACAATATTGAATATCCCCACTCTTTTTTAAAAAAGGCAAGGTGCAGGTCGGAATGAAGGTGAGTAGTCAGGCAGAAGGGAAGAGAGAAGAGAAAACATTTTTATTTTATTTAGTTGCTCATCCTGGCTGCTCCTCCCAGCTCTGGGACAAGAACCTGGAGTCCTTGGAATGTATATGGGCTGTGCTAGCAGGAGGCAGCAGACTTATCCACTAGACCACCAGCATGCACCATTCTTGAATGTCACATTTATCCATTCAAATTCTCCTTTAATGCCCTTAAGTGAAAATTTAAGAGTATTTCATGAAAATTTTCCACATTTCTAACTGCGTTTACTCTTTAAATGCTTTGTTTTGTGACTACTGTAAATAAGAGAGTTCCTCTCATTGCAATTTCTGGTTGTTGTTTAGAGGAAAATTACTTATTTCCTTAATTTTAAATCCCCATCTTTTTTAACTCTCCACAGATGGGCCCGTGACATGGTTTTCTTGAACCTCCCTTTTCGTCCCTGTGGCTTTTGAGGTCTCAAGGGCTCATAAATCAAACTCGGTGTCCAAAACTGAAGCTGATTATCTCCCCATTCTGCTGAAAAGCTGGGTCCGCTCCCAGGATTCCTCAATGTCAGCAACACCCCCTACACACAAGGCTCCAGCCAAACACTGGGTGTCATCTTCTACCTCTCCAGCTCTCAAATGTGTTAACTTCTCACATCTCCATCCTTGTTCAAGCTCCCAAGAGCAGCTCTCACAAGTGAGCTTCCCAAATAGTCCACCTCCTCCCATCTGCTTTCTTGCAGAGTCCACCATGGCTCCCAGGAGACATGCAACCCTTCACCTGCTCGCCTCACCCTGACCTCCAGCTCGGGGGTCCGACTTTTTCTGAGGTGCTGGTGCAGGAATGCCTCTGACTAGAGAATTCTGGTCCCATCTCAAAAAGATGAGTTTTTGCTCGTTTACCAGACAAGCAATGTTTTCATTTCAGGCTCATTCCAGTGGAATTTGATTGCGTCAGAAAGTGGAGAAGGTCTCACCAGTGTCAGCACAAAGAGAATTTTGTCTCCATTTTGTGCAAAGAGCATTTAGGGTCATACTGAATCTAATTTAGTTAATTATTTCTCCTAGTAAAGCAAATGTACAGTCTTGAGATGGCATTCCCTGTCCACTTCAGGAGATACAAAGCTAAAATGTAACTTATTGCATAGTACAGAATCCCAATCTATCTAAGATCTACCACTCATTCTTGAACAAATAATGTCACATATTAATTATGAGTAAGGTGTGGAGATATAACAATAGGAAAGAGAGACATTTACTCTGAAAGAAATCTCAGCTGACATGCAATGTGGACTACTGCATGGATGGTCCCAACTCTGAAGTGCCATTTACCTTGGACTAATCATGTCTCTTATGTCCCATAATTCTCTGATCATGTTCCATGCTTCCCAGTGTTGGGACCACAGTAAATGACACAATATCCACTCACATCCGAAAATTCAGGACGAGGAGGGCTCTGCTAACCTGAGGCACCTTCATTAGTGAGACAAGTTTCTTTACTGGGACAAAAACGGAGGGTCACCTCACAGTCAAGAATTAGAAACTACCTAAGTGCCATCATCAGATAAATGGATATAGAAGTTGTGAACCTTTATAAACACTGGAATACTTCACAATCCTAAAAAAAAAAAATGAAATCCTGTCATTTGAATCAACACGGAAGGAACTAAAGGAAATTATTCTAACAGATACCAGATAACCTCACTCAGAGGTGGAACGAGAAGAGACAAAGCAAAGGAACAGGCTAAATAAAACCAATCCTTGGACATTAGCAATAGAACTGAGGTTACCAGTAGGGAACGGGTGGCAATTTGCTGGTGGGCAGGGTGTACTGACATATATCTGCGGAATCAGGAACATGGGCATATAGGATTATTTCATTTTGTAAAGTTGTTACCTCAATAAAAAAAGTGGAGGGTCCCCAAATACTCTGCAGTCTCACCTGCTCACCAACAAAAATTCAGCACTTTGTTATATCAACTGAAGGCTATTCTAATTTGTGTTAATACTTCCCACCTTCTGTTCTCCCAGGTTAGAAACTCTGGCTGTAAATTCCTCCTTCTTCTTATATGTGTCACCACACCCTGTCTTTTCTTCTGGAAGCCTCTAGAATGAGTGGGTCCCCTCCTTCTGTACCTGCTCTCCCATTCGGTTTCCACCCACTCACTGCCACGTTGACACACCTCACCACACCAGCTCAAGCCTTTCCGGCGCCGTTTTCTTGCAGGTTCAAAACCCAAAGGCTCTGGGTTCCTTTCCCTGCAAATCTAACCGGCTCCTTTATTTCCCAGCATTCTTCACTTAGCATCGTGTTCACCCCCATCCCACTCCAGCAGTCATTTCTTGCTGCCCCATCCAAGCCCACATTCTCAGAGAAGCCTCCTTCAGACTGGCGCTGCCCACAGTCAATCTGCAGCATTTTCACTGGTGCTGGGACAGAAACATTAAGGACAGTGGGATGGGAGTGGGAGGGTCCTAAAACCAAACTGATTCATTTTAACCCTGTGTCCTTTGTTCTGACATCATGTCTTTCTATTTTATATTAAAATGACCTTTCTTTAATGAAATGAGGTAACGAAAGTGGAGAGTATCAACAATGACTTGGCAAAAAAAAGAAAAAGTTGGCAACTTTATGTTGACAGCACAGTCACATAAATGACTGATCTGGGAATCACTAACCACCAGCGATCTAGCCCATTTTTAGTCCTATTCACGTTAAGAGTCACATAGTCTGTAGAGTCATTCACCGTTCATCCGCGTGGCTTTGGCCCCCACTTAGGTTCCTCTGAAGGAGGACCCGCCTTCCACCCGTTAAACCAGGCATATAGCACAGGCTGTAAGGGACAAGAAACAAAGGCAGGTCAGATCCAGTAACCGTGATACACACATAGAAAACGGAGGCACTCACAATAGTTTAAGGCACTGCAGTAAAATCTTCATTTACTAGAATAAAATTTACCACCTAGGAGAGCTGCCAACAAATACGATGCACTTTAGGTGTCTTAGCTGCCTACTATGTCTAATATTTAAGTATAAAACTCACCTTTTTATCTACTGGGGTTGGGGATGAATCCTTTAAGCTACAAAAGGGGAAGAAAAAACTCTGAGGCTTTCGGGCAAGTGTGCCCCCAGCATGCCACTGTCCAGGCCCTGGAGAGTCTCAAACAGGTTTAGGAAACCCTCAAATACACATTTAAGCGGGGAGAATCCCATTTCGGTTACACAGACACTCAAAATGCCAAAATCTATATAACTCCAGATGGAACTGAATTCTGTCGCCTTATCTGCTCAATGAAATAAATAACCTTCCCCAACCTGTCTACACATTTCTATACATGCAACACACACACAGACATCCCGTGTTCAGACACCATTAGACGATAAGATAAAAAGACTTCTTTGCAGGAAGTTGTCATCGTTAATGACACACACTTTAGCAACTACCAGCTGTCCCTCTGGGCTATGGAGAGGGGGTGATGGAGGCAGACCGACAACCCTGCCAGGTTCCTTCCTGAAAAACATGAAACAAGTGGACAAACAGGGCAGGCAACCGTTTTTCCACTTTCAATGGTGAAAAGATTGGGATTCAGAAAGATTCAGCAGCCTCCCCACGTCCCATCCCACTCAGAGCGGCGCGGCCGGGACGCAGCTATTAGTGTGAAATCAAATCCCCTGTTGGTTTGCATGCTGCCCGCGTCTGCCTTTCCCCTGCAAACAATGTCCACGGGGTCCCCAGGGCCTAGTCTGTGCCTGCCACACTGAGGTCACTTTAAAAGTATTTGCTGAATAAATGAATTAGGTAATAACCTTTTTAATATACTAAGTATTCACTGAGCCACAAACAGCAGGTAGCAGATTCCGGCAGTGCTTCCATCCATAGCCTGGAGCGCGGGTCCGGCTGAATGTCAGGCCTGCAGCCAGCGTTCGTTGAGTTCAATGAAAAGGTGCTTGACTGAATGAATGAATGAATGAATGAATGAATGAATGAATGAATGACTAAATGAACGAATGAAATTCTGCAGGAACCTCTGCTGTGGGGTGTCTGCTATCTGAGACTCCTCCTGGAGTACAGTGCCTGGCAACTTTGACACTTGCCACTGGGGATGTTCTTTAGAAGAGACCATGCTATTTCTTAAGGCAGCATCAGTGACATTTGATTGTTACTAAGGGAAAAAAAAATGCTCCTTGCAGTTTCAAGCCAGAGATAGTATTCCAATGAGGGAGAAATAAAGTACCTGTCAAAAAACAAGCAATCAAGTCCGGAGGGTACTTGGAACTTTTATTTGAACAAAGCCCTCATTAAAGAACAAAGTCTTTTTTACCTCTGGGGAAAGATTCCCAAAGGCTGGCTGGGTTATTACAGGCCTAGGAAAACTAGAGCAGGAGGACTCCCTCCTGGGGAAGAGGAAAGTCAGGCCTGGCAGGAAGTAATTCCAAAGCTATTGTCCTACTGGCTTGTGTCTGACTTCTTCCCACGTGACAGGCTACATCTTATCTTTGGAAGATAAGAAAAGTATCTCAATTAGTCTGTCTTAAGAACAATTTCTATTTCCTATTTCTGTTTTAAATAAACAGAATGTCTTTCAACCATGTTAGTCAAATACAGGCATCAAGAGTCTGGAGGGATTTGACAGGCAAAAACGGATTTCTCTGCCTTCAACATGGGAGAAAATTCAGGTTTTCACTGAGAAAGTTTTACCTAAAGATTAGTTATATTCCAAAAGCAATCAGTCCCTAGACCAGTTAATTATCCACATGTGTCCCTTAACACTTTTTCTGTTCTAATGTCCTACTCAGGGGACACAACCACTTTTAGTAAGGCCAACACTTCAGCCCCCACCTCGTGTCCTCTGCTTTTCAGCACAAGGTGACTTTACAAGCAGGAAGCAAGGAAGTGTTTTGTTTGTAAAGTGAGCTTCCACCACCACCCGGGAGAGCTAGCTGACTGTCTCCTAGTATGTGCCAAAGCCACTCAATGCAATCTATCAATGGAACCAGGTGGGTGGCTTGGAAGGTGTGAAAATTTGTCATTGCTTTGTGAAACTTTCAAGAGACAATCTAATTCCCTTTAGTGTAACTAATAACAGCAGCTAAGATGTATGATTGTCGCTCCAGAAAGAAACTGAATTAACTCCATTAACTGGAGACTAGGGTTAATAGGGAAGAGAATCTCAAGCGATCCAGTAATCCAGCATCCTCACCTAACCTGACTCCTTGAGATCTATCAATATAAATGAAGCGGAGCTCTTTTGATGAAGACATTTTAATCACGGTGCTAGTTGCTGAGGGTTTCAGGGAAATTGAGGGAATGTGTGGGAAGAAAGCTAGACAAACAAGCAAACTAGTCTACAATTTAATAGTCAGACCAGGTCTAAAACAAATAGGCAAGAAAAGAAAAATAACAGTAACAGGAAGAGAAAGTTCAATCAGCATTTTCTCCTTTTTCAGTTACAGAGCTGGCAAATGATGCATCATTAACTTGATGCATAGGAAGGTCAGCAGAAAACCCAAAGGTTAGAACCAAGTTTGCCAGGTAACATCCAAATAATCCGCACACATGGTTATGAAAAATTGTAATACATATCTTCTGAAACAAAATCCCTGAGAATTTCTCCCCTACTTCTCTTTTATAGTGCTCAGTCCCAAAGCACTAAAATAGTTTATGGTATTATTTTACCTGGCTTCGTCATAAAATCTTTTATAACTATTTTGTTAATCATTATTCACATCACAGTACAGGTCAGGTAAAGTCATTACGCTCAAATTAGTGGAGGAAAATGGAATCTCAGAGAGACTGAACAAGGTGACCTGACCAAGTCAGTGACAGAGGTAAGAACTTGATGCACCCATGAATGAAAACCACATAGGTCAGGGACATGTGCGTCTTCATCAAGACAACTATTCAGAATAAAACACTTTGTCACAAGATTAAACTTTTTCAATCATTGTGGCTGACAAAGGATTCATGAGATCGATTAAAGAAAAATCCGTCATGACTCAGTTATTTCAGTCCTAAGTATGTGCTCAATAGAGACACACATGTACACACTGTCACCATGTGTAGGTGGTCACGGCACAACATACAGCTGCTAACAGCCAAAGACTAAGTAACACCGAGATGCCCTTCGATAGCATCATGCATAAGGAAGTCACCAGTACTCCTAAAATGAACAACTATCCAGTACTGAGAAGAAGTATAACTGCACGCAAAATTATGACTCACAAATCTGATACTGGATAAAAGATACAAGTCAAGATATACTGTACAATGTCACTTACATAAAGTACAAAAACAGGCAGAGCTAATAAATACTGAAGTCAAACATGATTCTCCTTTTGCAGGACAAAGTAATGACTGAGAGGGGTCATGAGAAGATGTCTGAGAACTAGCCATGTTCTAGTTCTTGATCTGGTTACTGATTACTCTTTGTGTGTGTAGTTTGTGAGAATTCAATGAGCTATACACGTAAATAAAAATCAATGGAACAGCACTGCCTGGTGGAGAAGCAGTTTGCCCACCATCTCCGGTGAGCGCAGTCCACCTGCATTCCGAGGATCCAGGCCCGAATCCCAGGACTAGGGGATACAAACAAGATGAACAACTAAATAAAATAAAATTGCTTTCTCGTCTCTCTTTCAGCCTACCTGCCTATTCACCTTCATTCCCCGCTGCACTTTTCCTTTAAAAAACAAAAACAGAATAGGATGCGTGAGATCAATTGATTTTTAAACGTGTCAAGATCATTCAATGAAGAGGGAAAAAGAGTCTCTTCAGGATTGGAAAATGGGATATCCAGTTGGAACAAGTGGATTATCCTTAGGGAATAATAAATAAGCCTTAACCCTCACCTCACATCATACACAAAAACTGACTTTAAATGGAGCATAGACAAACATAAAGCTAAATATCATAACATAAAAACTAGACACCATTAAGAAAAAGAAAAGGTGTGGTGCATCCTGTGGTTCGGGTGGCTAAGAAAAATAAAAAGGCAAGAGAAAGATGGGGAGAAAATACACACAATAAACATAGCTGGCAAAAGACCTGTATTCAGAATATATAAAGAATGCTTACAACTCAATATTCAGAAGAAAAACAATCCATTTTTTTTCAATGGGCAAAATAACTTTGACACCTCACCAAAGAAGATTCAAATGTCCAGAAAGTACAAGAAAACACACTCAAGATCATCAATCATTAGTTATATACAAACGAACACCACACAAGATTATCAATACACACCCACTGAAGACTGACAACGCTGGCAGCAGACGGAGGCACCAGAACTCTCACACATCACTGGTAGAAATAGCAAATGGAATAGCCACTTTGGAGAACTGTTTAGTAGACATCAATTCTACAACCTAGTAATTTTACTCCTAGGTTTATACCCAAAGGAATGAAAACAGAGGACCACAAAAAGATATGCGCACGAAAGTTGATAACAACAGTATTCATAATATCAAAAAATGATGTCTGTCAAGTGGTGAATAGACAAATGATGGCATATTCACACAATGAGTGCAACACAGTAATAAAATGAATGAACTATATTGATACATGCAAAAACATGGGTAAATCTCAGAAATGTAACACTTAAAAGTATATACTATATGAATGTATATATGTCAAACTTTAAAAAAGGAAAAACTAATCAATAATACAAAAAGCAAATTACTGATCGACTGACACCAGGAGCTAGGTGGAAAAGCTGACTGCAAAAGGTTGTCAGGAACTTTCTGGAGTGATTATTAATAATGTTTTTTGGTTTTTGTGATTTTTATAGGCAGAAAGAGAGAAGCAGCAGCACTTTATTCATTTTTATTTAGTTTTTTATCTTGGTTGTTTCCCCTGGTCCCAGAACGTGAACCCAGGCCCTTGGGATGTATGTGGACTACACTTGGCAGGAGGAGGCAGACTTAACCACTACTCCACCAAGGTGTATCAGATATGTTGTCTTAACTTGTATGGTGGTTACATGAGAGCCATGCATTTATTAAAACTCATTTATGAAAAGACATTTTAAATGAGTTCATTTTATATTTGGCAAATTACACTCGAAGTTTATTTTTTTAATAAAGTCATAATGCTGTAGGAGAATAGGTAATGCCATGAGATAATTGAAATACTTAGCTGGAAAAAGGTTAGATTTCTAATATATTATCATAAAAAGGAAGGACAGGCTCCATAGAGAAGTAGACGATTCTAGTGCTAGGACAGATAATAAACAAAATGAGCATCTCGTAGTGATAGAATGTAAGGAAATGCTCAGAAAAATGAACCCCACCTATTGACGGGGTCTTGTCAACAGGACCCAGAAGCCAACTGATAGAGCTCGCGATGGCCAAAGCTGGAACAGTCTGAGCAACAAAATAAAGCAGTACTGGGCTATAATCCCAAGTATAAAATCAATATTCATTAAGTCCACACTGATACTGATAAATGACTGAAAAAATAAATAATGGGGGAAAAGAGACAAAGCTAATGACCTGAGAAACTCTAAATAATTTACATCGATATTCCAGCATGAGCTCTACTCCTTCAGTGTGGGGCCTGCAGGGTAACCTCCTCCCAAAAAGTACGGTATGGAAAGTGGGAGGCGGAGGCGCTTCAGAGCGGGGGCACCTCAGCCAGGCAATCCAGGTCAGCATCCCAGTCATAAATCATGCTGACAGCATGGCGCTATTATGAGAATGGCACTTTACCTCCCCCAAATGCATAATCCTAGTCTCACCATGAGAAAAACATCAGACAATTCCAACTGATGGCCATTCTACAAATTCCTGACCAGTAGTCCTCAAAACTGCCAAGGTCATCAAAAACAAGGAGAGTCTAAGAAACTGTCACAGCCAAGAGCAGCCTAATGTAACGCTAGATCCAACTTGAAAAAACTGACAGGTTATTAGCTGCCAGACTGATAGGCTGCACACAGGCTGCTGTCTGCCCCCTTCCTTCCAAACCAACAGCAATTCCAGAACAGATGTTTCAGACACCCAGACGCGCGGCTCACAGATTAGAGGAATCTCGAAAAAGATGGAGACCAAACAAGGAGACAGAAGACACAGCTACCTGCAGGCAACTGTGACTGCAGAAGGTGGCACCAACGCTCACAGCCAGCCAAGGGTGGGAGGTTAGGCAGAGGTGGCCCAGGAGGGGCCACTAGAGTGCTGAGTTGGGGTGATGAGCCTCTATAGTGGGTGTGGACGACTCCTGTCACTTAGGCATGTTCCGTCCCCAATGCGGGTCAGTGACCGGGGGCCAGGCTCTGCCTCCAGCTGCCAGACTGGGTACAGAAGCTGGGCTCTGGAACAGGAAAGTGTTCTGAGTGGGCACCGGAGACAGAAGGACAGACGGCTGCTGTAGCAAAATATACTTCCTTCCCTCCTCCGCCCTCTCACGGCTGGATGGAGACACGGGAAATCCCAGCAGCGAAAATGCATGAATCACCAAGAATCACTAAGAAGTCACCTCATCAAAGAGCAAATTAACTCAGTAGAATTGTTTTCCTCCGAAGACAGAGTACATATGCTTTTCAGACACTCACGGAAGAGCTGCCTGATGCTAAGCAACAAAGGAAAGAATGGCGTGCCACAGTGACCTAGAGAATAGGGCCACCAGACGTGGTCCACATACATCCCAAGGACCCAGGTTCAAGACCTGGGACCAGGAAGAACAGCTAAAATGAACTAAATGAAACAAATGTTTCCTCCTCCTCTCTCTTACTGCCTGCCTGCTGGTTTTCATTCCTGTCTGTACCTTTCCTTTAAAAACAAAACAAAACAAAACAAAGCAACCTAAATGTTCCAAATTAATAAACAGTCCATATTTAGTCACTGAGTGCAATTTTAAAAATTCACACCAAATACAATCCTAAATAAACCCACACACCTAGAAACTGTAAAACCTATTTTTCAATAACTCGAATTCTTAGATTAAAAAGAAAGTCAAAGTAGGAATAAGATACTATCCTGAATCAAATGAAGACAAAAGGGCATTATATATTAAAAGGCATCTTCTAAACTTCACTAAGAGCCACAAAAGATGGAAAATAAATGAATTAAGCTCCGAACTTGAAGGACAAATAAATCCAAAAAATAATACAAAGGGATTAATGAAGAGTTGTCAATAAAATCAGAAGTCAGCGCTTTTTAAAGATTCATTTTAAAATGAACAAAGAGTTGTAAGTAAACTCAAGAAAAAAGAAGGAAGGCACAAGTAAACCACATAAAGATTAAAAAAGCAGTAGCTAAAACCATAAGCATAAATGCTACATATCCTGAGAGCGTACTATACCGCAGGCACAATTTAAAATCAATGGCTAAAAGGAAATGCTTTTCTAGGAGCATAAATATTTCCAAAATTGACCCCCAAAGTAGTGAAACCCGGACCAATGGTTCAACCAATGGTTGCAATGGTGATTGAAAAGTTCCCTACAAACACAAGGCGTCAGACCCAGGCTCGGTTTTGCTCTTAAAGGAAAGGTACAGCCGGAGTGAAAGCAAGCAGAGGCAGAGAGAGGAGGAAGAAGCACTTTATTTGATTTAGTTGTTCATCTTAGTTGCTCCCCCGTCCCAGGATGTGAACCCAGGTCCTCGGGATGTATGTGGACTATGTTTGGTGAGAGGTGGTGGGTACAACTGCTACTCCACCAGGGTTCAGCAGGCCCAGGGAGATTTACTGGAGAACCTGCCCAAGATTTCAAAGAACAGGCACTTCCCACCTCAGCCAACCAGGGAAGGCACGCCCGCGGCAGCAGAGCACAGGAGCTGCGGTCCCTCTCCTGAGGCTCCCGGCGTCTAGTGCTCTCTTCAGGGCAGATGGAAGATGCCACTTCCCAGCCACCTCGAGGTGGCCCGCCCATGAGACCACAGGACATCTAGCAGAGGTGGTGTGTGTGTTCTGAGGCAAAGTGTGGCCTAGCCAGTAGGAGAGGTCCACGCTCCGGGAAGCCTGAGCCAGCACACAACGTGGGACAGCAGCCCTCTTCTCAGCCTTGACCTCTGAACCCGCGTGAAGTGACACCGACGTGAACACGTCTCTGGGGCAGGAGAGGGCACAAAGGACAGTGGGACACCAGAGGACGGGGCTGCTGGACGTGGGGGACATGGATTATTTTTTGGTTCTTCCATAAGGAGAGTATTTATTTACACTGCTTCCTACGAAAAATAAATCTCATAGGACAAAGAAAAAGAGAAAAGCAAAATCAATGCTTGAATGTTAAAAGGGAAGAAAGTTGAAGGAAAGAGGAAAGAAATTCAACACCTGGGCGTGTCCTGGTGGCCTAGCAGTTTAGTTCATGGGCATAGTCCATGGGCATCCCAAGGTCCTTGGGTCAAGACCCAGGCCGGGGGACACGGTCAAGATGAACAAACTTAAAGAGTTTCTTCCTCCTCTCTCTTCCTGCACCTTTCCTTTAAAAATCAAGTAACATCTGGAGAAGAGCTTCACAGTATCTGTAGAATCAGATTGGAAGAGCTCAAGACCACTCCTTTAAGAGAAATGAGACTAGTATCTTAGACCATTTATTAGCGTAGGTTTTTTGTGTGTTTGTTTTTATCTTCTTTTTAAATCAGGAGAAAAAAATAAATCTGCTAAGTATTACTTTTCAAAAAAGTTTCTAGGTTTGATCTTATAGAAAGAAATGTCCTGATATGGACAGCTAGAGCTAAAGGTAGATTTAGTAATTAGTAAATAAAAACCAACAAATTTTCAGTTAATATATAATGAGCTTATGTTGTGTCAAACACCAACTCGCACTTCACAGTATATATTACTTAGTACTCACAACAGATAAGCAAACCAAGGTTAGGTGGTTTCAGGGACTTGTCCACAGTGCCTATAAGAAAAATCTCAAGCCTACCTGTCCCCGGGGCCCACGTGCTGCACAGCACCACGCACTGTGATACACTGTGTTTTGAAAACGTATAATTATGGTGACAAATTGATGCACAGCATAAGGAAGCCAGAATACTCTAGAGAAACATGTATTTTTAAAAAAGCAAACAAAGATGACTTTAAAAAAAAACAAAACAGTTCTGTTAGATCTCGCTTCTAACTAGAGAATGAAAAAAATATTGTAAAGCAGTGGTATCTCAAGTATACATTTTAAAATACAACAGCTTGTTAAGATATAATCCACAAGCTATAAAATTCATACTTTTAAAGTACAAATACAACTCAGCGACTTGTTATACATGCAGAGTGGTACAACCATCACTATTATTTATTCCATAAATAATTTTCATCAACCCCCAAATCCTGTGCCAACCAGGGTCCATTCCTCAAGTCTCCCTGCCCCAGAGATTCTCTGTCTCTATGGGATTGCCTATTCTGGACATTTCAAATCAATGGGATCACACAAAATGTGATCTTATATAACCATTGCTTCCATTTAGCATACCGTTTTCAAAATGCATTCACACTGCAGCAAGTATGAGTACTTCATTTCTTTTTGTTGCCAGGTCCTACCCAATTATATGGGCATACTACATCTATCCATCATCTGATGGATAGTTCAGTGTTTCCACATTTTGGCTACTGTGAATGAGGCTGCTAATGTTAACACTGGTGCAACAAGGTTTTGCATAGACATTTTCAGTTCTCTTGGGCAGAGAATTGCTAAGTCATATGGTAACGCGTCATTCAACATTCTGAGGAACGGCCTAATTGTGTTCCCAAGTATGCACAGCTTTACATTCCCACATTTTCAACCTCTCTACCTTCTTTCTGTCTCGCATCATTTGTTGAAAAACTATTCTCTCCCCACCTAATTTTCTTGACACCACTGTCAAAAATCAATTAAACATAAATGTAAGGGTCTCCTTCTGGACTCTCAATTCTATTCCACTGATCTGTGTTTCCATCCTTATTGTCAGTAACACGCTGCTGTGACTGCCACAGCTTAGCAGGTTTTAAAGTTGGGAAGTGAGAGTCTCCAACTATGTTCCTGGCTTTGTTCTTCAAGACGGTTTGGCTATTCTGCATCCCATAAGCAGCTTGTTAAATTCTGCAAATAAAGCCTGCTGGGAGTTTGACAGTCACTGTGCAGCACTGTAGATGAGCCTGCGGGGTAAGTATCACCATCCTCACCACGTGAAGTCTTCCAGCTCATGAACATGGGATGTCTTTCTATCTGATTAGGTTTTCAACAATGTTTTATAGTTTTCAGTGTACAAGTCTTACACTTCTACTGATAAATTTATTCCTAAATAGGCTATTTTGATGCTATTTTTAAAGGTTGTTGTTTTTTTTTAATTTCTCTTTCTGAAATTTATCAGTTGTATAGGATAAGGGGGAATGAGGGGACTTGCGGGTGACAGCTAAGGGGTAAAGGTTGCTTTTGGGGTGATGAAAAAGTTCTGTGGTGATGATTACACAAGTCTGTGAATATATTAAAATCCCTGAATGGAACACTTAATGGGAGATTTTATAATTTGTGAACTATATCTCCATGAATATGGAGGGGCATAAACCCTGCTGAGTAGATGAAACAAACTCTCAGCATTTTGTGCTTTTTCATTTGTCTAAATAGGAAAGACTTTCCCCTTCCCCGGGGCCAGTATCAAAAAGATGCTATTAAGACTCTGGTGACTTACTTGGAAACATGAACTCCTGTTTATTAATCTGAAACAGAGTGTGATGTTACTATCATAATATCAAATGAGGGGAAGAAAAACAAAACTTTACTGTTTAATCATGTTTATCAAGTACATTTTGGATCATCAATCTGCCCATTAAACAAACCAACTGGAGACTCCTGCAGCGATTTCAGAATTATTAGAAAAGTCATTCAGCTGAAGTGTCTGCTTTCTATGTTGATTCAAATCCAAATTATTCTTAAAATATCATCAACATACTTTTTAAATAGTATCTCAAGGCTCTCCACTGCCGACAAACTGCTTTCATGAGGGTTCGAGGAGAAAAGACCATTTCTCTTGACTCAATTTACCAACTGCATCCTCCAAATACACTTACTTAACTCTGCTCAGCCTACAGTGGCTGAGTCTTTCGTGTTGCTTGCTGCCTCCTGTTCTGTGACATCCAGCAGCATTTCTTGAACTAGGACATGGAGTCAACAATATTCCACAGCACACGGTAATGGCTCCATCAGTATCTGATGCTGAGTTTTTTAAAAAATTCCTATTTTAAAGGAAAGGTACAGGCAGGATGAAAGTGAATAGGGAGGGAGGTCGACAGGAAGAGAGAGGAGGAGGAAGCATTTTACTTATGTTTATTTAGTTATACACCTCAGTGGCTCCCCTGGGTCCTGGGGCGCAAACCAGATCCTTAGGATGCATTGTGGACTGTGCTTGGCTGGAAGCAATGGGTTCAACCGCTACTCCACCGGACTGCACCGAGGTCATCTTAGTTTACGTGTGACTCCGTTCGAAACCTACACTCTCTTCTAAAGTCTTTCCACAAGCCCCCTGGTGAAACGAAGGGTCTGGAGGACTAGCTGACCAACATTCCACTGAAACACCGTCAGATCTCAGAAATCCTGTTCCTTTTTGGATTACAGCTCAAATTCTATCCCTTCTCTCTTAAGCCAACAGTGATTTCTCATTTCTTTGAACTTCCAAAGTACTTCTGCCTTTGACACACAGATCTGTACACCCTGGAATTATACTTCTGAAGCAGACTTTATCTGTTAGCCCAGCTTTAGCTTCACAGCCAAACTGAGTGGAAAGTGGAGATCTTCTGTATTCCCGCCTCCCCACCCCACTCAGCCTCTCCCACTATCAACACCCCTTATCCACATTCATTATAATTGAGGAGCCCACTTAGCCAAATTATTAGTGCTCAAAGTTCACAGTTCTTATTTGTGTTCATTCTTGGAACTGTGGGTTTTGATCATGGTTTACTGACATGTATCTGCCATTCAAGTATCAGAACAAGCAGTTCCTCTGCTCCAGATACGCTCTGTGTTTTGCCTATTCATCTGTTCCTCCCTCGTTGGTCCTGGGAACCACCGATCTTTTCTTGCTATCTCCACAGTTTTATCTTTTCCAGGCTATTTTAATAGAGTTGGAATCACACGACACTATGCAGCATTTTTTAATTGACTTCCTTCACTTAGTACCATGCATTTAAGGTGTCTCCATGTGTTTTCAAGACTTGATAGCTCATTTCTTTTTAGTGCTGAATAGTTCCACTGTCTTTGGGGACCACAGTTGCTTCCCAGTGCTGGCAATTAAGAAGAGAGTGACAAACATCCACAGGATTTTGTGTGGACACAAGTGTTCACCTCTTTTGGTAAATACCAAGGAGCACAACTGCAACTACTGGAGAGTAGAAGAGCGGTTAGTGTTATAAGGAATCGCCAAACTGTCCTCCACGGTGGCAGGACCATTCTGCATTCCCACCAGCCATGAATGAGTTCCCGGCCGCTCCACATCCTCACCAGTATTTCATGTTGTCAGTGTTCTAGATTTTGTCCATCCTAATAAGGATGTGGTGGCTTTTCATTGTTTTAATTAGCATTTTCCCAATGATATGTGATAGGAATCTTTTTTTTTTTTTTTTCTTTTTTTTTAGGGAAAGGTGCAGGCAGGAAGAGAGGAGGAAAAAGCACTTTATTTAGTTGTTCGTTCTTGTTGCTTCCTTTGACTCTGGGATGTGAATAGGGATCCTTGGGATGGATGTAGATTGTGCCAGCTGGAGGCAGGGGACCAAACTGCTACTCAAACAGGGTGCACGGTGGATCATTGCTCCATGCGTTTATTCACCTTCTGTATATCTTCTTTGGTGAGATAACTGTTCTGGGCTTATAGCCACTTTTTAATCAGGTTGTTTTCTGATAGGACTGATAACAGTCCTATATTCCAATATACCCTTTGCAAACATTTTTTTTCCTGTCTGTAACCCTTGTATAACATTTTACTTTTCACATTTGTACATCTTAGAAAATAGGTTTAAATATATCAAAGGGTACGCCCTAGTGGTTTAGCAGTTAGGTCCATTACCTCCAGCTGGCACAAGCCATATACATCCCAAGGACCCAGGTTCACAGCCGGGGACAGAGACCAACCAAGATAAACAACTAAATAAAGTAAGTGCTTTGTCCCACTCTCTCTTCCCCACAGCCTACTCACCTTTCTGTCTGTACCTATACACACACACGCACGCACACATGCACACGTGCATGCACGCAGTGTTATTTTGTGTAGCCATACTGCTTTCCTTGGGAATACCACCTGATGTTTAAGTAACATTAATGAAGTATTTTATTATCCACACAAAACAACGGGCGGCCACCTATGCAGTGGCCGCCAACAGTTAAGCCAGATGGAGACTCTCAGGGCACGGAAAGTCGTGGTGAACAAGCTCAGGTGCTGCGCACTGGCCGGGTGGGCTCCCGGGTCTCTCGAACCCAGCACACCAGTAACCCATGCAACCTGTGCACGAGGCCAATCCCGGAAGCACCACTTAGCAGCTCTCTGCCAGCTGTGTGGGTGCACGTGCCCAGTTCCTGGGGGGCCAGCCACCTGCCATTTACATGTAGTCTGAACTGAACCCCTCAGGGCTGTCGGAGTGCTGAACCCGAAGGAGGCTGATGAAAAATCCACACTAATTCCTTGGAGTTCCCCTCACTGATGCAACCCGTAAGTCTTCATAATAGGAGAAGGTATTTATAAATCAGATAATTTAAAAAATCTGGTAAAGGACTTACATTCAAAATATGGAAAGCTTACATAGAAGCTAACTAAGCAACACGAAAAAAACAACACAAACAAAATATGGGCAAAGAATATGAATAAACATTTCTCCAAAGAAAATATACAAGTGGTCAATAAGCCCATAACAGACGCTTACTATCATTCACCAGGGAGATGCACACAAAAATTACAATGAGAGGCCCACCCGAGTGGAGTAGCAATTAGGCCTGCCGCCTCCAGCCAAGTCAAGTCCTTATGCATCCCAAGGACCTGGGTTCGCATCCCAGGGCCCGGGGGAACAACAAAGATGTACAACTAAAATAAATAAAATGCTTCTTCCTCCTCTCTTCCTGCCTGCCTGCCTCCTCACCTTCATTCCTGCCTCCACCTTTCCTTTAAAAAAAAGAAAAATCACAGTGATATACCACTTCTCACCTGCTAGGATGGCTAGACTTAAAAAGATGAACAAATGCAAGTGTGGACAAGGCTGTGGAGAAAGGAGAACCATCGTGTTTGGTAGCAGGACTGTAAAATGGCACAGTCACTTTGTAAGACAGTTTGGCAGTTCCTCAAAGTGTTAAACACAGAGCTTCCCTTTGAACCAGAAATTCCACTCCTAGTTATAATCAAAAGAATGAAAAATCACGTGGCCACAAGAAACTCTGCACACAAGTGCTCACAGCAGCTTCATAATAGACAAAAAGAGGAAACCACCCAAATACCCACCATCTGACGAATGGATAAACAGAAGTGGCACATCCATGCAGTAGAATCCACCCGATAGTCAGTGCAAAAAGGACAATACAGTTAATTCTTGTCATTCTGGGGGTTTACGTGCTACAAAGTCACTGCAAACACTGAACTCGTGACTGCTGAGCCACTGCTCCTGAGGGAATGTAGGATTCGGTTCCTATGAGCCTCTGGCCATGTTTTCATCAACAGATCAATCCATAAACCGGTTTTCTGTGTGCTTTTGTTAAAAATGTCTTATTTTAATGCCAACAGCATGGCAAGTCTTGTCTGAAGGAAACTGACCTCCTACACTCATTTCCTCTGGAGGTACCCAGCCTTCTCCAGTCCAGGGACACTAGACATCACTTCAACACGACCCTTAGGGGCTATTTCAAATAGTAAAATCCCAGCAAAAAGCATATACATGTGACAAAGGTGACACTAAATAAACCACAGAAAGATCTCTGTATAGTATGAAAACTGAAACAAGAAGGCAGAATGTCACCTTGTCTAACCTCAACTGGGACCGTGTACATTGTGTGACTCAGATTTTTGTCATACATGTCTGTGAATGACCAGGAAATAGCACTGACTTGGGGTTACAAATAAATTTTAAGAGGTAGGCAAATTCCCAAATAAAGATAAAGAATCCAGGAATAATGAGGGTCAATTGTACTTCAAAGATGAGAATTAGAGTTCTGACCCCACCATTTAATAGATGCATTGTTGACGTCTCCATGTATATTTCCCTATGTGTGAATGGGGGATAAGCAGTACACATTCCAGAAGTCTGTGACCTTCAGTGAGTAAAGTTGCATCCCAGTGACGCTGGCAGCAGCTGTCTTCACCAAGTCCCTTCACTGATGCTCACAAATAACCCTGAAAAACAGGAAGCGTCTCTCGGGGTACAGATGAGATCATTAAGGCCAAGAGAGCTTGAGAGTCTGTTCCACATTACTCAGCTGGTAAAGAGTTGAGCTGAAATGTGAACCCAGGAATTTAAGTTTCATAATCCATACCCATCTTTTGACCTGGTATACATAGTGAAGAAATGGCCTCTATCCGGCCTCAGGTCCCTAATGGTCACCTCACTGGGACCTACAGGTCCAGGTGAGGGCTGAAGGCAGTCAGAGAAGAGGAGCGTGTAGCAAAGGACGAACAGAGGTTATATTTGTTGCCCAGACCAGAAAAACTAGAGCAACAAGTCCCGGGATATCAAGGCAGAGAAGGGGCCTTTGCAAGCAGTCAGTTGCAAAGAGCACCTGGGCCTGGAACATTCTAAATTTGAGGGAGGGGAGGATTTGAGACTCCTTGGTATCAGATATTTGTGTCCAAAACTGGACTTGATCTAACTGCATTCCTGAATATCTAGCTGGCCTTCAAAAGCCCTCCTGTGGGTAGGAAAGTGAGCATTTTTGTGAAAGCTTTCTCAAGTATTCCAAATGACTGGCTTTAAAGTGCTACTTTCCTCAGTGGTATTCCTTGGAGAAGGGCTTCTCATACCCACAGTGTCTGTAGGCGGCAAGACCTGGGACCCATCTGGTCCTCCTGGAGCCCTGAGCGTCTGACTCTGTGGTAAAGGCCTTAAAAGGCACTTAGTCTTCTCGGTGGCCCAGATTTGTCTGTGCTGAGGCTGAGCAGCGTGTGTGAATGCCCAAACCCTCAGAGACACCTGGAGGCTTTCCATATGTGCTACTTGTCAGCCTGAGACTCTTTCTCAGCAGACTCTAACCTAGCAAGGAGACGGTGCTTCCTGTGGGCTGATCCTTCTTACAACTGGCTCAAGTTTGACGGGTGGGCCTTGCACGAATTTCACCAACCTGTGCTCATACTGAGCATCCATATAAATAAAGGGACAAGTAGGCAAAAGCACAGCAGTATTTTTAGGCTTTGTTTTTCTTACTTCATGGAACTCCAAGTTTGTCTAATGTGGTCATTACGTGTACAGTGTCAGATCTACTGCTGCTTTGTAGCAGACACCAGCAAAACTTTCTTCAGAACTTCTTCAGGCAACTCCACTCAACTGTTCCATTCTGCATTCCAGCCATGGACACTATGTAAACCAATGGGTGTGGCTGTGCTCCAATAAAACTTTATTTACAGAAACAGACCTGTGTGTGGCTTGCTTATAAAATTCACGGACAGATGGCAGTGTGCGGATGCTTGATCTGGGCAGAGTTAGGACATGAAGGTTCTTTGCAGGGATAAATCCTAGCAGAATTGTGCCTGCAGCATCTTAAAGTTTGCTTTAACACCTGGGGCAGTGAAAGTAATGTTATATTGAAAACCTGTCCTCTAATGAATTTGGCTTTATGAAAAAGACTCTATTACCAGGGTATTAAGTTTCTTGAACATTTTTGTGTTGGTGTTAGGAAAGGAAAGTTGAAACTAGATACCTGGAACTCTAGCAGCATGCTCACAACATACTAGTTTTTCTTCTATTACAAATCGAGTATTGAATGATACATGGGGTGGGGGGCTAATATCCCAGGACGGAAGGCAAAGGTCACTAATTTTATATTTCCCCCTAAATGCCATGCCTCCTCTCTCTTCCCTTTTCCTTCAGTCCCCATATCCACCAGGTGTTGGGTAAAAGTTGACTTAAGGGGACACGGATTTCTGTGGGAGGAGAAGACAAGCAGGTCCTGACAGCCAGGTGCCACCACCTCAGGCCCTGAGCTCATTGTAGACTGCAGGGAAAGAAAGGGGCAGGTGGACAGTGCTCATAACCTAGACCAGCTGGTGTGACCTGATGACTGTTTAATCTTGATCAGTTCGCGGAAGATCCATTTCTGAAGAGCTTTGCTCAAACGCCCGCTTCTCAGAACACTTGCCATGACACCCTGAACCTCATGCCACCTGCTCCAGGCCACAGAAGAGTCACAGTGCTTGTGTGCAGCATCTGGGGGGAAGAACAGTGCATGTTCGAGATGCAGCCATGCTCATCCACTGTGTCCTCCCACCTCTTTCCACACAGATTTTTACCAATCCGTGGCCATGAAAATGTATTTTTCTGTCATTGCCAGTCTTCATAAATTCATGAGTAATCTGTCTGTACAGCTCATTTTGAAATCGATTCCATATGGCTATGTTTGTCAAGCAAGACGCCAGTCTTCGATTTCACATCTGTCGTGGGTCCTGCTTTCAGTGAGTTTAAAATCTGCTGGAGTTATCCAAGTGGCTGACAAAAGAAATGCCAGTAACTTTCCAGGGCAGGACAGGACAAGGGGACAGATGACAAAAGGAAGCTTGAATCTGGATGATGGAAAGGAGGCAGAGGATGTGGGAGCCACCTGAACAAAGGCACCTGAAAGAGCCTGCAGGGGACCGAGCCCTGCAGTGGGCTGAGGGCCCTTTACAGGGGATGGGGCCACAGCACCAGAAAGTGAGGGCTATGGGTCTTTAAGTGTGACTGGCTAGGAGCTTATTTTCACATTCATATTCTCTCTGTCTGTCTGTCTGTCTGTCTGTCTGTCTGTCTGTCTCTCTCTCTCTCTCTCTCTCTCTCTCTCTCGCTGGATTTATATTTCATTTTTAAGTGGTACTGAGCTCAGAGGATTCTTTGTAGGGGGACTTACAGAATGAAAAGTGTTTTATTCATTTATCCAACAAATAATTATTTCATGATTAAAATGAATCAGAGTAAAGCAATGCCAGAGCCTATTGTTAGAATCGAGGCCCAAGCCGAGCGTTGCCTGGATTGAGCAATTGCAGTGGGACTAGAAAGAACAGATTTACAAAAGATGAATTGATATGACTTGAAGAATAACTGAATGTGGTAAAGCAAAAGTGATCTGCATGCACCATTGTTTGGATTTCTTGTGACATGTTTTGTCTGTTGAGCTAAAGTATAAACTTATGGGCAGATGCTGCATCCTGATGCTCCTTTGTAGTAGGTGCTCACTGTCCTTTTATTCCTGCCTACAGACTGTATTTAACTCCTGCTGTTCCACATGGCCTGGCATTTCAAACAGAGCCCTGTAGCTCTCTGAGGAGATGACACTGAGACTGAAGGGTTTGTCCTATTGGAATCAAACACCATTTATATTAGTCTTCAAATCACTATTGCATTTAATTTTTAAATTGAGATAAATTCCATAAACTTTACTTGTCACATGTACAATTTAGCTTTTGATGTATTGAGTTGTGTAACATCACCATCTTATTTCAGAGTATTTTCAATCACACCCAAGAGAAACCCACATACTGTGGCAGTCGCCCCCTCTCCCCTTTTCCCCATGAGCCCACAAGTCCACTTTCTGTCTCTACAGATGCTGCGGATCACTGAGGCTACTAGAACGAAATGCCACAGACCAGGTGGCTTCACAACAACAATCTGTGCATAGTTTGGGAGCTGGGACGTTCAAGATCAAGGCAATGGCAGATTCGAGGTGTAGTGAGGACCCGCTTCCTAGGTCAGAGATGGCCATCTTCTCACTGTGTCCTCACGCGGCCAGAAGGTGCAGGGGAGCACTCTGCCATCTCTATTGTAAGGGCACTAATCCCACTGTGAGGAGTCTACCGCATGACCTAAACACCTTCCAGAGACCTCACTACGAACGCCATCACCCTGGGTGTTAGGGTTTAACATATGAATTTGGGAGGACACAAAGATTCACTTGAGAGCCACAGATCTGTCTGCCCTGGACATCCTGCATGAAAGGACCACATATAAAATGCGGTCTTGTGGCGCACCGATGGAACAGCGGTTTGGTCGGCCGCCTCTGGCCAAGCGCAGTCTACATACATCCCAAAGACCTAGGTTCACATACCGAGTGAGGGGTGGGGAGTGGGACACAATCAAAATGAACACCTAAATAAAAATAAAATGCTCTTCCTCCTCTCTTCCTGCCTGCCTGCTCACCTTCATTCCTGCCTGCACCTTTCCTTTAAAAATAAAATCAAATGTGGTCCTTGTGTTTCTGTTCTCTCAGGAGTTCATTCACTTCATATGTGAAGTATATCAATACTTCGTTCCTTTTCATGAAGGTATGTGTTCTCCAGCCCTCGGATACTGCACAGACTCAACACTACTAACACACAGATTTCTTATGTTTTGTCCTGGGAAATAAAGAGCCTTTTGGAAATTACTGCCAAACGTCAATAAAATGCAGGAGAGCAACTATTCTCAAGGATATTGTTATTACCAAATTTCCAAAACCCTACAGAAAAGACCCCCAAATCCCGTAGACTGTTTTTTGTTTCATTCCTAAAATCCTTATATAAAAATTATTTCATGCCACACTAAGTACAGTTTATGATGTCTTTTCTTCTGATATGTAAGGTTGCTCTTTGAGATTATTTTTCACTTAGGAAATTAATCTATTCCAAAGTATGTCATCCTATTATGTGTGCACTTCTGCATTTATATTTCAAGTTTTTAAATGCCAAACATGTGACCAGGTTGAACAGAGATAAAAGCAATTTTTCAATTACGAATTGACTCTAAGTAAGTCACTAAAATGAAAGCTTTGCAGCCTAACTATTAAAGCTTTGATATAGAAATTTTCTGTGTTGTGATAAATTCGTTTGAATTTTCAAAAATAACACAGCCCAAGTCAAAATGTAAGTTGCATTAATAATTCAATTAAATTTATGCTCTGGATTAATAAAACAAAATAAAAACGGAAAGAAACCATCTGAATTCATATATAATATTTCAAAATTAAAATCTATTAAAGGCATCCTTAATTATTTCAGGATAGCAAACTAAACATATTAGAAATACAAACAAGCTCAACCTAAAAATTCATATATAGCCCCTTTTGTAAGAAAGGAAATCAATAGGAGGAACAATGAGTAGCTTTATATACCACAAAGAGATTATCTCCTATTCATTAAAAATGAACACTGAACAAGTTTAGTGCAATATTTATCAACCTAATTTTTAAATCCACACAATTTAAAAATACTTAGATCTGACTAAATCACTCTTTCAAGTCACTTCAATTTAACATAAGCAGCTGCGCAGAAGACAAGCAGGTGAATCTGAAGAGTACAAAAGGGAATTCGATTCAATTCAAATACCATCTGCTCTGCTCTGAGTTTCCACAGCGCTGCTGCGCTCTGTTGATTGGTAAGTGGCAATGACATCATGATAGCATGGAAGTGCAGGGACTCCTTTGAGCTGTCAAAGCAAAGACATGGAGGGAATGGACTTGAAATCTTAAACAAGAAAGGTAACTTCACCTAACGTGGTCTTCGCAAGAAGCTGTATTTGGGGAGAGCTGTACGAGACAGCCTGGCCTGGGCCCCACTCCTCAGTGGGGGGTCCCAACTGGCTCAGAACACATCACTTCCCTCGGTATCATCTCTACACCACCATCCACGCTGCCAACTCAAGCACTGCTAGAGGCTCCACTTTGCTGTTTCTGAACAGGCTTAATATTCATTTTAGCAATGTCCAGTCACTGAGATGTGTGCCCGGGTGGTCCAGGTCATCTTCAAAGGTACCAGTGATTCTGCTTGTTAGTACTCGATAGCTAGTTGTATAGATTGAGAGATCTGTCACAATTTTTTTTCCTAAGACATCATTTTGAGTGCACGATTTGCAGAATGCAAAGCTTTTCAGGAAAGTTAATTTTCCAGTATAGCAGAAAGAGCTATAGATACTTATGAAGGGCCTACCTGCTATGTAAAGGCAAGAGGTTAGGTATTTAAATTTAGATGTCAAGGACCTGAAAGCATCATTTTCTTAAAGATCTTAACTTGGTCATGGGAAGACACGACGAGAGAAATGAACACTGCTTCATTCGTTTGCTAGGCTAAGGCTGCCTTAAAAGTATACCATCTGCTGGGTAAAATTAAAAAATCTATCATCTCATAGTTCTGGAGGCTCAAAGTCCAGGATCAAGACATCAGTGGGGATGGTTCCACCTGAGGCTACAAGAGAGAATCTATTCCACGTCTCTCTGCTAACTTCTGGTGGTTTGCCGGCATCTTCTGATGTTCCTTGGTTGATTTCTACTCATGTTCACAAGGCATTTCCCCTGCATGCATGTGTGTCCAAGTTCCCCATTTGATAAGGAAACCAGTCATATTGGATTAGGGCCCATCCTATTCCAGTATGATCTCATCTTACCTATTTACATCGGCAATGACCCCCATTTCCAAATGGAATCACATTTTGAGGTGTGGAGGATAGGTAGGGACATTAAAAATTTTAGAGGACTACAGTGCAACACAACATAAGCTCTAATTCACAGACTGGGGGGAAAAATCATTTCCAGCTTCTGGAAATGGCAAATTAAGTAAGCCAGCCTCATGAAAACAATAAAACCTGAAGGAGATACAAAAAGCATTTTCTTAAAAGCACCAAATAGTTAACAAGGGAGACTACTGCCCAGATCCAACACTTGAGCCCAATGAACTCCTTTGGCCTTGGAGTAATTTGCTGAGAGGCTTGGGGAGAAAGAGCTGGAGTCTCTTAACTGACAAGTGGGGTGGGTAGGCCTCCTGATGAACTTCCTCTCAGTTTGGGATGGCCCTTGAAAGTTAGCATGATGAGGCTAGGAGCTCAGACAGCAGCCCAGCTTTGCATCAGTTGAATGGCCAAGAAAATCCTAAGCCTTGGTCTGGACTACAACAGCTAACTTTCAAGTACCAACGCTCAGCACACCTGAAATATGGGATAAACTATGGACGAAAGTCTAGGTGGCAAGGTGGTAATATGCACAGATATAAACAGCATTGCAAAGATTTGCAACCAAAAGCAGCAGAGGTCTGCTTAGAACACATGCTCTAAGCCCAACTAGATCAATATCTGATAAAACAAATACATTAACATTCTCCATAGAATTTAAATAAGATGCAGTCTCCTAACAATATAAAAAATGTCCTGACTACAATCCAAAATTACTCGGCATACAAAGAACTAGGAAAATTGCAAATTGTGGGGGGAGGGGGAAAAGATATACCATATAAATGTCAATCACAAGAAAGCTTGATAGTTATATTAATATTAGACAAAGTAGACTTGAGAGCAAAGAAAACGATAGGAGATAAAGAGGAGCACATGCCAAGACAGCAAAGCAATCCTAAATGTGTATTTACTTAACAACAGAGCTTCAAAACACACGGAGCAAAAAACTGACAGAATTGAAAATTCCATAATTATGGCTGGAGACTTCAACACGCCTCTCAGAAATCAACAGAACTAGTAGAGAGAAAGTCAGCAAGGACATAGAAGGACTGAACGTCATCAACTAGCTGGAGCCAACTGACATTTATAGAACACTGCACACGGCCACAGCAATACATATTGCTCTCTTCCAACCTCCTGAAATATTTATGAAACAAACTTAATTGAAATTGTACAGTGTATGTTCTCCAATCACAACGGAATTAAAATAGAAAGCAATACAAAATAAGATAAACAGAAAAACCTCCGAACACATGGGTAGTAAACATCACACTTCTAGATAACCCATGGGTGAAAGGAAAGGTCTTAAGCAACATTACAGAATATTTTGAACTGAAAGAAAAAAAATTTAACATATCATAATTTGTGGAATTCAACTACAGCAGAGCCTAAAAGTTAATTGGTAAGGTAAAAAATCTTATTAGCAAAATTGCAAATGAAAAACCTAACTTTATACTTTAAAATAAACTGTTTCAGTGAAAACTTTAACTGGAGTTCCCGAACGAAAAGAAGATGGGGCAAAGGCAAAAGGGAAAGAGATCCTGGACGGAAATTTTTAAGAAGTGATGAAAAATACTTATTCATAGACTCAAAAAGCTCAAGCAGAATACATAAAAGGAAATACACATACCTGGCCACGTCACAGTGAAACTGCAGAAAATAAAAAACAAAGAAAAAAATCTTAAAAGCAGCAACAGGTAGAAAAAACGAATCTGGAGGGATCACACTTCTAGACTTTGAACTATATGACAAAGCAATAGTGATCAAAATGGTATGATACTGGAATAACAACAGAGGCACAGATCAATGGAACAGAACCGAATCACTGGAAACCGACCCACTCATATACAGTTAATCTATGACAAAGGAAAAATATACAATGGAAAAAGAAAAGTTTCTTCAACAAATAGTGCTGGGAAAATTGGACAGCCACATACAATAGAATGAAAATGAAGCTAGACCACCCTCTAATACCATTCACAAAAATTAACTCAAAATGGATTAGACTTGGACATAGAGCAGAAATCATAAAGTTCTTAGAAGACAACATAGGACTTTGCAAGACATTAGTTGTAGAGTAGTCTCTGGGGACTCAACTCTACCATCAAGTGAAACAAAAAGAAAAATAAACAACTAGGACTACATGGAACTAAGGAGCTTCTTCACAACAAAAGAAAACATCACCAAAACCAAAAGGAAACCTACTAACAGGAGGAAGGTATTTGCATTTGATATTTCCAAAAAAGGTTTAATATCTAAAACATACAAAGTACTCATAAAACTCAACAACAGAAGAACAGGCAATCCAATCAAAAACTAGGAGGAGGAATTGGAGAGACACTTTTCTAAAGAGGCTATACAGATGGTCAACAGGCAACTAAGTTCCTACTCACTAGCTATCGGGGAAATGTAAATTGAAGCAACAATGAGATATCCCCTTACACCTCAAAGACTGGCTATTATCCAAAAGTCTGGAAATAATAAATGCTGGTGAGGATGTGGAGAAAAGGGAACACTTTACACTGTTGGTGGGAGTCCAAATTGGTGCAAGCCCTATGCAGAACAGTTTGGAGATTCCTCAAAAAAATTGAAGATGGAAATCCCATAGGATCCCATCATTCCGTATCTGGGCCCATCATTCCGTATCTGGGCATCTACCCAAAAGATACAAAAGCACTCATCCGCAGAGATGTATGCACCCCCATGTTTACTGCAGCCCTATTCACAACAGCTAAGAACTGAAAATTACCTAAGTGCCCAACATCACATAAATAGATAAAGAATATGTGGTCCACATATACAATGGGATACTATATAGCCCTTAAAGAGATGAACTCCAGTCATTTGAATCAACATGGATGGAATGAGAGGGGATTATGCTAAGTGAAACAAGTCAAAAGAAGAAAGATAAGATACCGGATGACCTCACTTACAGGTGGAATGTGAATAGATAAAACAAAGGAAAAGGTGAAACATAACCAACCCTCAAACATTTGCAACAGAACTGAGGTTACCAAAAGGGAATGGGGCACGTTAGGCAAATGGTGGCAGAGCCCACTGGATAATGGGGAAGAACACTTGAGGATTTGGTGGAGGGCATGGTATGTTGAACACTATCTAAGGAATGGGGAACCTATACATAGGACATTATTTTAATGTATAGATTAATGACTACAATAAAAAATAAAATTAAAAAAAAAGGAAATGGGTCAAAAATGGTTCAACATATGCATATATGGAACTAGAGGGGATTATGTAAGTGAGATAAATCTGAGGGAGAAAGACAAATAGTGGGTGATCTCACTCGTGTGGAACATAAAGAAGCAAAGCAAAGGAACAGACAAAGCTAAAAACCAATCCTTGGACATTCATAATAGAACTGAGGTTACCAGTGGGAAAGGGCATGGGGGACTGGAGCAAGTGGTGCTGGGGTTCAATGGACAATGTGGGAGGACTTTTGGTAATTTGATGGTGGGTGTGGTGCATTCACATCTATTTGATTATTGGTGAAACGGCACATATGGGCTTATATTGTTTTGTAAATCAAAGTTACCTCAATCAATACTGAAAGAAATTTTTTTAAAAAGGAGCCACCGGAAAAGTAAAGATTACTTTCTAAGCACTACAGCTGACTTTCAAAGGCAACGACAGAAGGCGTAAGAGAGGGTAATTAATGGCTTGAAGAAAATAACTGCTAACGGAGATTCTCGACTCCACAGAAACAGCTTTCAAGAAACAAGACGAAATAAAGATGTTTAAGATAAACAAAACGTGAATTAGTCATAAGCAAAATGTTCATTGTTAACATCAAGAGATGCTTTTATTTAAACACATATAAAAACAAAAATGTTTCCAACTACTGAGATTTTATTAGGTAATTACACATTAAAGCTAAATTTACTGTAAGAATAAATAATGTAACCTCTTCCCTTTATATTCAGGAGCTAAATCTGATCCTCGAATTTAAAATAAAATACAAATAACTATTTTTTGGTATGGTAAAAATACTGAGATTAGGGAGGGGGTGACTATAATATTTTAATCCCAAAATGAGTAACTTTTATTTTAGTTACACATCTTTGTTTGCTCACCAGGCCCCAGGATGTGAACCCAGGTCCTTAGGATACATGTGGATTGTGCTTGACTAAAGGCAGCAGACCAAACGGAACTCCACCAGGACATGCCCCCAAATGACTATTTTCTTATGGACATTACAAAAGGCACTGAGGTACGCCCTGGTGAAGCAGCGGTTAGGTCAATCATCTCCAAAGGAGCAAGCCATATATATACCCCTGGGTTTGAGTCCCAGGCTTGGCGGGGAAGCAGCCAGTGGAAACAATTAAATAAAAATAAAGATGTTTCCTCCTCCTCTCTTTGCCTGTTTTCATTCCGACCTGCACTATTTCTTTAAAAAAAAAAAAAAAAAAAGCGGCAAGTGAGTTAGAAGGACTTCTGTCTACGACCATGTGAATCAAAAAAAGAGAGGGGTAGACAGGTAATAAAAAACCATCACAGAATGCCAGGCGGTCTCACAGTGTAGATGGAACATGCTTTTAATCTGACCTAACTATGCTTATAATATACAATAGTCCTATTTTCTCATTTTTATCACTGACTGACTCATCTCTCTGCCTTGTGTCGTCACACCTCAGTCCCCTCTAACAGACACTCTGCCTGGAGCATTACCAAACAAAGATAGTAACATAGAGAATAACACCAAAATGCGCTGAGAAATGCACAGAAGAGAAGCTATATAGTTGGCTGTGACTGGACAGATTTATATTTGCACCATACCTGGTGTCAAAGGGTATAGCAGAATTTAAGCGGACACTGCTGCCCATTCTGCCACATATCTATAATTTCTCAGCCTTAAGAGGCGGTTCCCTCCCCATTAGATTATAAGGTTCTTCAAGCAGGTACTCTCCTTCATTCACTGATAACAACCTTCAGAACTGTGCTTTGCCACTAGAGAAATAGAGATGACTGTGCCTCTGCCTTCATCTTTAGCAGCAGAGACAAGGAAATGAAAAACACAAGGAAGAATCCCAAGGAAGTGACCAGCCCTGCCAAACAGCGGAGGCAGGAGAGGTCACTCTACAGAGAAGGAACGAGAGTGAAAACGTGGAGAGGCACAGTGCATTCAGGGGAAAGTGTGCTCCTGTCTGGTTCCCAGCAAGAGGAGAACTGCAGCCCAGCTAGAGAAGGTCTTATCTGCAAAAGTAAGGAACTTGGATTTACCCTGTGGGTGATGAGGAGCCAAGCAGGACGAAGCCTGTGTTTCAGGAAGCAATAAACTCTGCCATGGAGAACAGAGTGAGAAGGCATGGGGAGAGGCAGGAGGCAGGAAGACTGGCCTGTTTGGAGACTGTTTCATAGTCGAAGGAGGTCTGATTCTGCCTCTTCTTCCCCAGGAAGTAGGAGACTGCCTTATCCAGCAGAGGACAATAATGCTGAACTGAACTGACCATAAAAGAAAAATACCTACATGTCTTAAAATCTTTCCTGCTTTTTTAGGCCATTCCTTTCCCAAAACAGGAAAAACAAACAAAAATAAGCCATACCGTGTCCATTCTGATAAGACTATCATCGCCTTTCACACCATTCCAATATTTCCTTGCCTTCGTTTGGTCATATTTTTAGTGACCTCAAAACACTGGTGAAAAGGGTTTTTTTGAAAAAAAAGCCTGCAAAGCAAATACCGTGTCCAGAGGAATGAACATATGTGCGCGCGCGCGCGCACACACACACACACACACACACACACACACCCAAGGAAAATGTTCTCTAGGGAGTGCCATTTCTATGTTTTTCCAAATAATCTACTTTTGAATTTGCATTGATTTATCCAGCAAGATGCAAAGCTTCTGTGCATGCTCCCAGTAACTGAGACCTGTTTCAGAAGCTGAAAGCAGTCAACAGTAGATATGGTAAACTATTTAATATAAAATGGTGTCTATTCAATGCCGCCCCTATAAAAATTCTAGCCTTTTATTTTTTTTTTGCAAACATTAACAAGCTGGTCTTAAAATTCATTTGGACCCAGAGCCAGGACAATCTTGAAAACAAAAATAGACTTGGAGGGTGCATGCTGGTGGCCTGGCAGTCTAGTTCACCCTAGGAGCAGTCCCACTTGCAGCCCAAGATCCTGGGGTCAAGACCTGGAACCCAGGGGAAACAACCAATGTAAACAAATAAATAAGAATGAATAAACTGCTTCTTCCTCCTCTCTCTTCCTGCCTACTGCCTGCACCTTTCCTTTAAAAAATAGTACTACTAATAAAAATTAAAATTAAAAAGTAAGAATAATGATAAAATTAAAAAGAACAAAAACCCTAACTTGGAGACTCATACTCCCCACCTTTAAAACTTACAACTAAGCTTGGTAAACACGACACCATGGTGCTAGCAGCGTTAGGCTAGACATGTAGATCAATGGAATAGAACTGAGAGTTCACAAACAAACCTGTATGTTTATGTCAACTGATTTTTGACAACAGTTCCAACAACAACCAAGGGAGAGAGCTGTGTTTTTAACAGCTGGTTAGAGGGACAACATTTCACATGGAAAAGAATGAAGTTAGAACCTGACACACACACCTAGAAAAAATGTCAGGGCAAGTCTTTAAAAACTTAGGGTTGGGCAAACATTACTTTAGATACGATGCCAAGTGTGGCAAAAAGAATTAACATTGTATGGGATCAAAATTTAAAATTTTTGTGCTTCAGAGGATACTATAAAGTAACAAGACATCCACAGAATATTTTAAGTTATTTGAACATATCTGACAAGGGACTTGTACAGAGAATACATAAAAAGAACCCTTTAAAACTAACAATAAAGAGAAATTAATTTAAAAACGGGCAAAGGATGAAGAGACATTTTTCAAAAGAAGATAAACAGTCAATAAGCACACGAAAAGGTATTCACAGAAATGCAAGTCAAAACTACAATGAGACTACTTCAGACTCATTAAGATAGCAAAAATGAAAATAACAAGAATAAGTGAGGATGTAGATAAACTGCAACTTCTAAATGCTACTGGTAGGATTTTTAAATTGTACTGGTTTGGCCACTTTGGAAAACAGTTCGGCAGTTCATCAGAACGTTGACCGTAGAATTGCATACGACCCAGCAATGCACACTTCGGGACATACTCAAAAGAAGTGAAAACATTGGCCCACCCCACTGGTCAGACATTAAGTCTGTGACTCCAGCTCTGGCAGAGTCCCCAAAAAGCCCAGGGGCTCAAGTTTGAGATAGGGGAGGGGGCTGCAGAGACCGGAACAACCGAAAATGAACAGTAAATACTTCTTCCCTCTCTCCCATCCTGCCTCTTGCTTACTTGCCTTCATTCCTTCTTCCTTAAAAAAAAAAAATTGAAAACATGTCTACATAAACACTTGTGAATTTTTATCTGTAGCATTATTTATAACAGGCCAAAAGTGGAAAGAATGCAAATGTCCACCAACTGATAAACAAATTAACAAAATGTGGCACTCTCATACAATGGAAAATTATGGATACTACTCAGCAACTAAAAAGGATTGGAAACAACAAAAAATGGAGTGATACACACTACAATGTGGATGAACCTTGAAAAAAAATGCCAAGTGAAAGAAAGGGCCATATTTTGTATGATTTCATTGACCTGAAAGGTCCAGAAGAGGCAAATCCATAGACATGAATAGGCTAGTGATTGCCAGGGGCTGGGAGGGAGAAGTATGGGGAATGACTGCTAATGGAGACAGAACATCCTTCTAGAGTGATGCAAATATTCAAAAATAAGTGATTATGGTTATACAACCTCATGAATATATGAAATGTTACAAAACTGCATACTTTCAAAAGGTGAATTTCATGGCATGTGAATTCTTTCTCAATAAAGCTGTCACATACATATATGTGTGTGTATATATATGCATGTATGTATATATGTAGATAGATAATAACTATTAAAAGATGGTACTCAGCATCAGATGGTGGAGTAGCAGTTGGTTTACCACCTCGAGCTGAGTGTACTCCATGGATATCCCGAGGACCCGAGTTCGCATCCCAGGATCAGGGAAAACAACGAAGATGAACAACTAAAACAAATAAAATGCTGCTTCTTCTGCTCTTCCTGCCTGCTTGCCTTCATTCCTGTCTGCACCTGTCCTTTAAAAAAAAAAGATACATACCTATTGTTTATGAACTAAATTGGCATCTGCATTGATTTTTTTTCCTACTGTAAACAACTAGCTTACAAATTATTTGGAAAAATACTAAACAGAAAATCATCACAAAGAGATGGGACTCTATGAAAGATTTTACAATTTGAAAATACATCCACAAATTCTAAGCCCAACACTATAGAAATATTACATATATCTCCAGGCTTCCTAGGGGATAGGCATAAAGAAGAACATTTATTTGAATAAGCACCCTATCTTTGTTAGCACAATGATCATTAACTCATAATTATAGCTTATAAACTAATACTAGATATAATCTAGCAATGATAAAACTGATACTGGAATTAAAGCATAGAGAAGGAAGATTTAGTGATTCGGAATAAAGACAATTTAGACATATATATCCTGTGAAACAACAAGACTATTCAAAGTCAGACAGTTATATACAAAACAATCCTTTCATTAGATTTTAAATCCAAATTCAAGGAAAAAATAAATGGAAAGAGCGAGCCCCGGAAGGAAAAAGTGATTTTGAGAACTTTAAAAAAATGAGGAAGAGGTCATCAATTTTAACTGCACTCAATATATTTTTCAATAATTTTTTTTCATTTTAGAACTCATTTCAACTTTCTGCAAAGTTACCAACGAACCTGCTTCTTGATAAGGAGCAAGGCTGTTACTATGTTCTGAAGAAATGATGTTTCCACTGCGGCAACATGCTCCTGTTCATGTTTCGAGCAGAGGTTTAGATATACAAATAAATGCACAAGGGGGGGACACGCACAATTAAATTTCAACCCAAAACACAATGTGAACATTTAAATGACTGTACAAAACACAATCAATTTTGACAGAGGTGGAAATTCCACATTTGAAGACCAAAGGAGAAAAATAAAATAAACAAAAATACATGATAATTTAGTTTTTCTGACTTTGCCTTTCCATGCCTAGGAAAGTTCAAAGACTTTTTAATGTGATAATTTGGCATGCATTTGAAATTTTTAAATATGACCAAGGGAGGGGATGATATTCCTGGATTCACTGGTAAAGAAACCAAAGAATACAGAGAACAGGTTTGGGAGTAATTCAGAAATGGAGCAGGACTGATATCCTGGCTGCTGTGCTGATATCCTGCTTTTAAGTCAAAGTGGGGTGCGTGTGGGGGGCAAAGGGGATAGTTAATGCCAAAGCTAGAATCACAGATGCCAGGTATCTCCTCACAGAAACAACGTGAACCTGGATGGGCTCAGTAGGGTCTCTCAGCTCTGCAAAACAAAGCCAACATTTAGGAGAACACTGGACTCTCCGGAATCACCAACCAGACTGGAAACAGAAACTCCAGGGTGTGGAAGGGAAAGAGTATCCATTTTCAGCCTAATCGCTTCTGTTTCTATTTTACTACTTTATTTATTTCTAGATACAGTGACAAAACTTGTCAATGAAATATTCAATTAAGAATAAAAATGACATTGATAGATCTCCTTATATACAGATGTTTCTAATGTGAAAGACAAATGAGAAAACACTGTTAGTATGAATCTATGACAACTGAATTTACAGACAACAAAATCATAGAGACAAATACTGATACGGGCCCAGAACCAATAATTAGTTACCTCTAAGTAACAGCTATCTTATGGGGTAATGGCATGGGGGGTGAGGTAGGATGGGATAAGCAGGCAGCTTTCGTTATATGGCAAATAATTCTATGATTTAAGAATTGAATATGTAATACTTTTATCAGGGATCCTAAAGAAAAAGAATATAAGTGCTTAGAAAAATAACTGGAATAAAATGAGAGTAAAAGATAAAATAGTAGGATCCATGAGAGGCTAGATTTTCTTCATATTTTTCTATTTTTTTCAAATATTGTACAAGAGACATTCCTTTATCATGGGAAAATTGTATGTTTTAATGATTTTCAAAAACACATTTGGAGGAAAGTCTTCCAATATAGGCATGTTAAGCCAGCATATCCTTAATGAAATTCAATTTTATGGAACAGTAAAACACAGAATTTCATAGATTCTAAGATCTACATTTTCCCACCTCTGATAGAGACACATCTTATGATCAGTGACAGCGACGATGCAGTTGTTACTGGCGGTGCATATGTAAAATCAAAAGCACCAGCATTAAAATTTAGATAACAAGGTGTGCCCTCGTGGCTCAGCAGCTAAGGTGCAGGCCATGTAAAGCCCAAGGACCCGAGTTCAAGACCCAGGGCTGAGGGAAGGAAAAACAAATCAAAACCAAAAGGGAATTACCATATGACATACTAAGTGCATTCCTAGGTGTACATGCAAAGGGACTGAAAGCTGGGACCCAAATAGATACTGTACACACATGTCCACTGTAGCACTGATCACAACAGCCAAAAGATGGAAACAGCCTGTATTGATTAACAGATACACAAAATATGACAACACACCCAAAGGAACATTGTTCAGTGTAAAAAGGAAGTTCTGATACCTGCTTTAACAGAATGACCTTGAAAACACGAGTCAGAAATAAAAAAGACAAATATTGTAAGATTCCACTTACATATGCAATATCTGGACTACTCATAGAGACAGAGGATAGATCAGAGATTACCAAGGGTTGGGAGAGCGGGGAATGGAGAGTTCATTACCTCATAGTTTCAGCTGCTCTGTAGGGCGAGGTGCTAAAAGTTTTAGAAATAGTGGTGATGGCTGCACAACCTTGTGAATCTAATTAATGCCACTAAATGATATGCTTAAAATTACTAAAATGGCAAATATGGTCATACATATTTCACAATTTAAAACTTTAACGTAACATATCCCAAACGACTGAATGTTAGACTCTAAATGGGTGAATTGTATGACATAGGAATCATATCTCAACAGACTTGGTTTTTTAAAACTCCACAGATAAGAATGGGGCATTCTTCTAAAATTAAAAAAAAAAAAAATGCACTGACAACACTTTTCAGCACAGTGTGTCGAAATATGCAATACTGTTGACTGTGTTGCTTGGCTCAGAAGACATGATCACTGAATGTGAAGACATTTCAGGAATTCTTTCATCTACTTTGCTTACATACAATTGATAAGAAGGCACAGCAATACTGGAAGATAAAAACCTATACTTAAGTCTGTCTTTCAATAATCTCAATAAAAATTATAGATAAGAAAATACTGTCAAGCCCTGCCACCTCCAACCCACTGTGGCTCAGATGGTTAAGGCGCAAGCTATGAAAGCTGTGGACCCAGCTTGGAGCTCCGCGACCAGGGAGGGGGTAAAAAAGGCATAGTCATCATTTAACTCATAGCATTTTTTTGCTTTGCTGCACCCAAAGGCACTTCTCGCAGTCAGTGTGTTTTAGAGGTTTGAGTTGCGACTTAGTAAAAAGGCTAAGAACATGGAAGAGCGGAACCTTTCATTTCCAGAATCTAAGCGGCGTCACCCATGGTGACAAGCACACCCCGTGCATATAACACGTGGCGCCTTCCAAAGTTCCCTGTGAAATCAAACACGTGTTTTTGGTCCCAGAAAGTAATTCCTGACAATTAATAAGAAACATCAAGGAAGAGAATTTAAAATGAAAACCATTATGCCAACTCAACATGCTTGCCATTCTAAGCACTAAAGTAAAGGTACTTCCTTTGTGACAGGTATGACAACACAGAAACCTGATACTGATACAGCATCTGCTGCTCGTGTGAACCCATGACTCACGGTTTAAATATACATATGGAAACCAGAGTATTTTCATAACCAGACTTTATAAAAGAGAATCTTGCGCCAAGACATGACAAACACACATCTTACCAAGCTTCACAGATTTACGTCTTCTATTTAAAACGTAAACTGTTTTATGTCTGCTTTAAAGCAAACCTGAAAACGTAGCAGTAGTGAGTTTAAAATCCCAACAATGTTTTCTGAGTTTGCTGCGGGCAATCATTTGTCCCATTAATGGTAAGCACACGCTGTGTGACGCATACAGGTTCAGAGAGGAAATTCATTTATTAATAGGGATTACTGGGGGGACTTCTTGTTACATATGAAAAGAATCTGTAGTGGGTATCTTTGAACACATAACTTTTCCACTGGAAGGAAAGCATTGTAAAACCTTACACTTCTACAATAAGTTAATCAGTTTGGTCACTCAAGATGAACCCATGCTCATCAGAGACTTCAGAATAAAGACAAATAGCACCCAGAATCTCATCCCCCAATTCTCACCAAGAGCACTCCTTCAGACAGAGCCTTTCTGCTTGTGTCAGAATATTCACAGTGAAGCAGCAAAGGGCCTGTTCCAGAGTCTAACTCCCCAGGTTCACATCCTGTTGCTTTCACTTTAGTAGCCTTGTGCCCTTGGGCACACAGTCAATAACTCCAGTCTGTCAAATAAGAATAATAAGAATAGCTACTTCACTGAATTTTAAAATATAATTATCCGACCCATACAGCTGTGTTACCTGCCATCTTCACTTAATAGAAAGTGTGGACAGTTCCATGTCACTAAATATCCTTGCAAAAAATGTTTAGCGATGCACCCAGGTGGAGGAGCAGTTAGGTCAGTCGCGTCTGAAGGAGAAAGCCACATAACCCTGGGTTCAAGTCCCAGGTCCAGGGGGAAGCAACCAGTGTAAATAAACAAGTAAATAAAAATGAATTAAAGATGCTTCTTCCTCCTCTCTCTTCCTGCCTGTCTGCCTGCCTGCTCGCCTTTATCCTGCTTGCATCTTTCCTTAAAAAAAAAAAAAGTCTTGGGACAGGTCATGCCCTGATGGCCTAGCAGATAAGGCCACCAGATGTAGTCCCCATACATCCCAAGAAGCCAGGGTCAAGATCCAGGGCTGGGGAGACCACAAAGACAAGCAAGTGAATAAACCTAAAATAAATGTTCTTTCCTCCTCTCTCTTCCAGCCTGCACCTTCCTCCTTCAAAAACTTTAAGGCCCACAACCACCACATGACTGCTCCATAAGATTTTCAATCCTTATCTTCAGGATTTACACTGCTTCCAGTTTTGTTCTGCCGTACACATGGGATTAGAGGACCAGGAAAGGTTGGGGAGCGGGTACCCTAAGCTGCAATGACAGCAAGTAGGGTTCTGGTGACCGGGCTCTCTGCCTAGGAGATGCTGTCAAGCATCCTGGCCACCCACGCTACTGTAGCTCTTGCCTTTTCTTAAGTTTGTTCCCAAAGACCTTCCAGTAAATCCTCTTACGCTTAAGTTGGCCAAAGGCAGTTTCTGCTGCTTGTAACCAAACACTAAACTCTGCAAACTGTCTGCCAGGCTCTTCACACCACTGCAGACGCACAGCCACCGCCCTTCAGCCTGCTCTGCCCGGGGAAGCAGCAGGAAGCAGACACCTGCAAGGTGCCAGACACCGCTATCCCGCTGACAGTTCTGTGAGAGTCTTCATGCGCTCACAGGCCTGGGACGTCACAGCTTCACTAGTGAAAAGGACAAATAAAGGGACAATGAATCTACGCTTTCTCAGAGCAAAAAAAAAATCAATACATATTATATCCCAATACTAATTCCATTAATATCACAGCTTATTATCTATACCCCACTCTGCAAAATGCCAGCACTGCTGTAAACACTTTACATATTAACCATGTACTCCTTGTAATAAGCCTTCAAGTCCATACTATTATCATCCCCACAAGGCATCAGACTGAGCAAGAGACTGAGACTGAGCAAGACATTAGAGACACTAACTTGCCCAAAGTCTCACAGCTCTTCAGAATTTTTTTTAAAGGAAAGCGGCAAGCAGGAATGAAGGCGAGCAGGCAGGCAGGAAGAGAGAGGAGGAAGCAGCATTGCATTTTCATTTCGTTATACATCTTGGTCGTTCTCTCCGACCTGGGGACGTGAACCAGGGAACGTGTTTCCTAGGGAAGTACGTGGAGTGTGCTGGCCAGAGGCAGCAGGTCTGAACATGACTCCACCTGGGCTCTCCGCTATTCAGAATTTGAACCCAGGCAATCCAGCTGCAGAAGCTGTGTTCCTACATACCATATACATGGCTTCTTTTTTTTTTTTTTTGTCTTATCATGACAGACTGAGTTCTGACCATGTATCAAACTTTTAGATAATATGGTGCAGGTGAACTCCAATAAAGACCTCATCTTCTACTAGCGCTTCGCCACAGACTATGATCTCTGCACACAGAACATCGTATCAGTGCCCTTCCCAACAAACGCCAAGCACTATTCTAAGCCTTTGCTCAATATATTTCTATTATTAACATGTCCACCCAACCCATCACCCATCTAGCTGCCTATTTCCATCCAATAATGGATGCAATGCCATGCAATGCCAAGTTCAAACACCCTCCACAAACATCCTCCGCAAGACTTCCACAAACTCATTTAAATGGAATGAGACCTGCCAGTCCCTATCGTCCCGTGATTCCATTGACCTCTAGTAGTGCATATATTGCAATCTGCTAGTTTTTCTCCCCATCTCACATTTCCTAATGTGAGATTTTAGAAGGCAGGGAATACATCTGATAAGTTCTCTTCATTTATTAGGCATCCTCCAGTGTACAAAAAAAAAGTTACTGCAAGAAGTAGTTGCTCAGTGAATAACTACAGAGGTAAAGGAAATCACGGGATTGGAAAGGAAATCAAGATAGAACATCCCAAGGAAGCAAACTGAAAAATATCAAAGATTTAGAAGAATTCAGCCTAGCATTCAACTACAAGAAGACACTGTTAATCTAAAGTTAAAAACCCACAGGCATGCCTGGACGGCCTAGAGGATAAGTCCATTGCCTCTAGCTGGCATAGTCCACATACATCCCAGGGACAGGACGGGGAGGCGGGTGGGGTTCACATCCCAGGGCAGGGCGGTGGAGGACAACTAAGATGAACAACTAAATAAGATGAAAGATGTTTCTTCCTCCCCTCTCTTCTGCCTACTTGCCTTCATGCCTGCCTGCACCTTTCCTTAAAACACACACACACACAAAAAAAAACCTCACTAAAATATACTAACTTTTGTGGAATTTTAACAATCTCAATAGGTCCTTTTATGGTCTGAATGTACACATTGTGCAAAATGAAAGAGGAAATTTTGGGGAAAAATATTTAAAATATTTGCTAAATCTTGGGAACACAAAATCACATGAGCAATGAGGAAAGAGCTTCCATTCAGCTACCGCCATAGCTAGCAGGTCAGGCAAGAGGCACAGGCCAACCAGACAGGGAGCCACTTTCACTTTACAAATTCCTTGCCTTCTCCCATCCCTTTTCCTCCTGCTGTTTTCCTTAAGTGATTTAGACATGAAAACAAAGCTAGGAAGATCTTTGCATTTTCTGAGTTACCTGCCCATCACTGCCGTGGAGATGAAACATTCCCTTTGTTTGCCTTTGGCTCATCTTGGGTAAGTCAATGTTAGAAATGGAAGGAAGGACTCCTAATGCAGCTATAATTATTCACCAAATAGGATTCTGTTTTTGATGTAAAGGTAGCTTTCAATGTCACCGAAAGAAACAAGATTTAACAAAGATAACAGCCCACATCACCTGCAGACCAGACACAGGAGGAGCTCTCCAGTGCCATCTTCAGGCAGGAGGTGGAAATGAAATCCACCCAAATGCTTGACATGAATTCTTGTGTCACATGCAGGGCCATCACAAGCGGGACATCTCAAACTGGGCACTCTTTCCAGAAAGCTTCACTATAAAGAATACAAAACCTACATCAAGATCTTTCTGATTAGGCATGGCTGATTCCTTCTGATCCAGACTCATTAGGAGTTCCTGGATATCTTTTGAACCTAACACAACTAACAAGGAGAAAACAAGTATTCTTGAATACAGAGGAAGCTGAGTAACAACCTCTAACAGTCCCCACTGGAAGTGATTCAATTTGCAGTCTACCCTGTACCCAAGAACATTCAGTATTATAGCAAGGCTGGGGTCAGCTTAACACTGCTGCTTAAGGTCAATTCCAAAGCAGCATCAAATGGCACCTGTTCTTTGAGTACTAGTAACACCATCAGGGTAGTAAAATAGCTTACTGTTCCCCTTAGAGTAAACTTATTTGCATTTATCTGAACCTGTCCCAGAAAATATGCGACAAATATCCCCAAATAGTGAGAGGGATGAAAAAATGAGCTTGTTAACTTAATTTGCCTATGTGATAATACTTTCAAAAGTCAGTCTTCTTTTAGATCATCCATTAACAGGCGTCTTCAAACTCACTCAGAAGTTTAAGAAAAGCCCCTGAAAGTACTGAAAGGCACTAATCAACCCATAATGAAATGCACATCCTGCTCCCAAACTAAAAAACACTTGGTCATTGTTGCTGTACAGAGTTCTGACTGCTGGTCAATACCAGGCATTCCCTGTTACACCCTTGTACCAAGACTTTCAATTTTAGAAAGATTAACAGGATTTCTTGCCTTGAAAAGAATGCTTCCTTTAATAAAAAACAACAACACTTAAGACAGAAAAAACTCTCTTTAGAGATGGGCCTGTGTTTGGATATACGGGTGTATATCCTGCAGGAACATGTATGCTGAAGATCCTGTGTATGTTAACCTATCTACATATTCACCCTTCTGTTTGAAGGTCTGGGTTGAAGGTCAACCCCGGACTTTAGAATTCCTGTGGATGAGTCCCTCACATGGTGACCTCTGACACAGCTAAACAACAGACAGGTTAAGTTTCAGAATTTCTAAGAACAGAAGAGAAGATGGCTTGAACATCAGTCATACAGGTAAGCTCTAAGAGAAGTGACTATTATCAAGCAACCAGGGCACTTTTTTAGAAAAAGAAAGGATGATATGATCAATTATCCTAGAACAACAGGTTTAAACAGAATTGTTCCAGAATGGTCTATTATATGCCTCGCAGGAAAAAAAAAACACCTTTTTTCCAGTTCCAAGAGACATTTCTACTGTTCTATAAATACCCAGGCATGCTATGTGATGTGTTGCTCATCTAATACACTAATACAGGAACTGATAGCATTCCTGCTCAGCCAAGATTTGAAAAGAATATAGAATCATTGTCCATTAGATGCACAGCACTTTCCAGAACCATTTTCTCATCAGTCTTTAGCAACACAACAGCAGGCTGAAAGTAATACGCTCACTTAAAATCTAGGGAGAAGGTCAGTAAGAACCATAGATGGGATTTAGAATCGACACGATACACAAATTTGTGCTATAACCTATAAGTAATTCAGAAGAGATGATTTCTCCTAACATGCTATTAAAACACTAACTTAAGAAGTTGAAAATTAGCCTGTATATTAGCAATAAGATGTTAGATGATATCCTTATGTGCAATTATTTACCCATGTTCTCCTCACTGAACACTCTGCTGTACTCTACTCCTGATGCTGGGATTACAGTTCTAGGAACTACTTTCCCAGATGCTGTGCGGGCCGGATCCCTGTTAATTCCTGCCCCTGGGAAGTCCTAGAAAGAGGCTGAAAGAGGAGAGGAGAGAAGGGGCTCTTTCCTATTTCTGTCAGCAGCAGCTGGATTTCCAGTGTGAAAAAGTATCTCCGATCTGTAAATGTGTAAAATGACACATTCAAGGATAATTACTGTACCACCATATGTAAAACTGTGCAACTAGAAATACCATACATGTCCATCAAAGAGGGCCAGTTATGGAAGAATAGAGTAACAAAAAAGTGACCTAAGACATATAGAAAGCAAATATCAAATAGGTAGCAGTCCCTCCTCATCAGCAATTACATAAATACAAATATGTCAAACTCTTCAATTAAAAGGCAGAATTTGATAGAATGTATAACAAAACATGACTCAGTTATATGTTCTCTATAAGACTCATTTTAAATCTAAATACTCAGAGACTGCAAGCGAAATGATAGAAAAAAGAAACTCTAGGCACACATTAACTAAAGGTAGCTGTAATGGCTATATTAATATTAGACAAACAGAATTTTTAAGACAAAAACTGTTACAAGGGACAAAAAAAAGACCTTATATAAAGACATATATTGAACATTCCATCCAATAGTAGCAGAAAACATTCTTCTCAAGAACATGTGGAATATTCTCCAGAACAGATCAAACATTAGAACACAAAACAAATCTCAATAAATTTTAAAAGACTGAAACTGTTTAACCACAGTGAATAAAACTAAAAGTTAATGACAGAAGGCAATTTCGAATTCACAAATGTTGAAACTGAACGTTTTAAAAACCATCATTTTAAGAACAAATTTTAAGATAAATTAAAAAACACTTTGAGATGAATGAAAATGAAAATACAACATGTCATAATGTATGAGATGCAACAAAAGGAGTACAAAGAGGGACGTGTATTGCTATAAATGTCTACATTGAAAAGGGAGCATCTCAAATTAATAACCAAGCCTTCCATATAAAGGAACTAGAAAAAGAATAAACTAAACTCAAAGCAGGAAGCAGAAAGAATAAGGAGCCATAGATCAACAATACAACTGAGAATCCAGAAATAGTCACACATTCACAGTCAACTGACTTTCAACATGGTTCCAAGTCCAATCAATGGGGCAAGCATTTTTCAACAAACACTCGTCTTTTTTTTTTAAAGGAAAGGTGCAGGCAGAAATGAAGGCAAGTAGGCAGGTAGGTAGGAAGAGAGCAAAGGAAGAAACATTGAATTTGCTTAGGTGTTCATCTTTGTCGGTCTTCTCCAGCTCCAGGTCTTGAACCTGGGTCCCTGGGAAGTTTGTGGACTACATCAAATAATAATAGACTTCATCAAAATTAAAAATTATTGTTCATCAAAGGACACTATAAAGAAGGTAAAAAGATGGTGCACCTGGTGACCTAGCAGGTAAGGCCACCAGGCGCAGTCCACATACATCCTAAAGACTCAAAGATTTAAGGTCAGATGGAACAACCAAGATGAACAATTAAATAAAAATAAATAAAATGCTTCCTCCTCTCTACTCCTGCTGCTACCTACAATACCTTCACTCCTGCCAGCATTTTTCCTTTTTTTAAAAAAAAAAGGAAAAAAAGCAAGCAAAAAGACAATTTACGGAATGGGAGGAATATTGAGAAATCATATCTGATAAGAGCCAAGCATCTATAATATATATTAAAAAAAAAAAAAACACCTCACAACTCAATAACAACCAAAAAAAATCCAATAAGTAGACACTTCTCTAAACAAGACAAATAAATAGTCAATAAGCCAGTAAAAATATCCTCAACATCATTACTCATGAGGGAAATACAAATCAAAACCACAATAACTATGAGTTAAGAGGCAACCTGGTAGGAGCACATCAGATCTCCTTCCCCACAGCACTGGAAATGGCCTATGCTGAAGGCAGACAAGGTGTGGCACGGCTGGCCTGGAGGCTGCAGAGACAGCAGCAGCAGTCACCACCACATGGGTAGGTGAAGACACTGAGCTGCATATTCAGGACTCGCAGCCCAGGGAAAAAAGGGGCAGATAGACTGGAGCCTTGGGAAGAACCGAGCCTCCCAGGAGTGGGTCTGAAAGCAGAAGAGAGTCTGCCTAGCCAGCAGGATCAGGACACAGAGCCCGGAGTGAAGGTCTTGGTGCAGGGCAGGAGAACCAGAGCCCAGTGGTCTGGGTGGGAGGTCATGAAGGAAAATTACACAGGGCACCACCACAACCAGAAGGCGGTTAGGGAAATTCCCCGCCCCTTCCCACCATATCACTGGTCACAGGACCCGCCCGCTGAGCATCCCACCCCCAAGCTTAAAAGAAGAGTCTCTAAGAGGGAGGAAGTTTCAGCATCTGCCCAAAGTATCATCCTGTGGGTGGACACGGAACTGCAGTCCAGTGGCTAGGACGCTGGGGTAAAGCTCGGCAACCCCGACACAAACTCCAACCCCATATGCTACTCACAGGCCCCAATGTAGGGTCCACCTAAGAACAACAAATCCAACAAGTGGTGACATCACAAAACTCAACAATTCCAAGTGTTCAAATCAAGATCCAGGCTTACTCGGTGCAAGCTGATACCCTACACAAGGCCATCACTGCAGGGAAACAACCCACAAAAACATAAACAGAATGAAAACACAGAGAAGCATATGCAAAATGATGGATCCAATTAAAACCTCAGGGGAAAATCTGTACTGTATAACAGACATGAGCAAATTGCCTGTGGATGAATTTAGGGCAACGATAACAAACACAGGCATGAAATCAGAAAACAATAGAGGAAGAAAAAGAGAACAATAAAAAGAGAGAGAAGAAATGAAGCAAGGTATCATAAAAATGAAGAACATAATAGCCAAATGAAAAAACTCAATAAAGGGACTCAAGAGTAGGATGGATGAAGCCTCCCAATAGAATCAGTGAGCTAGAAGAGAGGGCAGAGGAATGCAGTCAAGCAAACCAACAAAGAGAAATAAATAAATATATAAATAGTAATTAAGAAAACATTTGCAACCTATGGGATAACATTAAAAGAACAACAGTCTCACATAAGAGGGGTTGCAGAAGGAGAAGATAGAGAGCAAAGGTGGCAGAAACTATTTGAAGAACTAATAGTTGAGGACTTCCCTAACCTAAGGAATGAAGCAAACCTCCAGACTCAGGATGCTCAAAGAGTTTCAAACACACAAAACCCAGAAGTCTTACACCTAGACACATTGTTATCAAAATGTCAAAAATACAACAGAAAGAATCTTAAAAGTAGCTAGAGAAAAATGAGTCACATACCAAGGAGTCCCCATAAAACCGTCAGCGGATTTCTCAACTGAAACTCTACAGCCAGAAGGGAATAGCAATATATATTCAAAATGCTGGGGCGGGGGTGGAGGGGGAGCGGAGGTGGAGGATTTTCAATACAGGATACAATACCCTGTGAGATTATCATTTAGATCTGAAGGAATGCGAAAAAGCTTTTCAGATAAGCAAAAGTTAAAGGAATTCATCACCATAAAATCAGCTCTACAAAAATACTAAAGGAAGCTCTATAAAGCATCAAGAAATTCCACTTAAAAATAGTAAGACGGAGAAATATAAAAAGTGGGAAGGGGGAGAGGAGCATAAAAATGTGAACGGTCAGAACGTGTAAGATTAATCTGCTTTCAAATAAAAATAGAAAATAAACATAGAATTATTAATGCTAACATCAGGGTAACTTTAAAATACATCTCCAGAGAAAAAGCAAAGAAAACAAAAAGGGAAATCAATCAAAATGTAACTAAACTCAACTCACCTAAAAAGAGAAAGAGAAGAACAAAGCACTGTCTGAAACAACACAGAGAAGACAAATTACAAAATGGCAATAAACAGTTATATATCAATAATCACCCTAAATATTAATGTATTGAACTCACCAAACAAATGACACAGAGTGGCCAAATGGATTAAAAAGCATAACCTCATCATCTGCTGCATTCAGGAAATTCTCCTTCTTTCAAAAGATAAAGGCTCAGAGTCAATGGCTGCAAGACAATCCTACAGTTGAATGGCAGCCACGAAAAAGCAGGAACAGCTATAATTATAACAGATAAAACAGACTTCCTTCTAAAAAGCATAAAAAAAGACAGAGATGGACATTATATAATGATTAAGGGGTCAATCCAGCAAAATATGACATTTATTAACACATGCACTAAATGAAGGAGTATCAAAATTTATTTAAAAGTATTATTAGAACTGATGGGAGACATTGACAGTAACATATTAATAGCAGAAGACTTCAACACCCCACTTAGAACCAGTCAGAAAATTAACAGGGAAATAACAGTTTTAAATGGCGACCTGGAAAAGTGAAATCTAATAACTTATACCAAGCACTTCATCCAACAACTAAAGATTTCACTTTCTTCTCAAGTGTTTATGGAACATTCTCAAGGACAGATCACATGCTGGGTCACAAAACATGCCTCACAAATTTAAAAGGACTGAAATCATACCAAGCATCTTCTCTGACTACAACATTTAAAAATAAAAATCAACCACAAAAAGAAAGCTGAAAGACCTCAAATTATTTAGAGACTAAACTATGCTGCTGATGACCCTTTGGTAAGAGAGGAAATCAAAGAGGAACTTAAAAAATACTTAGAGACAAATGAGAATGAAAACACAAGCTACTGGAATGGGATTCAGCAAAAGCAGTACTAAGAGGGAAGTTCATTGCAATTCAGGCCCACCCACCTCAATAAACAAAAACAAACATAAAAATCACAAATAAACCATCCAACCCTATATTTAAAACAACTAGAGAAAGAAGAACAATTCAAGCCAAAAGTCAGTAGGAGAAAATAATCACAATCCAACAGAAATAAATGAAATAGAAAACAAAAAGACAATTCAGATGATCGATGAAACAAAAGTTGGTTCTGTGAAAAAATAAAGCTGCTTAACCACCGGCTAGACTCATAAAGAAAAAAAAGAAAGAACTCTCATAACTAGTATCAGAAATGAAAGGGAGAGAAGTTATATAAAATACCAAAGAAATACAAAATATCATAAGAAACTACTATGAACAACTCTACTATGTCAATAAAGTAGACAACCTTAAGGACATGGACAGACTTTTAGAAAAGTACAGTCTACCAAACTGAACCTGGAGGAATTGGAAAACCTGAACAAAACAATCACAAGCAAGGAAATTAAAGAGGTAATCAAATGTCTCCTAAAAATAAAAACCTAAGTAAGACCAGATGGCTTTTCTAGTGAGTTTTACCAAACCTTCAGAGACCTATTCTTCTCGAACTTTTCCAAAATATGGAAGAACAAGGAATACTTCCAAATAGTTTCTACGAGGCTAACATCACACTGATTGATACCAAAAGCTGACAAGAGATATCGCCAAGAAAGAAAATTACAGACCAATATATCTAATGAACATAGATGCAAAAATTCTCAACAAAATGTCAGCAAAACGAATTCAACAATGCATCAAAAGGATCATCCAAGTGGGATTTATCACAGGGATGCAAGGATGGTTCCACATATGTAAATCTATTAATGTCATACACCATATTAACAAGAGCAAAGAGAAAAAACCACATGATTATATCAATAGATGCAGAGAAAGCTTTTGATAAGATCCAGCACCCGTTTACAATAAAAACGCTGTATAAAATGGGTATAGAAGGTACATACCTCCTAGATATGATAAACTCATAGCCAACATCATAGTCAACAGTGAAAATCTGAAAGCATTTTCTCTAAAGTCAGAAATTAGGCTATTTAATATTGTACTGGAAGTCTTGGCAAGAGCAATTAGGCAAGAAAAACAAATAAAAGGAATCCAAATTGGAAAGGAGGAAGTGAAACTATTACTATTTGCAGATGACATGGTTCTGTATACTGAGAACTCTAAAAACTCTGTCCAAAAAGCTACTAGAACTAATCAACAAATACAGCAAAGTGGCATGCTACAAAATCAATGCACAAAACTCTACCGCATTCTTTTACGCAAACACCACACTAGAAGAAAATGAAATCAAGAAAACCATATCTTTAAAATAGAAGTAAAAAGAATCAAATAACTTGGAATATACTTAACAAAAGAGGTGAAAAGACTTTACAATGAAAATGACAAGTCCTTCTTAAAAGAAATAGAGGAGGATACAGAGATATAGAAAGACATCCCTGGCCCATGGTTGGGAGAAAAAAGAATGAATCTGGAAGGATCCCAGACACTGAGCTATACTGTAAAGCAATAGTGGTCAGAATAGTATGGTATTAGACTAATAACACAGGCAGAGATCAGTGGAATAGAACTGAATTACCAAAAACTGACTCACAGACATGCAGTCAGTGAATCTATAACAAAGGAGCCAAAAGTATATGATGGAGAAAGGAAAGTCTTTTCAATAAATGGTGTTGGGAAAACTGGACAACCACATGCAAAATAATGAAGCTAGATCACTTTCTGACACCATTCACAAAAATCAACTCAAAATACACTAGAGCCTTGGACATAAGACCAGAAATCATAAAATTCTTGTAAGACAACATAAGAAAGACATTTAATAACATCAGCCTTAGAGAGTTCTTTTGGGACTCAATTCCGGCATCAAGGGAAACAAAAAGAGAAATAAACAACTGGGACTATATCAAACTAAAGAGCTTCTTCACCGGGAAAGAAAACATCACCAAAACAAAAAGACAAGTTAACTGGGAGAAGTTATTTGTGTTTGATATTTCTGACAGGGGCTTCATATCCAAAATATACAAAGAACTCATAAAACTCAGTAGAAGAAAAACAGACAATCCAATCAAAAAATGGGAGGAATTGGAGAGATACTTTTCTGAAGAGGACATACAGATGGCCAACAGGCACACGAAAATATGTTCCTGTTCGCTGGCTATCAGGGAAATGCAAATCAAAACAACAATGAGTTATCACCTCACACCTGAGAGATTACCTATTACCCCAAAGTCTGGAAACAACAAATGTTCGTGAGGATGTGGAGGAAGGGGAACACATTTACACTGTTGGTGGGAGTGCAAATTGGCACAACTTCTATGGAAAAGAGCGTGGAGATTGATTCCTCCTCAAAAAGTAGCATATGGAATTCCCATATGACCCCACCATTCCACTTCTGAGTCATGTACCTGAATGACACAAAAACACTAACTCGCAGTCATTTATGCACCATGTTTATGGCTCCCCTATTCACAATAGCTAAGAAATGGAAACTACCTAAGTGCCCAACATCAGATGAATGGATAAAGATGTAGCTTATATATATAATGGAATACTACACAGCCCTTAGAAGAGGCGAAATCCTGTCATTTGAATCTACATGGATAGAACTAGAGGGGATTACGCTCAGTGAAATAAGACAAAAGAAGAGACAGATACCAGATGATCTCACTCATAGGTGGAAAGTTAGTAGACTATAGAGAAAGGAACAGACAAGACAAAACCAGCTCTTGGATACTTGCAATAGAACTGAGGTTACCAACAGGAAATGGGATTGGAGAGCGAGTTGGTAAGTGGCGGCGGAGTCCACTGGACAGTGGTAACGAACACTTGGTAATTCGGTGGAGCGTCAGGTGTGTTGATATATATCTAAGGAATGTGGAAACAGCACATACGGAGAGCCTACACCTGAGATTATTTTAATTTGTAAAACAAAGTTATTGCAATAAAATACTAAAAAAGAAGAAAAGGAAAACATACAATAAGATACACCTCACATCCATAAGGATGGATTGAATAGCAGTTTTAAGGAAAATAACAAGTGCTGGCCTGAATATGGAGAAATTGGAATTCTTGTATTCTGCCTGGTGGGTTGATAAAAATTTAAATGCAGAATTTCATATGACCCAGCAATTCTATTCCAAAAGCATTTGAAAACGTATGTTCACATAAAAATATACTCAATTATATATAGCAGGAGTATTTGTAACAGCCAAAAGTTGGAAGCAACCTGAATGCTCACAGCTGGTGAAGAGATAAATAAAATGTGGTATATTTCAACAATGAAATATCATTCAGCCACAAAAAGAGTGAAATATTAAATATTGACACATACTGGATGAATGAACCTTGTAAGCATTATGCCAAGTGAAAAAAGTCAGACTTCAAAAGGCCACACACAGACTGTTACTGTGTTTTTAAGAAGGGCCCCGGAATGCACACAGAGACAGAAAACAAATTATACTGCCCAGGTTGGGGCTGGGGGATTGGATGGTGACTATTTCATGGTTTCTTAGTGGTGGTGGTTGTAGGGCATCAGGAATGTACTCAAAGCCTCTAAATTACACAAGGTGAATTCTGCACTGAAAACAGGGAACGAGGCAGCTCTCTGTATACTGATATGGGGAGAGCCCCAGGATATATCATTGCGTGCAAAAAAGCAAGGTACTGAACTGTGTGTAACACGGTCCCCTTAAAAGGGGAGGGTGGAGAAGACTATACAAGGATTTTTGTCTTATGTACCTTTGCGAAACTATCCACCAGCAGCTGTACTGACAAGCTGTCCCTGGGGAAGAGAACTGGAAGGTGAGGGGCAGGTGTGAAGAGACTTCCTTTTCAAAACAAGTCATCTTGTACCCTTCACATGTTGCATTGTGTCTATATTACCTTTCCCCCAAAACAAATTACCTTTTCCAAAAAGTAAATATTTAAACAAAGCGGCGGTTACATAAGAAAACATGTCCCAAGGAAGACTGGGAATCCAGGTGGAAGGTAAAAACACTGGGGATGAGACTCTACTTGTTTATCTAACAATGACGGCTATCGGAATACTTTTTAAGGATGTGCTTAGTCGTTTCCCAAATATAAGACAGATAAACAGCATGGTGTTTAAATAACAGAGACAGAAAGGCTGTCTGAGTATGTGGCTCCAAACACTGCTCAGTCAGCAGCCCGGGAGCCCAGACTCTGAGGCAAGAAAACCTGGGCTCCTTCCACTCAGATCTCCAGTCTGGGGGGTCTGGCCAACAGGTCAGGTTCTCCATACTGAAAGGAGACTTAACCACCTTTCCCTGGCACACCCTGGTGGAGTAGCAGTTTGGTCAGCCACCTTCGGCCAGCATAGCACACATACATTCCAAGGACTAGAGGTGTAATTCCAGGCCCAGGGGCAACAACCAAAATGAACTAAATAAAATCATTTAAAAATCTCCTCCTCCTCTCTTCCTGCCTGTCTACCTACTTGCATTCATTCCTGCCTGCACCTTTCCTTTAAAACGATGACAACAAACCACCCTTTCTATGATTAAAAGAGGGGTGGAGGGAGACTGTAATACAGTGATGCCCATAGTCTTAACATCCCATCTTTAACGCCGAAGCTCTCCCAAGTGTTTCACTGGCCCTGAAAATGGAAAGGACTGCTTTAACTCACGGCATGTTGGTCTCCAGGCACATTTACAGGTGTCAGGCAGAGAGAACCTCCATCTACTACCTACAATCATGACCCCAACCAAGTGACCTGTGTGACCCACACTCCCTCAGATCGGTGGCTGTTTCCCATTTCTGTCAGATTATCACCAAGGTTTCTCCCCTCACCTTTAAGATCATTACAGAAGCTGCTGGTGATCGTGGCCACCATGAAAAAACCTTATAAAGCAGCTGGGGTGAGAACAAGTCCCTCCTGCCCTGACTTCATTTCTAGAACAGAAAAAGTAACAAACCTGGAAGCCCTGCGGGACAGCAGTCTGTGACTTAATTTAAGGAAGTAATCCATAAAACCTCTGCAAAGAATCTAAATTTAGATTCAGTCTTTCACCACCAATGCCAGCCTCTTCAGCAAGGGCACCCCACGTGCACAGCAGCATAGTGGGAGGAAGAAGCAAACTCTTTTTTTTTTTTCCAAGGAAAGGTGCCGGGAAGAATGAATGCAAGCAGAGGCAGGAAGAGTAAGAAGCATTTTATTTTCATTTACTTGCTCATCTTGGTTGTTCCTCACAGCCCCGGTCACAAACCTGTGTCCCTGGGATGTATGTGGACTGTGGCCAGTGGACTTAACCATTAAGCCACCAGGGCGCACCTGATTTGATTTTTATTTTAGTTGTGTATCTTGGCTGTTCACCCAACCCCGAGACTCGAACCCAGGTCCTTGGGATGAATATGGACTGCAATCAGCTGTCTGCCTGATGGGCCTAACTGCTACTCCACCAGGGCACACCAAGATGACACATTTTCACATGTATTTTAAAGTTGTTACTTCCGGGCATGCCTTCATGGAGTAACAGTTGGGTCTGCCAAGCAGACAGCTGAACGCAGTTGATGTACACCTAGAGGAACCAGGTGCACATCCCACGGTCAGGGAAACAACCAACATGAATTAAATAAAAATTTAAATAAAGATGGTTCTTCTTCTCTTTTCCTGTCTGCACCTTTCCTTTAAAAAAAAAAAAAAATTGTCATCATTGAGGGGAGTGAGCTGGCACTATTCAGCCCAAAATTTTTTCTCCTGCCCCTCCAACATCTTACTCCTGAATAAAGGAGTGGAGTAGTGATCTACAAAAATGCTTAGGAAAGAAAAAACAAAATAAGGGAGACAGGTTTTATTACATTTCTACTAAGAGAGCAAGGGACAACTCTACACAGCAGGAAGTCTGCAGTGACATAATCAGCCACCGAAGTACCTACGTGCTGAAATCAACATACTGTCTAAAGGACTTCTCAATCACTGAGACAGGAAGGAAAAGTCATGTACTTACTCACCAGTGCTATTTCCCAGACTCCTCACTCCTCCCCAGTGTGTCAATCTATTGTACTGAGATAAGTGACACAGGGTGGGGGTGAGGAGGGATTGACTGGTAAAAATGAGATTAGTGACATTAACAGAAAGATAATTTTCTTTTCTATGCATTTTTTCAGTCTTGAAGAGTAAGCATGATACATTTAAAAGTCAATCTTACCCAATGTTCCATTCCCACAATAAACAAATATTACATGTAATTTTTAAGTTATCATTTAACAGCCTAATCCTACTTCATACTCCAAAACTGGGGCTATTTTGCAAATCACCTCTGTAGACAGATTTCAGCAGATAGCTGTGTAAGGGAGAAAGAGGGAGATTCTCTGCTTTCAGCCTGGAATCCTGCTCTCCTCCCTTCCTCTCCCCTCCCCTCCCCTCCCCTCCCCTCACCCCAGTTGGGAAACATTCCCAGATTCTTCTGAAGCTTAGTTTGGAAGTCAAGCTCAGCCTTGATAAACACTCAGTCCAGGAAATGCTTCAGATCGTGAACCACTTAGAATACTTGGTTTGTCCTTTCCCAAGAGGTCTCTTTTCAAACTTGGTTCGATAGGCGCTTTGGCAGTTTTCTATTTTCACTACAACCTCCTGGAACATTGCTGAGATATAAAATCATAGCAGGCTAGAAATGCTAGAAACCCGGGACCCACTCCTCAAACTTCAGAGGAAAACTTCCGTTCCCATGAGCTCCCACAAGCCCTCACTCCCTGTGGGAATCAGGGAGACTCCTCCGTCTGCGCCTGTTTCCTTCCAGTGCCACCTCGGGCAGCTGCTTAAAGGGGTCATCAACACATGATGTTATGCACAACAAAACAACTAGACTGACCTGCTTTTGGTACTTTTGAAAAACGTTCATGTTCTGGTCTCTGCCCCACTCCAAAGGCTGACTCGATCACACTGACCCCAACGATACATAATCTTACATAATCACAATTTCGCCTCATTTCTCTTGTGTCTTTTGGACAACCACTGATGTTGTATTTGGGTACTGTTCAAAATGTCTCCAAGACCCAACAATTATCTGTACTCGCAAATGCTCTCAACTTGGTTCATGAGTTCAAAGGCTGATTAAATGAAACCACAAAATGCTCCGTATCTCCAAGGTGGCAACCAGCTTCAGGAGATGAAAGGAAATGCTGAGTTTCTGTACCGGGGGAGCGTGGGGGGCCGAGCCTGTCCTGGAAACAGCACAGGGCCTACAGTGAGGGTTACAGCCCTTTGGGAAGTCACCAAAACTTTGTATTTTCAATGGAACCACAATCACAGGGTAAAGTTTCCAAAAAAATCTATGCATAGCAAATAACAATAAGGCACACTTTATTTGGATTTTTAGTAAATAATCAATAGGGGTGTAGGCCAAGTCAGAAATAGAAGCAAAAAATAAATAAAAATCCAGTTGCTAAGAAGTCATGGACATCTGGGGCGACAAGCCAGATACTCTTTCCCTTCTAGATTTTGACTCGTCTGTGTCACAGTGAGCTAGGGTCATTTTCCCTGCAAATAACCACCCTCAAGTGGCCACTTTCCAGGAAGGCTGATGGAACACAGGAGCACTTACCTGAATGATGTTTAAAGGGGAGTTTAATTTGGAGACAAAAACAAAAGTGAAGAACTTGATTCAGAAACAACGCTTACGCCAACTTCGAAAGTGAGCCGTCAAGTGGTTAAACTTTAATCCACGTACAGGAGCCTCCCAGGGAAACCAGAACATGAATCTTTTTCAAAAGGGCTAAAAGCTGGGGGCCGAGTGACTTCACTTATTCCTTGCAACAACCCTATGAGGTAGGTGTTGGTTGAGGCTTCAAGACCAAAGGCGGGATTTGCCCAAGGTCAGGGGTAGGTGGTGGAACTGGGAGGGCCTTCTCCACTGTCTCCAACACGAGGCAGCAAGAGCAGTTCCTTCCATACACTCTCAGAGGAGGAAATATGAGAACTCGTGAAAAGTGCAGCATCGGGTCTGCTGGCAAAGAGAAGCATATTCGGTCATTGACAAACATTATTACCGCCCCAAGCCACCCAGCAACTCGGCAGCACAGCGCGGGTGGAGAACCAGGTGCACGGCACTCCAAAACCCAGCAGATCCCCTCCTGTGCACTTTAGTTCCCACCTACTTTGCCCACACAATGATTATAAACAGGACTTGATTGCAAATAGCGGAGAGAGAGAGAGAATGTGTGTGAGTGAGTGTGTGTATATAGAGACATATCTATATCTATGTAGACATAGACAGATATCTCAAGAAACACCATGCTACTGTCAAGATTGCAGAAGCCACAGTTGGGCCCCAGTCAGAACTTCTAAGGCGGCTGGGAACATATTGCAATAATCCGACAGAATATAGAAAATGAGGAAGGGCTAACTCGACTTCCCCTGACCCCACTGCCTTTTCTCAGGAGGGTGCCAAAGAGGGTGCCGATGCTAACTCTGCAGCCATGCTCACCCTGGGTAGCCATACTTCTGGTCTCTATCCCCTTCCTGATGGCCAGCTACTTGTCAGGCAACCCAACACATAGCAGTTATTCAATAAACGTCTATTAAAAGAAACCATTTAGTCAACACTTGGCCCCAATCAAGGATTCCTTGTAAAACACTCTAGAAGTACATTCATCCAGCATTTGAATAAACACAGTAACACAACATTTACCACTCTGTGAAGGGGACCAATGTATTCTCTCAGAGTTCTCACTTTACCAAGTTTTCTTCCAAGTAGCAGTAGGCCTCACAAGGAACTGTCTCGAAGCACTTAGCCAGTGCACCCCTGCAAAGCAAGACTGAGCCCTGGCTCTTAGCCACAGGACTGCTCCATTCACTGGGGCAAGCTTTCAAACTGGCAGGGCTCTAAGACAGGAAGTCACATCTCAACTCATTGACTCTTTCACGCTCACCCGGTTGCTACCAGATCCCTCCCCAGACCCCTCAGTCAGCACCTCTCTGGCAGCCCTTACTTGAGGAAGCTCCTGCCCAACTCAGCCTTTCCAGGTGTTATGACTGCAGTGGCCCTCTCTCCATCCAGATCTTTCCAGAACCACATTAATGTGTCCTCCCTGGCAGGTAGACTTCCTCTGCCCACAAGGAGCACTCTTTTCATCTAGCACTTTTCTGTTTTGAGCAGACATCTCCCATCTGTGTGCTAAACTACTGGGTACCAGGGTACCAGGCTCAAAAGCGAACAAACCTAATATACATGGCTTTGGGGCTTCTCCTTTAGAAATAATGTGACCAGAAAAGCAGTATCAAATTGTAATTCAAAAATTATGAACTACAATGTTAATGAATCAAGACTCATTAAAGTAATAAAGTGCTTGTTTCTCCTTTTTCAATCGATATTTATTACTTTGAAAACTCCATTAGCATGTCCTGGTGGCTCAGGCCTTGAGTCTGCAGCTCCCTATAATGTCATCCATGTAAAGTCCAAGTTAGCAGCCCGGGACCAAGAACAACCAGGAAGAATGAAAGAAAGAATAAATGAATGAATAAATAACTAAATAAATGTATCTTCCTTCTCTCTCTTCCTGCCTACTTGCCGTCATTCCTGCCTGCTTCCTTCCTCTTAAAAAATTAAATTAAAAACAACAAAACTCTAGGCAAGCCCTGATGGAACAGAGGTTTGGTCAATCTCCTCTGAAGGACAACGTAAGCCACATACCCCTGGGGTCGAGTTCTGGATATAGGAGGAAACAACCAGTGTGAACAACTATGCGGAAATAAAATACAATGATTCTTCCCCCTCTCTCTTCCTGCCTGCCTGCCCACTTGCCTTCATTCCAGCCTGCACCTTTCCTTTACAAAACTCTATAAATACGCTCCATGTGCACTAACACACTAGTGAAATGCAGCTCTCTATTTGTTCACTTCAAAAGCTTACCCCTTAATAGGATACCTTTTGTTCTTTAACAAATTAGCAGATCATCCAAACTGGGTTCATTCAACGTGCTAGGCATTTCTCAGCTGTTAAGAAGTAACCCACGTGGTCAGTCAGGAGCTAGGCGATATAGAGACAAATCACCATACAAGTGGCTTCCCTGCTCTCGCTATGTGTCTGGCAAAGGCTGGGTCAGGGTCTGTTCCACATGGCCATTCAGGGCCCCAAGCCGAAAGGTGCTGCCACTGGACACACAGCTCAGGGTATCCGGTGGCAGGGCAGGGGCACTCCTACGGCTCCAGTCCCGGAATGGAGCAAATGACTCCTCACAGGCCCCTACCCAGAACCAGTCATGTGGCCCCACGGTGCTGCCTGAGGTGGGGGCCAGTGAAGAACACAGGGACAGTCACTGAGGCATAGAGGCAGCTCTGGCAACACGAAAATGGCGCATTCCCTGATCTACATTACATGTCACTCCAACAGTCACACAGATGCTAAGAGAAAGAGGGAATGCATGAGAGAAGGAAAGGAGCCCAAGCACATTCACTGGACGCACACAGGAGAATCGTAACACTGTGGCAATGACACTACTTCTCAGGAGGCTGGCTGAATGGGGACCAGGGAAGAAGGGGAACTTATTTTTAATGGATCCCCTTTTCTATCACATGCATGCACTAACTATTTTAAAACCCAACCAAAATTATTTTTAGGCTATGATGTATATACTTCATGAGTTATTTTCCTAAAATTAAGTCCAGTCTATTCTAATAGAAGAAACACCAACTCTTTGACACACAGTGCTTGAAACTAAACACCTGGAGTAACAGTGACATAAACCTATCTTCTGTAAAGCCAGCGGACAGACCCGGGCTGGCTTCTGTTTATTTTAAACACAAACATCACTAAGATACAGGTGATGAGAAAAGTACTTCAGGTGATAAACTGTCTCCTTTTGGAAACAATTTTCCTGTTATTAAAATTTAGGTATCATTTTCTAAAGTAAAGCTTCTTCTCATTAATTTTTTTTTGTACGAGTGCACAGCACCCTACACCAAACACAGCAGACAGAGTCCCCTGGGTCTCCGAAAGGACAGCACTGCTCTTTCTGACATGGTCCAACATGGGATGCCCGGGGAAGCAGTCTTTTTTCCACAGTCAGCACAGCACCCACAAATAATGTTTAACCACTTCAAGTGCCAACTGTGCGCAGGGGACAACCTCTGGGGCTCGAGACAAGGTGACCCAAGAGCACATCTGCTCCTCTCCTGTGGGTGATTTCAACAAAAGTTGAAGTCTGCCGACATTAAGCTGATGACAGAAACCATAAATAATGCAATAGGTAAACAGCTAAGTCCAGTTTCCGAAAAGACTTCCAGAATTCATTTCAATTTTCATATAAAACACAGGCCTGAAAAAAATCCCAGGCTTTCATGGCCCCAATCCCGACACTGACCCGCAAGCTCCGAGAAGAACAGCTCGTCCACGGCTACTGATGTCCTTTACCGGCTGGCTTCTAAATCTACGATAAGCACATAACGCAGCCACTTTTCTACTACAAGCGGGTACTTAAATGACCTGTGACTGTCTCCCAAGCTCTACAATATCATGTCCTTATCATGTCCTAATCTAAACTTCAGTGGAAAATCCAGTAGCTCGTATTGCTTTCAAATATCAATATTACACTTTCTAGACTCAACGTGTTTGGGCACATGAAAGTCGCGTCCCTGGGCAGGCTTTTCACCAACAACCTGTGCTGTTCTACAAGGCACGGGCACTACCATCCAACCCGCCTTTAGCTTCCACACAGGCTTAGTCAACCAATATTAATGGTTTCCAAAAACGTAGCTCAAAAGTCTTCTCAGTTGCTGAAGAAAAACAAGTAAGTTAAGTTGCCGAGACTGTCCTGGGCTTGTATGTGTCTCCACTGAGTCCCTAGTTACGAAACGGCTAATAATGCCACACACGAGACCAAACCCAATGCAAGGTTGAGGACAAAAACAAAAATGAAACAAAAACCAAAAAGCCACTTTAGATCATGCTGTGTTACGTTTAAACTGAAGACAGATGGCATTCATTTGAGGGAAGGCAAACAATTTCCAGGCCTCTCAAGCTGCAGACAGTCATAACATCATATAGCATTGATTTGAAGACATTTTTTAATATCTGAACGTCTCTGAAATCTTCAGATGAATCTTTTGTTACAGGGTAATTATTGAGGCTTCATTTTAGCAGTACATGAAACAAAGGTATGACTTGCCATTGACGCCATCTACTTCACTGAAATACAGCCGCAGGAACATTAACTAACACACACTGAACACTGACTCCATACACACACTGCTTGTGCTTTCTTTCATTTAATACCCATGTGGACTCTGAAGTGGGTCCACTTTCTCCCCCATTTTCACAGCCAGGGAAACAGAGATTAGGTCACAGGCTAAAGGCACAATCCAGCCCCAGTTCCGCTCTTAACATCCCCACCTCACTGACCCCACAGAGGGGAGAATTTAGGGGGACTGACAGAGCCAACCACTCCTTGGAGCAGGGCCTCCCAAAGCAGCCAAACATATAAGCACTTTTTAAAATGAAATGAGTGAAAATACAGCATTGCAAATATCAAGAGCAGGTATAGTCATTCAAAGTCTTTATTTTAGGGACATTTGTAATCATTTATAACACATATGTGTGTATGTGTGTATATATATATTACATATATAGCATAAAAACCAAATTTTCCCATTCTAGATGATCTGAATTTAATCTACAATATGTATTTTTCTTTTTCAAAAAATATCCTATTGAGTCTACAGAGAAAGAGGTAAGAATGCATTGTAGATACAACATATACCTGAATCTTGCTTAAATCTTAGTACTAAAGTAGTACCAAATGAAACGCCAAAACAATACAGAAACAGTGGACAATACAAACTGACAACAAAACTTGTTCAGTTAAGCTCGCATATAAAGTCACCATTCCTATCTCTTGGCAAAAACTTTTGGCACTTTTACAGAAACACATCTTCTGCTTCACCATACTACAAAAAAGGCGTACGTCCTTTACAGAAGTTCATTAAATAGTAGTTATTATCCTCACCCTAGTAGACGCAAAGCTAGTACAGTAATTTTTTGAACATTTCATACTGTATTTGTTAGTTGCCTTCCTAGCATCCATCTTCCTGTCCGCCCTGATGCACCCATCCTCTATGATGGGTGGGACTAACGCCCTCATTAGATTTCAGGATAGACCCTAATAGTCCACCAGGCACACCGTCACCGCCTCACCAGAGAGGTGAATTCAGAGATGGACACAAGCCCCAAGTTAGGCCATTCAGTCAAGAGGACTCAAGTCCAGGGGTGGGCTGTTGGAACATGGACATCTGACCATTCTGCTGGCTAAACTTGGCAGCAGGGAGTCATGGGAGTTGCTGGCAGCCAGCTTCTGAACACAAGAGCCGAGAACATTCTGAGAGTACAGCCCTGTGGAATGGGGAGAAACCAGGTTCCTGCCTGGCATATGGAATCACTTTTGGACTTTTCAGTATTCTGAGTCCATTTAAACTAGGTTTTCTGCTAATCACATGAAACGTCCTGTTTTATTTAACTAATTAAAAAAATCAGTATTGTGAGTGTAGTATCGTGACTATTAGACAGAAGTAAAAATGTGAAATTAGCTGAAGAAAGGAGGAGAGTAAATTCAATGAACGCCACACTAGCCCCTCTCCCTGAGGGGTGACACAATAGAGACACGAAAGACAGAAGATGCCAGTCATGGGAAATAAACCAAGGGGAAAAACACTCCAAAGCATTGCATAAAAATAAAAACCTTTAAAGGAGAGAAAGAGAGAAGGAAGGAAGGAAAAATGAGAACTCATGCACAGCCCCTAGAGCAGGAACAAGGTGTCACATTTTAGACAGGGGGCTGTATAGCCTAGAGAACCAGGGAGACACTGCCTCGGAGGAGCCAGAGGGGCGGGCGGAACAGGTCACAGATGCAATCTGAGTTTACTCTGAGTAGTAGGCCACTGGAGCACTTTAAAAAGGGAATGGCATTATCTGATGTTTGCTTTGAAAGAATGATGACCATCTTAGAGATGGCAAACAGGTTAGTCACCGCAGGGACCTCAGGGATGAGGGGCTATAAAGGGGGACTTGTGGTGGCAGTGCAGTGCCAAATTGAGATCGTGGTACTGGGCACACAGATCGACACACATGATGAAACTGCAGAGAATACACACACATACACACACACACACACACACATCACATGCACCAGAGCCGGTGAAATATGAGTAAGCCAGTGGGGTTCACCGACACCCACTGTTTAGTTTCTAGTTTTGCTTTGATGCCACTGTTAGGCAAGATGGTAAAAGTGGGGAGGCTGAAGGAAGGGCACAAGGACCAGGCCCCTGAACATTTCTCTTAACTGCCTGTGAATCTATAACTACTTCCAAATTGAACGTTAAAAATAAAATGTCTAACGCTGCTATTTAAGGCAAGATTGGAGAACAGTGGAAGCAGAAGCAGAACCACAAAGTTCCACTCATCAAAAAGGCTAAAATGATTTATTTAAATGTTTATTTACATATAAAAAGCTAAACTCATTGAACTCAAGATGTCTAACTCAAAAAGAGTTGGTGTTTAAATGAGTCAAGAATGAGAAAATGTATCCCCATTTGTTTCTCCTTGGACATAATGGTAAGTTTGGGAAACTATGAATTAACACATCTTTGCTAAAATATGTATTTTTAAAAAGGTTAAAATGTGATGCGCCCTGGTGGAGCAGCAGTTACGTTAATCACTTCCAGAGGATGCAAGCCACGTAACCCTAGGTTCAAGTCCTGGGGCAGGGTGTAAACAACTAAATGGAAATCAAACATTACTTTAAAAAGAAAAAAAAGTGAAAATGAAAAAGAAAGGCGCATCCTGGTGGCTCAGGCATTAAGTCTATAGCTGCGGTGTGGTTCACATAAAGCCCAAGAACCCAGGAAATAGTCAAAATGAACTAACTAAATAAAAATGCTGTTTCTTCCTCTTCCCTGCCTGCCCACCTGCCTTCATTTCTGGCTGCTTCTTTTCTTAAAAAAAGAAAAAAGAAAGAAAGAGAAACAACAAGGTTGGCGAAGATATGGAACTCACACACTGCTAGTAAAATGAAAATCAGTTCAACCACTTTGGAAAGTGCGGGAAAGATTGTGGGGATGATAACATCATAAGTTATCCAGAGACAGTGGATGTGCTGCTCCTGTTCAAAAGAATGTACATGTGCTCTGGGCCATAAAGACTGTACAGTCTCCACACTTCCAAAGAATGGTCAATTTAGTGTCCTGATCCCTCTCTACCCTGGGCATGATTAAACTTGTCACTGCCATCCCCAAGTCAGCAGAGCATGAGAAGCTAAATGTTACCCTGCCAAAGATGACCAGCCATCCTAACCAGGGATCCTGGAGTTAAAGGCAGGGATGTCAGAAACAAAAAGTGAAGGACCAGTGGCCAAGGCCAGCCACTAACTTCTTTCTACCTCTACATTAGAAGTAACCAAAATTAGGACTTGGAGCATTAACCTTCTTCATCTTTGAAATAAGAGAAATAACTGATATAGTAGCATGTTTTCATTGCAAGTAATATTTAAACAAAGAAGGGAAAGAAACAGTGTCAAGCAAGAGATGCTCATGGCTTGAACTAGAATAGGGCAGTGGACGCCAAGACAAGAAGCCCCCAGAACATGGGGCAGAAACGAGTTGAGGATAAATCAGTTTTGAGCAACTGCGTAGACTGAATGACGTGGGGAAGACAGGGAAGTGGAAGTTCCTAGGGAGGCATAATCAAGAATGCTGTTTAAAACATGTTAAGCTTAAGGTATCTCTAAAGTAAATTTGGGAAAGAAGAGGAATTGCATAATTACAGAGGGATAAAAAGGCTACCTCACCCTCTCAACAAATTTACAAAGACTGAAATCATACCCTATCAGAGTGACTTAAAACTAGAAATCAACCATAAAAAGAAAGCTGGAAGACCCCAAATTAATTGGAGACTAAATATGCTTCTGAATGACTATTGGGTAAAAGAGGAAATCAAAGAGGAACTTGAAAAATACTTAGAGACAGAGAATGAAGACACAAGTTACTAGAATCTGTGAGATGCAGCGAAAGCCATACTAAGAGAGTTCATTACAATCCAGGCCCACCTCAAGAAATAAGAAAAATCACAAACAATCTAGCCTTACATTTAAACAACTAGAGGAAGAACAATTAAAGCCAAAACTCAGTAGAAGGACATAAAAAAATTGAGCAGAAATAAGTGAAAACAAAAATATAATCCAGAAGATGAATGAAATCAAAATTTGGTTCTTTGAAAAAATTTAAAAAATTGACAAACCACTGGCTAGATTCACAAAGAAAGAGAGAACTCTCCTAACTAGAATCAGAAATGAAAGGGGAGAAGTTACAACAGAGACCATAGAAATACAAAACATCGTAAGAGACAACTATGAACAACTCTATACCAACAAAGTAGACAACTTGAGGATATGGATAGATTTCTAGAAAAATACACTCTACCAAGACTGAACCTGGAAGAATTGGAAAACTTGAAAACAATCACAAAGAAATTGAAGAAGCAATCCAAGTCTCCCTAAAAATAAAAGCCCAGGACCAGAGGGCATTTCAAATGAGTTTTACCAAACCTTCAGAGAAGTTATTCCGAGTCTCGAACTCTTACAAGATATTGAAAAACAGCAAAAACTTCCAAATACTTTCTATGAGGCTAACACCACATTGATACCAAAAGCTAATAAGAGACATCATCAGGAAAGAAAATTACAGACCAATATCTCTAATGAACATAGATGCAAAAATTCCCAAAATATTAACAAGTCGAATCTAACAATGCATCAAAAAGATCATCCACCATGATCAAATAGGTTTTATCCCAGAGATGCAAGGATGGTTCAACATACGTAAATCTATTAAAAGTCACATACCAGATCAACAAGAGGAAGGAGAAAAACCACATGATCACATCAACAGAGAAAGTTTTGACACGATCCAACACCCATTTATGATTTAAAAAAAAATCCTAGATAAAATGGGGATAGAAGATTAAACGGGGATAGATAAGCTACCTCAACATACAGGCCATATATGACAAGCCCAAAGTCAACATCAAACTCAATGGCGAAAAATTGAACATTTCCTCTAAGGTCAGGAACTAGGCAAGGCTGTCCACTCTCACCACTGCTATTTAACATTGTACTGGAAATCTTGGCAAGAGTAATTAGGCAAGAAAACAAATAAAAAGAATGCAAATTGGAAAGGAAGAAGTGAAACTATTATTATTTGTAGGTGACATGGTTATATATATATTAAAAACTCTAAAAACTGTCAAAAAGCTACTAGAACTAATCAACAAATACAGTAAAGTGACAGGTTATGAAATCAATGCACAAAAGTTCATCGCATTCTTTTATGCAAACAATACACTAGAAGAAATAAAAAAAAAAAAAATACCGTTTAAAATAGAAGTAAAAAGAATCAAATAACTTGGAATATATACTTAACAAAGGAGGTGAAAGACCTATACAATGAAAATGACAAGTCCTTCTTAAAAGAAAGAGGACATAAAGAGACGGAAAAATATCCCCTGCTCATGGTTGAGAAGAATCAACATCATTAAAATGGTCATCTCACCTAAAACAACATACAGGTTTAATGCAATCTCCATTAATAACCCATGGGCTTATTTCTAGGAAATAGAAGAATAAAACCTTAAAATTTGTATGGAACAACAAAAAAACCCAAATAGCCAAAGCAATTATGAGAAAAAAAGAATGAATCCAGGAGGATTACAGTCTCAGACACTGAGCTATACTATAAAGCAATAGTGATCAAAACAGTATGACACTGGAATAATAACAGAGGCACAGATCAGTGGAAGAGAACTGATTCACCAGAAACTGACCCACTCACTTACAGTCAGTTAAATACGCAAAGAACTCATAAAACTCAGTAAAAGAAAAATAGGCAATCCATCAAAAAATGGGAAGAGGAATTAGAGAAAGTTTTTCTGAAGTGTATATACAGATGTAATGTGCCAACAGGCACCTGAAAAGTTGTTCCTACTCGTTAGCTATCAGGGAAATTCAAATCAAAACAACGAGGTATCACTTTTATACCTGAGAAACTGGCTATTATCCAAAAGTCTGGAAACAACAAATGTTGGCGATGATGTGGAGAAAAGGGAACCATTTTACACTACTGGTGGGAGTGTAAACTGGTGCAACCCTTATGGGAAACAGTGTAGAGATTCCTCAAAAAGCTGAATATTGAAACCCCATATGATCCCACCATCCCACTTCTGGGTTTTACCCAAGATACAAAAACACTTATTCGCAGATATTAATACACTCCCATGCTTACTACAGCCCTATTCATAATAGCTAAAAACTAGAAAATACCTAAGTGCCCACATCAGATGAATGAATAAAGAAGATGTGGTGCACATATACAATGGAATACTGTTATCTGAATCAACATGGATAGTGACGGAATTATGCTAAATAAAATAAGTCAAAAGAAGAAAGATAGATACCAGATGACCTCACAGGTGGAATGTGAATAACAGAACAAAGGAACAGATGAAACATAACCAACCCTTCAACAGTTGCAACAAAACTGAAGTTACCAATAGGGAATGGGACTGGGTGGGTGGGTGGGTGGGCAGTAAGTCCTGGCTGAGACCACTGGACAATGGTGAAGAACATTTGGTGAGTTGGTGGAGGGCAGGGTATGATAATCTATATCTGAGGAATGGGGAAACTGCAGAGATGGGGAACTGCTACAAATGAGTTTATTTTAAAGTGTAGACTAAGTTACTACAATAAAAAAAAAGGCTACCTCACCCAAGAAAAAAACTTGTCTAATTGTGTGAGAATGGATTAGTCTCTGTAAAGCCTAAGAATTAAACCAATGTCCCATGAATCTCATGTGCATAACTACTGACTACTATTAAATGAATTTATTATAGTTGGACTCAGTTTGCGCCTGCGTATTTTTGTATCTGGCACATGAAATGGTTATCCATTCAGAATAAGAGAAACCATTCTTTTCTCCCTTGTAAAATGAGATTTTAGAGAATAAAACAAACTGCACGCTACTTTTTAGTCAAGGGGGTAAAATACATTAAAAATTAAACCCCTTTTCTGAGCTTGTCTTGAAATCTTGGACAAAATGAGAAAATGTATGAGAGAACCATTTGGAAACTGTGAAGCACTATACAAATGTAAGGCATTCATATTACTGACATGTATGAACAGGCATCAAGCAACTCTCAAATCTATAATTTGTAAGTAATGTATGTAGAAACACGATTAATTAAAGCTTAAAGATTCTTATCCCTAAGAAAAAAAGGACTATAAAATACATGTGGTTACAACTTTTTCTTCTTTAGTCAGATAACAGTATTTCTTTTTTTAGACACTGTTGAAATTAAAGAGGCCCTTAAAGAATTACAAAAGAAACATATTGATTATAAATACTTGGAAGAGTACCATATTATTTTTAGAGGCTTATGTAAGTTAGCATTTTTATGGTCAAGCTAGAGACAAGATTATTTTACAAAACAGGTCAGAGAGAACTTCAAATGACATTCTAAGTAAATGATGAAAATAAACGAGCACTACTGTTCAGAATTCAGACCCCAGTCTTGCAAAGGATTCACTAGAGTCAGATTTCTGGCTCTAGTAAGCATCAGCTGAGTTTATTTTCTATACCACAATGGGAAGAGGGTGGTTTCTCGGTATCAGAATAAACATAACCCCTGGGAAAATTAATCTGCTTAGTCGTACAAAGTACGCAAAGTTATTAAACTCTCTAGAACCTAAAAATCTTCCCGGTGAGGAAATACACACAAGCATGGACATATGTCCTTAGATGCTCTTGCAGCCCTTCATGCTACCATTATTTTGAACGTTCAGAACACAAAACAATTACCACTGGCAATCAGTGCACTTGTTGTTCTAGAAACTCTTAAGTCCTCTAGGTTATTTTTTATTCTTAATGTTTTTAATTGTTGAAAAGCAATCGATGCTGCAGGTGAGGAGGAAGACACACAGTGGGAAAGAAATACAGTGAAAAGAAGTTTCTCACCAGGACCTTAAGGCCCCGAAGGAAATCACAATCAATAGTTTCAACAGTATCATATTCTCTGTCTACAGATACTCTGAAATATCCATACATTTCCCTTTTTGTTTTTGCTTTATTATTCAAATAGCACATACAATATCTACTCTACTGAATCATGCTTTTCTACCCCACTCAATAATTTATCTTGACGAATGTTCCATGTGGGAATATAAAACACAATCTCATTCTTTTAAACAGCTTCACATCCCTGGGGACAGACCATCATGTATTTAACTAGTTCCCTATTGATGCACATCTACGTTGTTTGAGTCTTTTATAATTTCAAACAATGCTGCAATAATTTTGCATATAAGACTTCACATTAATGTGTGAATATACACATTAAAAAATATATATCAGACCCACCCCAGTGGTAAAGATAAAGGGAGTTGAATGGAGCACTTCCTCTTCTCTTCCTGCCGGCCTGCCTGCCTCTACTAGCCTTCATTCCTGCCTGGTGGAGTAGCCGTTTGGTCAACTGTCTCTGCCAGCGCTGTCCACTTACATCCCAGGGACCCTGCTGGCATCCCAGGATTGGGGAAACAACCAAGATATGCAACTAAATAAAAATGTTTCTTCTTCCCCTCTCTCTGCCTGTCTGCCTGCTTGCCTTGATTCTTGCCTGAAGCTCTCTTCTCCTTGAAGAAAAAAGAAAAATCCTAAGGACAGAATTGTTAGATCAAAGGTATCACCACCTGATACACCAAACTGCCCTCTTTATTATGTCAATTTATGTTCTCAACCAACCATGTAAGTTTCCACTTTTCCACAACTTTTTCATGATGACTTTCTCTCTCTCCTCTCTCTCTCTCTCTCTGTTTCTCTATGTCTCTCTCGGAAAGGTGAAGCCATCAATGAAGGCAAGTAAGCAGGCAGGCAGGCAGGAAGAGAAAGGAGAAAGAAGCACTTTATTTTACTCAGTTGTTCATTAATGGTTGTTTCCCAGGCCCTAAGTCTTGAACCCAGGACCTTGGGATATATGTGGACTGCATCTGGTTTAAACCACTAGGTTTAAACCATCTTGATGACATCTTTTCAAACACTTTCACCTCTGGCAGTCAGCTGGGTGAAAACCTGTTTCAAACTTAGTGTTAATTTGTACCTTGTTTAATATGACTAGGACTGAGTGTCTTTTCACGTTTGAAATCCATCCTTCTTTTCTCTTCTGTGAATTGTCTACATTCTTTGCCAGTTAGAGTATCAGGCTTTTTCTAATTGACTTTGAAAGGTCTTTATATAAGGAAGAAGCTAGACTTTCAACTTCATAAAGACCACAAATTGCTTTTCCTCATTTGTCTTTATATATTGATCTCTATTCATTTTACTTTACCATGGAGAAATGTTCTATCTGGCTGCTTTACTAAAAAAACAAACAAACAAAAAAAACGTTTACTGTTTGTTTTTCAGCTAGTACTCAAAAACAGTTTTAAGATAGGTGTGCCCTGGTGGAGTAGCAGTTTGGTCAGATGCCTTCTGCAGGCACAGTCCACACATATTCAAGGATCTTGGCTCATGTCCTGGGGCCAGGGGAACAACCAAAATGAACAACTAAATAAATAAAGTTCTTCCTCCTCTTGCTTCCTGCCTCTGATCATCTTCATTCTTTATTCCTGCCTGCACCTTTCATTTAAATATATATATATATATATATATATATATATATATATGATACACTACATCTGTAAATAATAACAATTCTGCTTTCTGATGTCCTTCTCTAGCTATCAACACCTGTGGCAGTGTACACCCCGTCTCATTCCCGATTTAATGGGAATTAAAACTCCAAGGTGCCACAACTAAAGATAATGCTAGCTTTGGCTTGTAACACCCATATTCTGAATGCATAGAAAATTTAACCGTTCTTTCCTGAGTATTATTTTCCGCACCTTTATCAGTCAGTTCCATAGATTTTCTTCAACATCGAATACATCATTTGCTTTGGCATTTACATGATTATTTAGAAGAAATAACAGGAAGCTGTAACTCTGTATTTGCATTGTGCTACTCAATAAATAATTCATTAACTACTTCTTAAAATAGTTCATCCCTCCTTATCAAGTCCTGGTCACTATAAAAGGCAGATATCTGACATTAGAGATTGGAAAACTGAGTCATGATGAGATTGGAAACCACCCACACCCCTTTCCTCAGTGTGGTACTTTAGTGAGTTAGAAATAACAATCAGACCTTCTGATTCCCAGTCCCATGTTTTGACCACAAGAAAGCACTGTGGCCTGAGGAGAAGAGCAGATGCCCACCATACAAAGAAGCAAGCAAGCTACCTGTGACACCCCCAGCATCACGTCCAGACCCATGAGCAGCCTCCAAGTTGGAACCTAAAACATCTGAAACACATCACCCAGCAGCCAGCATAATAGGTTCGTGCTTAGAGATACCCGACGATGCCGACATTCCTCAGCCAATTAGAATTCCTTTCAGCTGCATTGGAGGTGAACACAGCTGGAATCAGGGATGGGGTACATCACCAGAGGCAGTGACCATTCATTATTTAAACATTGTTCTAAAACAGTAAGAGAGGTTTTCCCCTGTAACACAGAAATAGGGAAACAACATTCCACTTGGGCTCAATCTCTTAAATGGATTCAATTGCATTTGTAGACACAACAGTAATTCTAACATTTTAAAAAGAAGATGTCCACACAGCTATGTGCTTGTGTTTTTTAAACACAGCCCAGCTCTTCAGTAACCAGAATGGCCAGAAGGAGGAACTTTAAATCAGTGTTGAGTGCTTCGGACTCAAGCCAATTTAACTTAGGAGCTGGCTTTCTCTGGATAAAATTCACTTACAAAGCAGCAAGCAAACCAGTCATTTAAGTTAAAAAAAAAAAAAAAAACACATATTTTTATTATCTGCTAAAAAAAAAAAGTAACCTTTTGAATGGTCTTGAAATTAGAAAAATTGGATTCAAATAAGAATCCTCAAAGTTAGAGTTTCTCAACCAGAAAAACCCGAGCACTGGGAAGAGACCAAATTCTTTAATCCATTTCAGAAGGTTTTTTGAACTTCCCTTTTGCTCTTAAAGCCACTCAATAAAACGCACACTCAGCTATTTTAACTTCAAACCACTGCCCACAAACGTGTTACACAACAGCCCGTCTAGTTAACTGGATCACTGAGCTGATGGCGAAATATGATGGGTCAGTCTTTTTCATCTTTTTTTCATTATTATTCATGAGGAAAATGCCTCAGTCCCCAGAACCCTCCTCTTTCACCCAAAACACAGAAAACGAAAATTTGTAAGAGAAGGGAAAACTCAAAGCTCAGATATGACAGTCGCGGTTGCAAAAAAAGTTTTAAACTCTGACAAATAGGCTGGAAATGAAAATTCAAGATGGATAAATCACAGCTGTTGTAAACAGACCAAAATAAGGTATATGAAACATTTCATTTCTCAAGTCAGGTGGGTCAATAAGATTAAAAAGGGGGAAATGGATTTGAAAGGGTTTTCTTTAGATAACACAAATGCGATTGAATCAGTACGAGAACCCGTCTGTGACAGAATGCAATTCCTCTTAAAGGAGGGCGATAGGGCAGGCGGTGCAATGGTATTTGAGGGGTCCCACACTCGGATAATTCAACTCCAGGCAGTGTCTCGGCTGTACTTCTGCATTTGAGACAGAGCCTAAAGACCAGGCTGCAGACTGACTCCAGCTTACAGCTGAACCTGTGGTTCGAGAAGTTAGAAAAATGATTAAGGGGACTCTCAACCACTTTCTTGATCTTTAGAGTCTTTCCAGTCAATCAGGTCACCTATTATAATCCATTGACATTATGAACAGCTATTACAACTATTTATTTCCAAATTGCATCATCTGGATGCCAAAGCACAAATCGGTCTTCCATCACATGGGCTGTAGCTTTAAAAATAGCCTCCAATTCCATAAGCCATCAAGCCAGGTCTCTTTTCCTATTCCACTTGGAATTCCATTTCTTCTCTCTTCACAATACAGGGTCACACTCCAAAAGACACGAAAGCACAGAAGACTTCTAAGAGTATCTCAAGGCATAAAAGCATACAAAAAAGTAAGGCATTTGGCATTTCAACTAACTGGTTAACATTAGAATAAAACTGAATTTGCTTCAAGAGCACTGTGGATCCCTTAGAGCTCAAAATTCCATTCTTTTACCCGAAGTGGCCTACATAACGTATCTGGGATTCATTTATGTACCACATAAAACAAAGTTTTTGAAAATCCTGCTTGAATTTAAAATTAAAATGTTACCAAAGTGTTTGGTTTCCCAATGAACTCTAAAATGTCTCTTTAACCAAAAAAAAAACCACAAAAAAAAAAACACTGGATTTTGCACATAGAATACTCCTAAACCTAATAAAAGAATTTAAAAACTATTTTCCTGCTAAAATGCCACAATGACAATCATAAAAATATATTTTTTAATATAAAGACTCAAACATTCTTCTGTTTGGGCCAGGTTTCCAAAGCAGTTCCACATACTACCCAGCAGTTTTCAAAAACAGAAAGGGTTCTGAGGGAAGGGGGTGGGGATTATAAATGTAATCGATACCCAAAATTATTATTTGGCATAACTCAAACTTTTACAAGTGCTATGTTTTAACAAAAATTTCAGAATATAAAAATTGAGACTTAACAGAAAGCACTGGACTAAGAAGGTAGCCAAACTGAAATATCCTGTGAGAAGAAAAAAAACTATTATAATGGAACTGAAATCTAATTCTATGTAAGAGGAAACAAACCCAGAAACCTTAAATAATTTGTTCCATTTTACACAGTTAATGGTAGTTCGAACAGAATCAAGTCTCTGAATTTTCAACTCAGCATTTCACTCAGCACCACAGACCACTGTGCACGGCACAAATGCTCCTTGCTGACTTGGACGTCTTCAGACAGCACGATGAATTATGCTCTATGTGACACTCACTGGCTGGTTAGACTATCCCTTACTTTAGACTATCCCTTACTTTTAAAAAACCCTTTTTTCAAATACCATACATGGAAATAAACTCTGAAGCCTGTAACAAAAGTAGACAACTTTTGAAACATGACTACCCAACATGGCAAAAGTTGAGATTTCAAACTTCCCCTGATAAGCTTAAAGAAGATGCTGGAACCTATTCTATCTTCAACAGAATACTTAGTTCCCACATTGCCGCAGAAATGAACCTTCAAACAAACTGCTGTCACCTGGGTCTGCAATCCCTGCTAAACTCAGTGCTGCTGCAGGGACTGAACACATGCTCAGATCCTCTCAGACCATTAACACCAACTGGGGGAAAGGGAAAGATGTTCTGGACAGAACTCTTCTTACCTGACCCTTCATCATCAAATACCACCCAAAAATTTTTTAAAGCACTATAACATTGAAATGTCTGGATCAAAAAATAAATTGGAAAGACAAACCAAGCCCAGGCCCAGATCTGCCAAGGAGGCTTGAAATAATACATAACATATATATATATATATATATATATACACATATTATAATTACATACATATATCATATATCTATACACCTGACACAGCATTGTAAGTAAAACCTATTCCTTCTAAAACAATCATCAAAACTCACAGATTCTACTTTTAACAAGAAAATTGAAACCAATCTGATGTCAATTATAGATCACATTGTAAATAAGAACCAAATTAAAGTTGTCAGTAATTAAAATTTTACAAGCATTACAAAGGCAAAAACGTGCCTTTTATGTAACCATAAAACAAAGTATACACTGTATCTACAGAGTGAGAAGTGTTTCCTACCAGCCCTGGAATAGAGGATTATGTTTCTGCAGGAGCAAAGATCCCTGGGATATACCTGTTACTTACAAAACCAGCTGTCTGGGTTTGGGTCCAAATCACCACCTGATCTGATCATATTATCTGACATCTCTATACAACTAATAAATTATAACCCTTTTCTTGAAACAGAAGAAATGGATCTTGAAACAGCTATAGACTTTCTTTTTTGGGTTGAAAACAATCCCTTATTGCTGCCTTCTTGAATTTTAGGGCTATTCAACAGTCCTAAAGTGTCCAAAATGCTCCTCCTCTCTTTGAAAGGATTGGAGCAGACTGACTTTGGAGCTCTCACCCACCGGCCACTGAAACTGAAAAATCCAGGGGAAACCCCCTGACACGGATTCGCCTGAACTTCTAATTTCCTTTCCAGAGCTGGAAAGAGTCGAGTTGGGAAAGTCCCCTGCAGAACAGTGTTTGCAGCACTACACTTGGGGACGGATTTAAACAGGGAGACAAGGCGGCAGCACTGCAGTACTGAGGGCTGCAAAGGGCAGAGGCGGGCGCGGACGCGGCCTGGGTCTCCGCGGGCGAGGGAGGGGCAACTCGAGCCCCCCTCTCACACACACACCCCCACCACCGCGTCGCAGGTCCACGGCAAAGCTCCGCGCTCACCCTTGAAGGTGGCACTACAGAGCCATCCAAGAGACACAGGCGTTTCATTGAAGGCGAAGTGAGAGTGAATCGAGGAGCCTGCGTGTGAGCAACTGCCAAAGCTCCTGTGTGTTGGCGGGGAGACAGGGAGTGGGGGGCGGGGGAGGGAGGCAATACGAGCCTCCTGGGGTTCTAAGATTGCGGTGGGGGGGTAAGAGGTAACATGCAATGTAGAAAAGGAAAGAATGAAGAATGGAAGAAGCAGAGTCAGGAGTAGGCAGTGGCCTGGCCAGGGAGGACGGAAGTGGGCCAGACTGAAGGGGTCCGGACCCGAGGGGAGGCAGGATGCCAGGAGAAGCTGCAGACAGAGTGAGGGACTCCAGGCAGAAAGGAAGGGTGGAGGAGAGACGGTGGCGAGGG
>RJWH01002252.1:214848-251697 GCA_004363575.1 Solenodon paradoxus | reverse complement strand
CACTAGCACAAGTGCACCATCTCCAGAGGGTCTCTTCATCCTGCTCTATGTGCTCTGCCTGGAGAGCTCCAGCGTCCGAGAGTGGATTAAGTGCATGTACAGCATGAGACTGTAGAAGCTGGAGCCCATCTCAGCGCAGAAAGAGCAGAGTAGGAATTCCCGAACTGCTACCTGGACAGGTGCCTGATGAATCACAGAGGTGTGATGAAGAGACCCAGACAGAAGTGGACCAAGACTCTGAGACAGGAAAGGAGATCAAGACTGTAGACTAATGGAAAGACAGACAGACAGACAGAGAGAAGGGAGCAGAAGGAAACATATCAAAGCAGGAATCTTAGGGCTCACCTAGCAGCAGGTGGCTTGGAGCAGAGGCAGTGGCAGCAGCCCCAGAAGACGGTGCAGCAGCGACAGAAGAGCTGAGCAGTGGTCTGATGCCTCCCAGCACTAGCTGCTGCTTTTATTCCCGCCGCTCTGGGTCTGGGGTGGTCCAGGCGCTCCTGGCAGCCAATGAGAGGAAGGAACCCGCGCCCGAAGCGATAGCGTCACCCACTTGCGTCTGCAAGCTGGAGCACCTAGCGAGACCACCCACTCATATTTGCATTGAGGTCATTGATGGAAGGACGGGGAGTGAGGACTTTATGAAAAACAAGTTTCTATTAAAATGAATAGAAACTTGGGGACAGTTTGTCCTTTTGATAAATGTTACCCTTCCAGTTCCTTGGATTTGAACATGTACCCCACTCCATCCCGCGCTGTACCGTCTGGTAGAGCAGGGTCGAGGACAGCTGGATCCCCCAAGTCTGACCCTAGGCCCCTCCCCCTCATTCAGTGAGACTTGGTGAGTTAATGTTCAGCAGTTCTAATTTGGGGCTCAAGAATGGGTCTGGTTTAGTCAGCTGGAGGGCTGGTGGGAAGCACGAGATGGAGGGAGCAGGCACTTTGCGACCTGAAGTCTATCTACTGCAGCCACCCCAGTCCCAGGCGGTAATATTATAAACCGGTAACTCCGGGCTCTCAAGTACTCATCTTTGAAATGGAGACCGTATTTTCGTCTTGAAGGACTGTTGTCATTAGTTGTCATGCACCCGTGCCCTAACAAGATAGAAATTTAAGAGAACTTTCCGGACTACAAAGAGGGTTCGTAGTATCCTGTCTTATTGTCTCATCCCCCACCTGTGTAAAACTGCTGGGACAGTCAGTCATGTGGGTAAGGAGTGCATGAAGCCATCCTCAGGGTGCAATGTCAACGTGTAAAACTCGGAGCTCCCAGCCCTCCAAGCAGTCTTCCAGTCCCCCGCCCACACCTCTTTGCTGCTTTTCCTCACTTGTTATCGCTCATCCGCTTGCTTGAGCCCTTTGCTCAGCTGCCCATAGCCATAGCTTCCCGCTGCTGTTTACCAAAATGGCCCGGTGGTTTGCGATTCTTGCCAAGTACCCGCGTTCCCCACTGGAGTCGTCATCACTAGAAAACAGGCTTCACTGGGTGCATCCCTGCGACCCTGATGCACCGAGCGCAATCGGTTTCCGGATCCCTCCGCCTGCGCGTCGCTTGACAACACCTGGAGGTTCAGATTTTCTGATGCTGCCTAGAGCGGGTAGGTGCGCCGTGCCACCGCCATCTGGTCGGAGCGCACCGCCACCGTCGCGGCAGCCGGCAGGGTCGAGGATCCCAGCGCGGCAAGGACCGCAGCGGCATCCGAGATTGTGCGCGGCATGCAAGTACCCACTTCGGTGACTCCCCAGGAAGAACAGAATCTAGTCTTAAATGTACGGAGAGTGACCATCGCCACAGACAGCATCCCAGTCCTCAGTGCCCAGACACCTAGGCATTTCCCAAGACACCTGTTTCGCTGCACATTTCTTCCAGTTTGTGAACTGAAGTGCTCCAGGACGCCTAACTGCCAAGACACTTCTTTTTAACTTTCCTAATTCTTTGCCCTGGGGCGGCACTGCCGCGGGGAGCCACAGCTCAGGGCTGGGTGTGTGGAACTTGCTTTCTGCAAGCAGACACGCAGGGTGGTGAGTGACAACAGGGTAAAGGGTCTGAGCTGTGAGTCCCCGCGACAGACCCAGAGCAGGGGAGGGCAAAGGAAACTTGTGGGGCAAGGGAAACTGGGGGCGGGGGCGGCAGCAGCGGCGCGGGGGCAGCACTTGGCAGGGTGTAGAATTCCAGGTTCAGTAAGTCCTAGAATCTAGAAGCGGTCAGCCATGGCTGAGAGCCAGTTTGGGGCTTTGGAAACCAAAGTTTAGGTCCCTGGTCCTGGTTTTCTATGCGAATTTACAGAACTAAAATGGAGACCAGGGTATATAACGAGTACTTCGTGAAATAGAGATTGAACGCTGCCACCTGATGCTTTTATATGTAATGTAACGCTTTTTCCTCTGATGCCAATGTACTTTTTTAGAAATTACTCATATTCTCAAGATCGGAGTTTTCTAATATACTAACATTTTGAAACAATTTCTATGCATGTGTGCCAGTGGATAGCATTTTTGTAGTTATCACCAATGTAACAGCGACTACACATTTTTTTTTAATAAACAGCTAACTCATCCAATCTGTTTACTGCCCTGTCACTTTGGGTGTTTAGAACTCTACTGCAGCTACCTCCTGCCTTCAAAATCGACATCGTTCCACACTCTAAAACTGGGTAAAAACTAACCAGGAGCTGCACTGTGGGACCTGATTCTGGGTTGGTGCTAGCGTAGCCTCCTGACATTTCAAGTGCTATTTTGACCAGTCTCCCTTTGGAGAGACTAAGATGAACTCATCTCTCAAGAACTCTATGAGATCGTAAGAAGTGCCTGGTGCAGATCTGGGGGCCAAGGTAAGAAAAAGAAAAGTCTTTTTTTCCATGACTTTTAGTACTATGTCTTGCCCACTAGTAGGCACTCTGCTAATGCTTGTGTAAAGAGAGGAAATTAATTCTTTATGCCAATTCACCAGCCAGTCTCACCCTGTTACGAGGCTTGAATTCAGCCTGCAGTAACTCCAGACCTAGTGAGGTAGAGCCACATTCTGCTTGGTTCTGAACTGTGGGCAACCATTTCAGGCACATTCCTCCCATTCGACTTATCTGTGCAGACTCAGATTCCTGATAGAAGTTTCCTGGAAGAGTCAGGGAAATAAAGATTAACAAAGAGATCTTCCTAAAGACTAGGGTCCCTTTTAAAACCATTCTTCTTTGAGCCCATTTCTTATTTTCTGTGGGAATTCAAAGTTTTGATCTCTTCCTTTGCCAGTTGCTTCAGTTGTGTCCCTGAAACTTCCCTAAACTTCAGGACTGAAAATGCATAATCTAGAGGAAGCCATTCAGGAAAATACTGTTTTTGATAGAGTCCATTTATTTTAGGATCAAGCCCTTGAATTTAGGATCTGATTTCATAATTTTTAAACCTGGAAAACATTCTGGTTCTGTTTTTTTTTTTTTTATTATTATACTGATAAATTCTAATTTTAATGTTTATTTCTATTCCCTTAAGTTGGATTCCTGGGGTTTTTGATTAAAACTTTCTTAAAGATGATTTGTAGTGTGTGTCAGACCTACATCTAAATGAAAATTTCCATACAATTAAAAGAATTATACCTAAAGACCTGCTCATTTAATCCTATACAATTTGTGTATGATACAGATTTAACAACAGCAAAACCCAAATAATAACAACTGCTGCCTAAGTAGTCACAATCATGCAAATTCATTCTCTTCTGCCTAGGGGGAATTCAGAACTTTAAATTAACTGCGGGATTTCAACTGAAAATTGATTGTGTTGGGTTCCACACTGAAGGAGCTTAGAGTTTCCAGTCTGTCTTAACAAGTGAAAAACTGAACAAACTGAAAAAAACACCAAGTCTTTTAGGATCCTTAAGAGAGGTGAACACTGGGAAAATGTTTTCCCTGAAACCTGGAGAGACAGGAGAATACAGGGAGAAATGACTTACTGGACTAGAGACTCACAAGACCAGTCCTCTGAGGTTCCCTATGCCTGGAGCCAGGTCTGGGGCAGGAAAATCTAACCTCTAACTGACTTACTACTAGAGGCTCAGTGTAGACAACTGAGTTAAAAACTTTCAGGGATACCCATTCATAGGTGGTTTCTCCCCTTCCCCTAACCCCAGTTATGTTGAGTTTTACCTTCCAGGTCTAGACTAGATTCTCACAGTCCACATGGAAGAAAAATTCCCTGGTGGAATTTGCCTGCAGGAGCTACACTTGGTTCTCACAGTAAATAACAGAGGAAAACCCCTTTGTGCTTCCAGAGGATGTCAGGGGAATGGAACCATTTTGAAATACACTAGAGCATTCTATTCTTCTGAAGAAGGCCTGCCTCAGAGAAATTAATCAGAGCAGGAGGTATTATCATAACCAACTGGGTCATGGGGATGGTAAATACCTAACTACAGTCAGCTCTTGTGTTCCAGCTGCCTACGGCCTGGAATCAAGGACATGGTATTGGTGGATTTTAGGGTAGACAATGAATGAGAAAGGCATTTGTAGCAGAAGGAAGGAATGGATTATGTGATCTTGAGTTTCCGTAATCTCTCATTCTTGGAGTATGAGAAAGCCTGGCTGACTTTCTTCTAGAGTTAACTTGCACTGGGAGATGTTCTTCCCAACCCCACAGACACCTTCATTGTGTGGGCTCTAGGAGAGATTTCTTCCAAGGTCCAGAGGCTATTTTTAGGGTGTCTTTAGCTATCAGGGGAAATGCTAAGTGTGGTAAACCAGTGTCAAGCTGGTCATTCAGAGGCGGCTGAATTCTGCCAGTGATGTAAGGGAACTGCTCTGAATGGGTTCTGTTTAGATGATTAAAGTTCACCCTTGTTTCAAAGTCATAGGATCTAGAATGGCTTTATTCTGCCTAATAGCAGTGTTCTGTGGAGAAGAGGGCTAGAATTATGAGTATGTCTGCTGTACCAGCTCCATTCAGAGATGACTGCTTGAGGCTACTGAAATGATTTATCAGGGGGTGCCAGAGTTGCGTACCTAGTTGAAAATTCTAATATGAGTTTGCATGCAATTAGAAGGGTTACATCTAAGCACTCCTTTAATTCTATAAAATTTGTGTGTGATATAGACTCAACAATAATAACAGATCCACTATAACAATTGCAGCAATAACAACGACACAGATTTGTTCTCTTTAGTGTGGGGAAATTTAAAACTGTCAAATTAATGGGAGAAATTCAATTGAAAATTTATAATATTGGGTTCAACATATAAGGAATTTAGAAGTCATGATGACAAGTGAAAAAGCCGAATGGCTAAAAAAAAATTCTTCTAGGATCCCTAAGAGAGGTGAAGACCTAAGGTCAAATAGTTTCCCCCATGTTTGGAGAGACAGTTGAAAACAAGGAGTAATGACTTAGCAGGAGCAGAGACCCACAAGGGTAGATCTCGACTGGCAGCAGTGCTGGAGTAGGAAAACTTATGAATTGTGGGAAGTTCAGTGTGGACAGTTCTAAAATTAAATACTGGTGGGCAACCAGTCATAGGGAGTGGGGCGAGGCATGTGCAATTCTGTGCATTTTACCTCTTGGAGATGGACCAGGTTCACACAGCACATATGGGAGAAAAATCCTCTGATGCTTCCAGCAAGTTAAGAAGAGACCCATTTTGAAATACATCAGAGCATTCTGTTTTCCTTTACAAGGTCTGCCCTCAGGAGAAGCTAGTTAAACAGAACCTAAATGCTGAGATTTTCTCAGAGCCTAATTGACTTGGAGAAAGGGAAATTCCCAACTACATTCAGTTTTAATTGTCGAAGTGGGATAGGGAGCACTCGCCAAATTTACCGTCTGGGTGGGGGGACAGATAACTGACAAATGTGTGAAGTTTTCAGTCCAGAGGCATGGCTTCACTAAACAAGACTGAGACCTCCCCAGAATTTTATGCCTCTGGAAAAAAAGGAACACAAGAAAAGAAAAAATTTTGTTATGGCAGAGACTCCAGAAGAGGAGAAGACTAATAGCTGACCGCTCAAAGGTAGAGAAAAAGCACTTTATCGCAAGCACCACTGGTGCTGGTTCAGGAGTATTGTTACCCAAAGCTGAGCAATGGGGGGGTTTAAGGGAGCTCCTTTTATACTCTGATGTAATTATTCCTCTCCTTGGCTACGTGTGGCTTCTGCTGGCAACTCATCAGTTATATACAACTGTGCTTGTTTGTCCTTGGTCACGATAATAGGACATAGCTTCAGTCTCCGTAGGACCATGGAAAATTCCTGGCAGATTAACTTTTGCATTGGGGTCAGGCAAAAGGTCTTCTACCACAATCTTGCCTTTTGCAACAACCTGGTTGGAACTGGGAGAGTAGTCTGAGGGGAGGGGAGTAGGGAACAGTTAAGAGAAATAAGCCAGAAAGGAAAAAAGAGAATTACAGGATGGTTTCACTCCTGTGGAATATAAAGAAACAAAATAATTGACCCGACAAACCCCAATAAAATTTACTGGATGCAAGAATGTGACTGACAGGTGGTGGGAGGAGGGAAGGAAGGAACATGTCAGTTGTAAAGGACTCTAGAACTCTAATCCTGGGTGTGATGTGAAATACATACAGACTGAGGTGTGATTGCAATGTCCTAAAATGCATATGGCAATAGAGACAAATAAAAAGAATTATCAGAAAGACTAAGAATTAATTATAGGATTATAGAATGCCTCCCACTGCTGCCATCCCCCAAACTTGTGTACCTCTAAGAGGTAAAACATACACATTAGTATGTTTCAACCTCCACCCCACCCAATTCCATGACTGGATGCTCAAGAGCTTGTTGTGTTTTTGTTTTTTTTCAGCATTTTTAATATTTAAAATTTTTATTTAGTTGTTCACACTGGTCATCCCCACCCCCCACCCCTGAACCTGGGACTCAAACCCAGGGGTGTGTGGCCTGTACTCCTCCAGAGATGATTTACCTAAGCAGTGTTCCACCAGGGTGTGACCTAAGAATCCCAAGAAATTACTTTCAGAATTGTCCACACTGAGCCTCCAACGGTTTGTAAGATCTAGTTCAGGTTTTCCTCCCTGGGCACTGGTACCATATGAGATTTATCTACAGTAGTTCCTTTTACCCAGTACATCTTGTTCTGCTATCAATAAAACAAATGAAAAGGAATAAGAGAATATAAAATCTACCTATGGTAGGAATATCAGATTTAACAAATTGGGGATTTTTAAAAATCATAATTTTTATGCTAAGTGCTTTAATGGATACAAGTAATTAGTATGCAAAAGTAGATGGACATTATAAGCAGAGAGATGGAAATCCTTACAACTAAAAATAAATGCTAGAAATAAAAAACACTGTAATAGAAATGAGTAATGCTTATGAGTAGACTAGACATAGTTGAGGAAACAATCTCTGAGCTTGAGGATATCTCAACAGAATCCTTCAAAACTGAAAAGTAAAGAGAACAAAGACTGAGAAAAAAACAAAACAAAACAAAAAAGCAACTCCAAACATCCCAGAGCAGAATATCCAGGTACTGTTTAACAACCCCAAAATGTGTAACATATCCATCACAAATGAGGGAAGTGAACAGAGGAACTATTTGAAAAATAATCACTGAGAATTTTCCCAAATGCATGTTAGACATCAAATCACAGATCCAGGAATCTCAGAGAACACCAATTAGTACTAATACCAAAATAATGACACCTAGACATAGTAATTTAAAAATGTAGATAGTCAAAGAAAAAGAAAGATTCCAGAAAAACTCATAGAAAAAATGCCTTATCTCTAGAGGAACAAAGATAAGAATTGCCTCTGAGTTCTCCTCAGAAACCGTGCAAGCAAGGAAAAAATGGGGTTGAAATAAAAACAAAGCCATCACCCTATACTTCCATACAATGTGAAATTATTCTTCAATGAAGGTGAATTAAAGATATTCTGTGGCAAATATTGAGGTAATGTGTTGCTAGTATGTCTGCCTTGCAAGAATGTTAAAAAGTTTTATAGAGAGAGAAAAAATAATATGGGTCATGAACTTGACTTTATGTAAAAGAAAGAAAAGCATCAAAGGATTAAGTGAAGGTAAAATAAAAAATTATTTTTCTTATTCTTTATTGATCTAACAGTTGACCTTTTGTTCAAATCATAGTAGCTGCGATGTATTCAATAATGTATACTTATGTTCATATACACCTGCATCTATGTTTAAGTATGATATATATAAATAAAATGAATGACAATAGTGATATAAAGGACAGGAGGGAGGAATAAAGATTATTTTGTTATTAGAAGGCTCTTTACACATGAAGAGGTGTAGTTTTATTTAAGAGTGAACTTGTAATAGTTGTAAATATAGGTATATTGCAAACTCTGTGACTAACACTATAAATAATTTAGAAAAGTATATATGAAATGCTAAGAAAAGAGAGAAAATTGTTGTAAAATACTCAAAACCACAAAAGGCAGAAAAGTTATAGAAGACAAAAATAGGAAACTAAAATGCAACAAATAGAAACCAGCCATAAAAATGGTAGATATTAAACCAATGATATCAATAATCACTTTGAATGTCAGTGGTCTAAAATGTACCAATTAGAAGACAGACACTGTCAGAGTATATAAAAAACCAAGATGCACATATATGCTATTTGCAAGAAACTCTTTAAATATAAAGACACATGCAGATTAAAAGTAAATGGATGAAGACAAATATATGGAATTCTACATAATTTCAGACAGAGCAGACTTTAAAGCAAGGAAAGTTATCATGGATCAAGGACATTGCATAATGATAAAGGGTCATTTCTCCAAGAAGATATAATACTCCTTAATGTGTAACAATAAAACATCAAAATTTGTGATGTAAGAACTGATAGAAATGTAAGGAGACCCAGATGTATTTATATCATGGTTGGAGACTTTAACATCCCTTTATCATAAATGGATACAAGCAGCAGTTAAAAAATTAGTAGGGACATCACCATCAATCAACTGGGTATAATTGACACCTATAAATTACTTCATTTAAAAACAGAGCAATGTATATTTACTCCAAGTTCACAAGGAGTATTGACCAAGACAGACCACCTTCTGGTCATAAAATTAACAGCTTAACAAATTTGAAAGAATAAAAATCATTTATTATCTGCTCTCAGATCACAATGGAATTAAAATAGAAATCAGTAACAGAACCTGAAAATATCCCAAAATACATGGAGATTAAACAAAGCAAGACTGAACCCCGAGGTTGACGATGGATTTTGGGTAATTATGATATCAATGTGTTGATATAAGCTCATAAGTTTTAGCGAATGTAACACTTTGGTGGGGGATGTTGATACCAGGGAAAGCCGTGCACATATCTTAAGTGCAGGGGGAATATGGGAAAGCTCTGTACCTTCCTCTCAATTTTGCTGTCTATTAAAATTTCTCTAAAAACATATTTATCAAAAATTGATTGTGTTGTGTAAAGAAGGACAAGACCAAAGCTTTCCATCAATGATTTTACTGATGAACTTCGAGAGGCAAATCTTTTGAATCATTTCCTTACAACGTGTTTAGATTTAATGTCCCTACCAGGGAAGGGGCACAGAAGAGGCTGCCAAAGAGAGTCAAGAAGTGAATCCTGATGGGGATTTTGCTGAGACTTTAGAACAAGTGAATCTCTGTAGACATTGGAGGAGGGGAATGTTAATGGTTTATTAATAACTTAGATGTAAAATTACTGAAGAGATGTTGCAGGTGCAGGATGAAAGTCAAAAATAAAAAATTTACAACTACCATATATTGAGTTCTAGCTGTGTGTCAGCATCAAATATGTTTCTCTTATTCTCAATAGTTTAATAAAATGGATATTATTGTTTTTGTTTTACAAGCAAGAAAATTTTAAGAGTATTTGGCTTGACTTCATTGTATTTTCCATGTGCCACTGAGGCTCTGTGATACCTGAACAGGGCTTATCTCTGTGCCATATCTGGTAAGAGGTCTGGTCTCCTGGCTCTGACTCAGAGAAAGATATTGGAATGTCTGTCTACTTCAGAGTTAATGTGATTTATAGTGAGAGGCTCAATGACAGGCATGAATCATTTTCAATTCCTGGCCCAGCATTTGAGAGATGAACAGTTTTGCAGCAGGAAAATAAACGTCAGCCTTGCCATTAAAGATAGGTAAATTAATAAAGAATAAAACCAAAATCAATTTAAAGCAACACTCATAAAATGAAAACTTTAAATGCATCAGTGTTCAAACATGACTCTAGATGACTAAATTTCCTCTATTTTTTGTTATCAGTTGTTTCCCCTTCTTTGAAATTGCAATTGTTGTAGAGTGTTTCACTTTGCTTGTGAATACTGTGGCAGGGTGGGATTGGAAAGAGAACTGGCAATCAGGCAGTGAGTTCTAATTCCTTCCTGTAACTCAAAGGGTGTGATTTTTGAGAAAGTTATTTGGACCTGTATTTCCACTTTTGCCAAATGAATTGATTGGATTGAGAGACTCTGATTTTCTAATTCTGAGAATCTACAAATATGCTTTAAACTTTAAGTTGCATTCATAAAACTTTTTATAACACCAAGTCATTCACTCTTTGACTTCCTCCACTTAATACCTGGGACAATCTAATTATTTCAAGGTACTTAGTTGAATAACATCTTTAAAATCTCTTTTGCGCTGAAGACATATTCAAAGTTTCCAGAGCTTGGGAAGTAGACAAAGCGGGCAGGGTTTTGTTCTGCTTACCTTAATCCATTAAGTCGGGACTAATTGACAAGGATTGTTAAGTGCTGAGTGCTTTGAAAAAGAGGTTGTTGACTGGACATTGAGTAAATGTCCCGTAGAAGGTCAGAAAGTAAAGTGACTAAATAGAGGGCAAGTGACAGAGTTTCTGATATGGTATACATCTACTCAAGTGCGGGGCAGGGGATGAGGAGACAAAACAACTCCCTTTTGCATCAGGTGTCATGATCTGTGAGTATTCTGTTGAGAGAGAATCCTCCTGAATACAATCTGGATGACTGTATTCACTCCTCAGGTATGTGTCTAGATATCACACAATCTCAAGTATAAAATATTCCTTCCTTAGCAGCCTTCAATTTTTGTTTCCTTCAGTATTCCTGTTCATATGTATTACAGAAAAGAAAGGGAGTTATTGAACCAACTGGTATTATGTATGTTGCAGCCCTGGTAGGGTTGGGAAAGGAATGTTCTACTATCACACACTTCCAGGCATTGACAGGTTATCATGATGCAATTAAACGCCAATATTGGGACTTGGACTTTGAGTTCCATACTTTTAAAACCTGTTAAATTCCTTTGACAATAATCAAATAACAGAGTTTTAATTAATTGAGTAGTAGATTAAAGCCCATCTAAAAAAGACGATTGGGGAAAAAAAAACCAAAAAACCAAGCAACACCTGTATCCAACATTTAGACTTCACTGAAGTTGGGTAGGCAGATTGTTAAAATGGGGATGGTACACCTGAGCCCCTGACTTTCTGCCTCCTAAGCATGGAGAGGCTTTCTAATGAGTCCCTGCTCCCAGGGGAGAATGTGATATTATTCATGGTGAGGCATCAGGGCTTGCAGAGCTTTGACTTACGATCTCTCACCACCCTGCTCAGTGAGACAAACCAATGGCCTAAAGTCTAGAGCCAAGGACACTATTACGGTGGGCTTTAGGGAAGACAAAGAATGAGAAAGAAGGGAGGAATTCACTAAGTGTCCATAGGGTTTTCCTGGCTTCTCATTCCTGGTAAACGAGAGGGTCTGGCTGACTTTTCTTGCAGAGCAAAGTTGACTTGCTTTGAGGGCTGTTCTTCTCAACTCTAGAGGCACCTTCTTTGCTGTAGCTACCAGTAGAGGTTCCTTCCAAATCCAGAAGCTGTTTTTTGGATGTGTTCAGCTGCTCAGAAAAGAACTAAGTGTGGTGAAAAAGGGTCAAGTTGGTCACTCTGAGAGGTGGATGGACTCAGTTGGTGACATCAAAGAATTACTCTGGATGGTTTCTTTTAGGCAATTGAAATGCTCCTTTGGTTCAGACTCAGCAGATACAAAATGGCTCTTCTCTCTCAACTGAGAACAGTGTTCCATGGAGAAGAAGGATAGACATAAGAACATTCCCACTATACCAAGTTCCATAAAGAGATGACACACTTAGGATATTGTCCAGGAACCACAAGGTGTATTTAAGGAGATTTCCACTAATTTGAGTTGCCTGGGATAGGGATGAGTATGGCTTCGAGGTCTTATGCAACTGGTGATGAATCTTGACTGTATCACTCACCTATTGTCCTTGAGTGGATAATCTCCCAGAGCTACAGTTTCTCAGCATGGAAAATGGGAATTATAATAACTACATGATAGCAATAAAGATATTTTATATTAGACCATATAGATACATTGCATGTCATAGAGTAGATGCTTAAGAGTTCTGTTATTATTACTACAAAAGCTTCTCTCTTCAGATGCCAAATTACATCATGTTAATACAGTAAATCAAGTGGAGTGATTATACATTCCTCTGCTTTCTTAAGAAGGCCATCTATATGTCTTTAATTCACAAAATAAAGTCACTTGCTGAGGCCACTACAGAATAAATCTGCCTTCCTCACACCTGGCTGTGTTGCAGCCTCATTGCCAAGCAGGGTTCATGACAATTTATGTTAAACATCTGACACATTTTCTGGCAAAGAGTAGACACTCAAGAGTGGTGGCTATTGTAATCACTGTAACAAAAACGTGCCTTTTTAAGTGCAAAATTATATCACCTTATATGGATAATTAGATAAAATGCCTTGAGTACTCCTTTATTTTCTTTAGAAGGATGTACTAAATAGAGTTTAAATTCTTTCTTAAGGATTCATTGACATTGTCACTCAGTGTGTTGTGAGCTAATGCTGACTGTTCTTAGGGCTATAGAATAAGTAACTCCAGTCTAGATGATGGCACCCTTTCTTTTTGAGATCTAAAATTAATATAATTTTATGGCTATCCTATTGTATTTCTTCTCATTACATTAGCAACTATCATTTCTTGCTGGTGTCATTGTAACTGTTGTTTGCAACAATCCCTTCACCCCCATTTTCATTTGGTATGCAGTGAAATAAACAATAAAATCTAAACTTTGCAGAATGATTTGGGAACAATGTACCTATTTATAGACATTGAGTGCAAACCTATAAATACTGGTCAAGGACTATGGTCTTTAATACATCTACTCAACTAATTTGTTCTCAAGAGAACAGATGCAAAGCTTGTCAGAATTACATGTAGACATAGTTGAAACAGATGCTATGTGAACATTTATGAGTCATGATCAGGAACTTCATGGTCTTTTATGACAATAGCTTCAACTAACTTGTGCTCAAGGAAGCCATAGAAAACAGCCCAATGAGTTAGAACTGTGTATGAATGATGAGCCTACTGACATTAAAGAAAGAACTCAGTAATAGTCATTATGGTAATTATGAATTGCTGTGACCCCTATTTCAGTTATTCAGAGGTTATTTTCTTGGTGTCTTCCATGGCTCAGGTAACTGCCACAACTGCCTTTCAATGCCTGCAAAATGCTAGGTCCTGGAATGCTGCCGTAGCACCCCCCTTCCCCCCTCCCCCCGAGTCCTTGGCTGTGCTTGCCTATAGAAAAGAGAAAAAAAAGTAGAACCATCTAAATCCTACCTTCCATGTCACGTAAGACATCTAATTGGAAAAAAATTGCATTCAGATCCTACCTTTAAGGAAGTGTGGGGAAAATAAATTAATGTAATCTATGATATCAACAGACCAATAAAGAAAAATCACATGCTCATATCAATAGATGCAGAAAAATCATTTGGAAAAATTCAACATCCATTTATGAGAAAACACTAAATAAACCTAGAATGGAAGGAATTTTTCTCTACTTCATAAAAATATTTACAAAAATCTACAGCAACATCATACTTAGTGGTGATAAATTCAAAGTTTTCTTAACTAAGATTAGATAAAAGGCAAGAATGTCCCCTTTCACCACTCCTTTTCAACATCATATTGGAAGTTTTTGCTAATGAATTAAGGAAAGAGAAGGAAATCATATTGGGAAGGAAAACAGAAAAAATTCCTGTAATTAATAAGCAGTTATAGCAAGGCTGCAGGATACAAGGTTAATATAAAAATGTCAACAGTGAACAACTTGAAGTTGAAATTAAAAACATAGTACTGTGTACTTAAGCATCCCCCAAATGAAATACTTAGGTATAAATCTAACAAAATCTGTACAGGCTCAATATGAGGAGAATTATGAAACTCTGATAAGTAAAATCAAAGAATAGCTAAATAACTAAAGAGATAGTCCATGTTTATGGATAAGAATACCCAATATTGTCAAGCTGTTACTTTTTTCCCAACTTGATCTATAGATTTAATGTAACCTAGTAAACATCCCTACAAGTTGTTTAATGAATATTGGCTATTATTAACTAATTCTAAAGTTTATATGAGAGGCAAAAGTCCCAGAATAGTTAACACAACACCTTGAAGAAGGGCAAATTTGGAGGACTAATGTTACTGCAAGACTTACTGTAAAGATACAATAATCAAGAGAGTGAGAGATTGGTAAAGAATAGGCAAATGGGTCAATAAACAGAATAGATCACCAAAAAACAGACCCTGGTAATTTAAGTCAACTAATCTTTGACAAAGGAGCAAAGGCAATACCAAGGAAGTATGGAAAGTTATTTTGTTTTCCAGCTGTCTGGGACAGTTGAAAGAACCTGAGCATACTGAACAATTTCTAGGATAATAGCCAAGTGCTCTGAATATTCCCAGCCTGTCACAGATAAGGCTTAAATCAAAGGAATGGGTCTTTAATAATGGATCATCCATCAATGAGAGGAAGTATTTTTTTTCTCTTAGAACCGAAAGGCTCTTCAGATCTTAAGACATAAATGCTACTCTAAGAATTTCACCTTTGCCCTACTAGTGTCTTATGGTTATGAATATCCAATAGAGGACAGAAACTTCACTTTCTCTTCCATTTATTACTGCCCACAAATGTGATTTATTCTCGTGTAATTTTATAATGGGTATTATCAAGTAGGTTGTCCTATCTCAGATCCTCATTTTCTTCTATTATGAGGAGTGCACAACTGGAGTGCACACAATGAATGTATAAAGGAGGCAAATTTGTGTGGGTTTCATCTCTCTACATTTGAAGAGTTCTCTGCGGTGAACCCACAGAAGCTAGAACAGGGCCACAGCCACCCAAGGACTGGCAGGGAGCCTATAAGACAGTCTTACCTGATGCTGCCCCTTAGGATGAGTCCTTCAGGGACAATTCCCAAAGGTGTAAAAAGGAGGGTCTCATTTGAGCACTATAACACTGTTCTCTATTGAAAGTATTACTGTTCTGCATACATAAATGTCAGAGCACCGTATAGCCTACTTAAATTTCTCCCGGTATCTATTCCAACTTGCATTCTGAAAATGGAATCCCAGCTAAAAAACTGAAATCCTCTATTTTCTATTCCATGAAACATCCCTGTTGTGATTAAACCCATAGAAAAATGTTACTGATTATTTTATATCACTCTAAAAGTATACAGAATCTCACAAGACAGGGATCTATGTCTCTTTGCAGAACCGCTGATAAATGGTTACAGGGATAGCTTTGTGTTATGAAAGACTTTTAGTGAGTCCCGAGAACCCCCAACCCCCACCCCTTGGCCCCCAAGGGGAAGCGGGGGTTGGAGAGAAGGCTTCTCATCAGTGCTGTTTGTCAGGCTGGTTGAGTCATGGATCAAGCTCGCTAATGTAGCCATGGGAAAAATACCAGAGAGAAATGCTTTTTATTTAAATAAACTGGGGGATATTTATAATTGGAAATTAATCTTTTTTGAAATTAAAAAAAATGATCTGAGCAAGTGTGCTCTCCTGGTTAATAATTGTGGCTAGAGTCTGTTGACGGGGATTTCAGGCAAGGATAATCTCAGGATCATTCTTCTGGATGGTATCTTTCACCTACCTGTTGCCTGCTTCTTCATCTGAGGTTCAGTATGAATTATGTTCTCATGGAAACTTTCTAATGACTTCACCCCAGGCTCTTATTTGCATTTTGACAGAGTCCTGACCAAAGGCCTTATCTTGGAATATTAGACAGTTTGACAGCCATTGAGAAATCTTCTTTTGGACTATTGTATAGATCTCTATTATATAAACCTCTGTAATTGTCTCTAAAACAATGATAAAACATGGACTAAATTAATCAGTATAAATAATAGTTCAGTTGACATGATGAGTATTCACATTTTAGGCTATTTGTGTAGGAATATCTTTTTGAAATTGTTTGAAGCTCATTGTAAATATTGTCTGAAAAACCAGGAAAAGCTTGAATGAAGATATGTAATTTGCTACATATATATTTAACGTTATTAAGCCATTTAAGCTATTACTAGGTGCAATTTCTTAGTTGCTGGGAATAGACAAATGAAAAAGGATTCTGCCCTCAGGAAATGCTAGGTCTGAGTCAGTCTATATTAGCATGACCTCTTCAATCTTGAAGTAACTTTTACACAGGAAAACCTGACTACCTGAAGCATTTACTTAGGGAACCCTATCATATCCTCAGTCTTGAACCACTGATATCTCTATAAAAGCACTGAGCATCAAGATAAAATGGAAAAGTTTCAGGCAGTCATCCAGAACTTTCTATGCAATAGAACTCTGAATGTTCTGTAATGATGTAAATGTTCTTCTATATTTGTGCTGTTGGATATCTGATGTCGCAGCCACCAGCCACTTGTGGTATTAAACATTTGATATTGGCTAGGGCAACTGAGCAACTGATTTTCAAGTGTTATTAAATTTAAATATAAATCACTCCATGGCCAGTGGGTACCATTTTGGACAGTACAGATTCTAGACTCTTTTTGTTATGTAGCTAAAATAGTTTTTGACTGATACCTTGTTCTTTTTCACTTGGATATTTTGGTACTATGAGCTGTACTATATGTCTTAAATGAAAGTGGGTAAGTCACAGCAGTGACAATTCAACAAGTTCCATATTAAGTGGGAGAAATTATTTACTCAATCAAAAAGACTTTTGGGGCATTACCGTGTGCAGGGTACAGTGACGGGATCAGATGTATGTGAACTTGCTCCTGAAGGACCATAGGGTCTTAGGATATATAATTCATCAGTGCTTATAATCCGTATCTTTTGGTACCTGTATTGTAATGTATATAAATATATACATACACATATATGCAGTAAAATATACTGTCTATACAGTAAAATATATTTATTTTACTGATGGAACTTTACATCATGACAGTCTATAGGTTTAAGGTGTGGAATATTTTTTCTACTCTCTTTTTTCCTTTCCCAGACACCAAATATAATGTATCAGAAGTTTCTGGCTACTTAAGCCTGAAAGCAAGCAGAAGCCAGGCAATATCTCTGTGTTGTGTAAAGGGGAATCCTATGTCCTGATGTGACTGAGAAAATAGTGTTTAATTTCCTGTCCATTAAAAAATATTGGAAGCCCATGCAGGAAAGATTTAAGAGGCATTTCTCATGCAGCTTAGCACGCTGGGGAGGTATCATCTACAGAAAAAAAAATCAAGAAAAATGACAGGGGTTTTATCTGTTTTCTTTTTCAATATTACTGGCATAGCAATATGCCTTCTGGCACCATCAAACATTGTAGGTATGATTAGCTAAGATTGTTTAAATATAGTCACCTTTCCTTTATGGTGAATCGCAATTTCTGGCTATTCCTTTAAATACAGTTGTTATTTTTTAAATGACACATAAGTGTCTCAAATCATCCAGCCTTTTGGTGTGAGAAAAGATAAGATCATCTTCATCCATTTCAGGAGCCAGGATATGACATGACTAACTTCTATGCTGTTTTAATTAAATCAATTCTTAAATTATGAAAAATGTCCTTTTTTCTAATTATAAAAAATACTATAAGCAAGATTTAAAATATTAATACAATGCAGAAAAGTATGAGAAATCAAAACTTATTTGAAAGTCCAAAGACAACCACCATTCACCATTTATGTGACCATCCTGTTGGAGAGATCTGTGCTTGCCTGTGCACACCTGCACCCATCCACACTTCTGTTTCCATGGTGAGGTCACTTCGTATTTGTTGACTTTTAAAATTTCTTTCTCTGTTTCAGTTTCATTCTCTCTTTCTCATCGCTCCTTTCCCATCAGTCAGGAATATGAATAACCTTGTGTATGCCCTTTAACAACCTTCTCCATGCTCTGATAACAGGCAATCAAATCAAATATAAATTCACCCAAATGGGAGAATTTTGTCATTTTTAAACAAGTGGAATAATTCTATATGTACTTCTGTTTATCTTGCTCTTCATTTAAATCTTATCTTAATCTTAACAATACTTAATAGAAATTCTTCCAAATCACCTAGACAAAAACGTCATTATTTTTAATGACTGGATATGATTCATGGCAAACTTTTTCCATTCATGTTACTCATGCTGACTCAGTGTTTGTTTTTCACAGCATCCATAGGCATCCATTTATTAATGACTTAGGTTCACATGACTTTAAGTATTTATTCTAAACAACAGAATAGTTATTTGAAATAATAATGCATGCAAATTCGAAGAAAAGAAAGCATTTCAGTGTAATTATTAAACAACCATAGTTGCTTACTAAGGCATGTCTGTGCCTGTTGAATATTGCACAGCTTTTCAAACTTTGTAATCAGATTGAACTCTACCACCTTTAGTGCCTGTTTGATGTTGACTTTTTTTTGTGTGACTTACTTATATCAGAAAAGTTGCTTATTTATTATGACAAGACATCATCAAAAGGAAAGTATGATCTAATATCAAAAGCATCAACTACCCCACATTTATAATTAGTGCAATGTCTAAGAGATATCAAGTACTGTGTTTTCCTAGTGCCCTTGTGAGTTTGCTACAGGATCCTAGAGCCCTCAGTCCATGATGTGGATGTTCAATTTTTGTTTAACTCTTAAAAATATATTGAATGTTTAAAGCAAAAATAATAGCAGTGTGTTGTTGGGGTTATAAAATAAGTACAATGAAAATTTATTATAACGGCTTCTGGTTCAAGAGGTGACATAAAAGGACCCTTGTCATACCCTCTCTAAGAAACAAGTTGAATCTATGGCTATATGTGGAACTCACTGTGAAAAGAACCTGCAGACTGTGCATTTGAATGATGGGAAAAATTCCAGGCATAAGAAGAGGCAGCTCGGAGAATGAGCTACGGGCCAGAGGCCAGAACTTGGCAAAGCAGTAGGTAGAGTGGAGACCCTACAGAGTCCATGCCCCACATCTCTGGCCTAAGGAGAGATAACCGAGTATCCCCGCCCCCACTACCACGAGAGGTAACAACAGCTGGTCCAAAGACTGCAGGCATGTGTGCACCTTTCTCCCTGCTTGAGGAGAAGGTGCCATCTCTCTGTGTTCCACTGTGTATGCACCCCACAGCCACCCAGAGACCAGAGTCATTCATGTGTATGACTCTTCTCACCTCGGGAGAAAAGGTACTCTGTCCTGCTGAGTGCACACTCCACAGCCAGCCCAAAGGCCACAGGTTTGTGTGAGCCTTTCTTCCCACTTGAGAAAAGATTGTGTTTCCTGCACTATTCATACTCCAGTTGAGGTGAGAAAAAAGGAAAGTGAGCTTGCCTGAGGGCCGTAAAGTGCACTCTTCCACCCAACCCCAAGTAGGAAGAACTTAGAAGTAAAAGAAAAGGAAAGTCACAGTACTGAAGTCAAGGCAGAAAGAAAGCGATACCAAAACCAAAGTCACCAAAGAAAGTATGAATGGCCCTAAAAGAGGAAGATACCAGCAACTCATCAGAGAACTCCATGGATATACACTGGGACTACATAACAGACAAAGAATTCAAAAAAGTATTTATAAAAAAGGTGACGGAGACACCGAAAGCACATACAACTACCCAAAGGCAACTGGAAGACCTAAGAAAAGAAGTGACAGACCATAGGGGATGAATCACCAAAGAGATTGAGAACATAAAGTCATAGCAGAAATACTGGAAATGAAAGATGCAGTCAAGGAATCGAAGATAAACACAGAATGCTCCAAAAACAGATTGAACCTTGCAGAGGAATGAATATCAAAAATTGAAGACAAGACAACAGAGGTGACCCTCATGGAAGAAGAGAATCAAGATTGAGAAAAATGAAGAAACCCTTCAATAAATATCAGACAGTACGGGGAGAACAAACATAAAGATCATAGGTGTTCAGAAGGAAAGGAGCAGAAGAAAGAAGAAGAAAACCTATTTAAATAGCAGAGAATTTCCCACATCTGTCACAAAGAGTAACCATGGAAGTTTAAGAAACAGAATACTATTTTTTTTAATGTAAACAGATATTATAGTAAAACTAGCAAAAATCAATGACAAAGAAAAACTTCTCAAGGCTGCTAGAGAAAAGAAAACAATCTACAAAATCTGTATTGGTGGCAATATAAATTTGTGCAACCTCTTTGGAGAACAGAATGGAGATTCCTCAAATAAATAAAGATGAATCTACCATTTTATCCAACTATTCAATTCTGGTCATATACCCAGAGGATACCAAATATCTAATCAGAAAAAAAATCTGCACCCCTATATTCATAGCAGCACAATTCATAATGACTAAGACATGGAAACAATCTAAATGCTCATCAACAGATGGTTGGATAAAGAAGCTATAGTATACTAAAGGTAATTCTATGCTGCTATTAAAAAAGACAAAAGTGTGCCCTTTGCAACAATCTGGATGGAACTGGAGGGCATCATACTCCATGAAATAAATAGAAAGAAAAGAGAAATACCAGATGGTTTCACTCATATGTAGAATATAATTGAATGAAACAAATGAACATACAAATCCCAACAAAAGTAGCAGGACTCAGGACAGGTTGGGGGTGAGAGGGGAATAGGGGAAAAGGTGGCGGTAATGTACGCTGGAACTCTGGCGGTGGGTGCCCTCTGGAATATAGACAGAGATTCAGTATCAGTGTGCCAAAAGGATTTTATTAGCATTGTGAACTAAGGAAACAATAAATACAATTTTAGAAAGTTGCAGAAGAAAATAAAACTTACTGTATCAAGAGCACAAAACACAGGAAAGGGAAATGAAGCATTTTATTGTAAATGTTTTGCATTAAAGTCATGCATCATTTAACGACTAGGATGCATTCAGGGAAATGCATCATTAAGTAATTTCATTATTATTCAAAAATCATAGAGTGTAATTGCACAAAGTACATGGTATTACTATATACTTATATAGTATATCCTGTTGGGACTACTGCCATGTAGTTGGTCTGTCACTGCCTGACACATTGATAAACAGTGTCTGGCTATATATGGGAAGACACCTATTAAATGGAAATAAACTATTGTAAGTTAAAGATGTATATCGTGGGCTTTAAAGAAATCAACAAATTACAACAAATAGTATAAATTAAAATGACTGATAAAAATAATATGAAAGAAAATAGAAAAAAGAAAGGAAGGAAAGGAACAAAGTTCAGATAATACAAATAGTAAGGTAGTAGGTTAAAATCCAACAATATCAATAATAACAAAATTTAGACATCTGAGAATTCCAATGAAAAGACAGAGATTAGAAGACTGCATATAAAGTTAAAACTAGCTTAAAGGCTGGAAAATATATGTACAATGCAAATTGTAATCACTTGTTAGAAAGAATATTACCAGGGAGGAAAAGAAGCCCTTCTTTGATTGTAACAATCAATTAATCCAGGAAACAATAACTATCCTATCAATTTATTATCAACAGCAGAGCTTGAAAAATATATGAAGCATTACCTCATTGAAGGTAAAACAGACAAATCTGATTAATCAGACTTCAGGATTTCAATATTTTTCTCAGTAATTTATGGAAGATGTAGGGTAGAAAAGAGACGCACCACACTTACAGCGCTTTGGACCCAACTAAAATTTATAGAACATTTCACCATCAGCAACAGAATATATAGTCACAAATATGCACACAAAGCAACAGAGACCGATTTTCAATAAACTAAAAATCAGACAATATCTATACTTTTGTGTCTTAATAAATTTTAAATGATTTGAAGCAATAAAGAATGAGTTCTAAGACCACAATAGACCTAAACTAGAAATCCATAATATTCTGGAAAATTTCCACCTATATATTGGGTTTTAATAATTTGCTTTTAAAATAATTCATAGGTCAAAGGGAGAATGAAAATTCAAAGAAAATATATCACAATTTGCAAGATATAGCTAAAGAACTGCCTTGTGGGAGATTTGTAGTCATAGATGTTTGTGTAAGAAGACAATTCTAAAATCAATCATCTGAGCTACCATCTTAAGAAACTAGAAAAAGAGGAGCAAACTAACCCAAAATAAAGGGAAGCAAACAATATAAGTGCAGAAATCAATATTATAGAAATTGAACTAATAATAAAGTCAATAAACCACACGGCTGGTTTGTTTAAAATTTATATAAAATCAATAAACCTCCAGTGAATTTGATCAATAAGAAGTCACAAATTGAAAATATCAGGAATGACAGAGAATCCATATTATACAAACTCAGATATTAAAAAGATAATAAAGAAGTATTATAACCAAATTCATGTCAATAAATTAACAATTAAAATAAAATATGAATATTCCTTGAAAGATGAGTTAGCAAACCGACAAAACTAACATTTCTATATCAAGGAAATTAAATACATAACTAAATTATTTTCCATAAAAAGAATTCATGATGCAGATGGATTCTCTGAGTTCTGCTTTACATTTAAGGAGAAAATAATACCAATCTTAGATAAACTCATTTTCTGAGTCAAGTCATTTTCAGGCCAGTATTCCCCCAGATATTTAAATTGACGTAATCAGGGGCAGGAGCCTACAGATCAAGTATATACTTAAGTGAGTACATTTAATTGCATGTAAACTAAATTGCAATAAAGTTGATTAGATTGTCAGATGGTGATGAGTTCTTTGGAGAAGAGAAATTGAGATAGTTGCTGTGGTAAGGAGTCAACTTTAAATTGACCAGGAAAGGCCTCAAGGAGAAAGTAACTTTTGAGCAAGGAACTGAAAAAGAAGGAAAAATGTTTAAGTGATCTATAAAAATACAAAGAAACAGCTTATTTGAAATGATAAAAAATAACAAGGTTTATCACTTAGAATAATTCCAGACATACTTATCATGCATGTCATAAGGCAAAAGTAAAGATACATATGTTGTTGGCAAGTGGATAAATAAAAATTTTATAAACTAGAATCATACTATGTATATAATTTAAAAATGTATAAAATTTGTCCTACTTGAATTTATTGAAAACTAAGCTGAAGGAATTTCTGTATTGTCAATATTTATTCAATAACATGATTATAAAATTATTATGAATTGAAACTATACTCTTTACCCCAATTGATTTCTTTTCTAGAGATGTAATTTACAGAATAAGATTTATCTTTTTTGGGTGAAGAGTTCTGTTCCTTTTTTTATTGAGATAACATTGGTTTATTACCTTATACGGGTCTCAGATGTATAGACTTAATATATCAGCATACAAATATACAGCATTATGTTCATCACCAAAAGACGTGTTTCCATCCATCACCATACAATTGATTCCATTTCCCCAATTTCCCCACCCTCTTCTTCCTTTTCTTCCGGTGACCATTTGCCAAAGAGTTTATTTTTGTTTTGGCTTGTTCATTTATTTTGGTTCTTTATCTACCACATATAAGGGAAGTCATATGGTTGTCATCTCCATCTGACATTTTTTATTAACATAATACTCTCTAGGTTCATTTACATTGTTGGAAGTCGCAGGATTTCATCCCTTTTTATATTAACCTTTAAAAAGTTGTTTAATTTTTAGAACAGTTTTTTGTTTACAACAAAATTGAGAGGTAGGTACAGAGATTTCTCATATATCTTGTGCTCCCATATATAGATAGACAGATACCCCTATCTATATATAGATATCGATCTATATATGTATATATAGAGAGAGATACATATAACACCCCATAATCAGCATTGATACATTTGTTACCAAGGATACAGCTACATTGACATATAATATTATAATCACCCAAAGTCCATAGTTTATCTTAAAGTTAACTCTTGGTGTTTGGTTAAAGTATAATGACATTCTAAGACGATTAGGGGCTTTTGACAAGTCAACTCATTAACATAACAAAGGACATTTTCATTGTTTTCATCACCGGATTCAAGTGTTTTAAGAGCTCTGTGTCTTGAATGATAGAACTCTATGTGTATAATTAACCACAGTATCATACTTTTCAATATGTCTGACCTTTTTTTTTTTTTATCTTATTATATTGTCTACAGCTTGTAGTTCAAAGTTGCATGGAAGTGCAGGGAGTAGACTTCCTTTTTTCAGTCTTTGGGGGGAAGCATTTATTCTTTCAAAAGTAAATATGATGTTAACTTCAGGATATTTTTATATTTTTAAAAATAAAAATCCTATTTTACAATAACTGTACATTTTTATAATGAATGGGTGTTAAATGTGTTTTCTGTGTCTAATAGATACAGAATAGATGATTCTACATATATTTTGTCAATATGCCCAATTACATTGAGTTCCAAATACTAAGCCAATTTAGCATGTTTGGGGTAAAATTCCGTTTGGCCAAGATATATTATCCTTTACATTTTACTTGTTCCGATTTTTTACTATTATTTTATCAAGGATTTGTTTTTGTTGTCTATGTAGATGATAGATATTGGTCTGTGGTATCATTTTATAATGTCTTCTGGTTTTGGTGTTAGGGTAATGATGGCTTCCAAAGTGAGTAGGGTTGTGGTACCTCTTTCATCTTCTGAAAAAAAATTGTGTAAGATTGGTGTAATATCTTTAAAAAAAATTTTTTTTTAATGTCATCAACAAAATCATTTTGGCCTTGAAGTTTCATAGTGCAAATATTTGAATTACAAATTTACTATGCTTATTTGCAGGAGTATTCAGATTTCTTGTTTCCTCCTTAGACAATTCATATATTTCCTTGCTCTTTTAATATCAGTAGTATTTATTGAGATAGTCTTTATTTTTATACCAAAAATGTTTAATAATAACACACATATCTCATGTACGCATGAGAGAAATCCAATGAAACTGAATAACTCACCAAAATGACTTAAGTGACCGTAAATAATTTTAGAGAGACAAAGAATGTTGGGGAGGAGGAACAGGAAGTTCAGCTAGGGAAAGTCAGAAATAAAATCCACAACAAAGGCATGCCCATTATGTATATTTAAATTGCTTCCTAATGGTAGGAGTTAAAGAGATTAGGTCTTCCTAGTACAGGAAAGATTCTTTTATGCATGTAAATGTCTTTTACAAAAGGGCAAAATCTCCACTTAACCTTCAGAGCCCCTCTGAAGGTTTAACCCTTACGTTAAAGAGTAATATTTAAGGAATGACAGATTCCCCCCACCATTGTCCACCTTTGAAACTTTCTAAGAGGTTTCATAATTCAGAAGCTAAATTATGCAATTATTTAATAAAACCAGTTTCTCAGTCCTAAGAATAGATCACTCCAATAAACAGCTGTGTTTCATTTCTGGAGATGTTCCTGTAGGTAAGCTCCCAAAGTTAAGTCTTTATTATGCAAATAATAATAAGGCATTTTGGGTAAGTCTGTGTGGAATGTGTGAGTAAGGATGTACTGGGCTGGTTCTCCAATGGGCTTCATTAGCTGTATAAAATCAACCTTAATTCCTTCATACTGTCTGGTTATACCTGAGTCTATGCACATCCTCTAATAGGACATTCTGTTATTGTGTAGGAGAAAAATCGGCCACCATTTTCCTGCCGCCATGCTGGCTGCGTTTCCCCGCCACCAAGAACATCATTGGAATGCAGAAAAGGGAGGAGGGAGCTGCCTTGCTGCTGTTTTAGCTGATAAGATACAAACTTCCCTAATTCTTTGCAAGCTGTTAGGTTATTATGTTTATGTGGAGAATTTACAATTTACTCAAGTTCCTGCTTGTCACTCCCACCTTAATTTGCACCTTTTGTCTACCTAACCCTGTATAAGTGTATCTCCATTTTCATTAGGGGCTCAGCTTATTTTGGGGTAGAATCCCAGCTGGGCCGATGCACTTAATAAATCTGCCTATAATACTTCCAAAAGAGCACACGTTTGGATTTTGTCGACTAGGAGAGCTGTAATATTTGGTTCCCTGACCGGGAACCCCCAAATGCATTGGCTTTTGGGGCCAACGGTTCTGGGGAACCGGCTCACCTCCGGCAAGACAGAAGACTCAGAGGCGAAGGCGTGCCCCGCTAAAGTTTTGGCAGTCTCATGATAGGCCATCTCTCGCTGACCTTTAGCAGCACTGGCCAGGCTCTCAAAGGGAAGTAAAGGTATTAGGAATGGCCTCAGGGTCAGGTAATATCCAGGAATCTGAGACCCAAGTCAGGCCTGTCTCACTGGGCAGGAGAGTCTGATCACCTCTCACGAGACTACTAGTCTCTCAGGTAGGGATTCCCTGGGAGGGAATCAGGAGGAAACATTATAACCTCTGTGTGAGTGCTGTATGAATGATTGATGTCCCACGGTGCTAACTACAGGATGTGAGTGGGCCCTAACCTGCAGTTCCATTGTACCTTGTAACAGCATTAAGGTGACTCCCCGAAAAGGCGACCAGGTCCAGGGTTTATAGGGATGCACCTTAGCTAAGATGTACTTTGTCCTGTAAGAGGAACGTCCAGGAGGCTGTTTGAGTCGCTTCGAAGTGGCTACCCACCCTTTGTTTTGCATCACTGCACAACGGAGTGCATGGCGGGAAGTCAGAGTAAACCTACAGTCCTGAGCTGTATGTTGAGAAATTTCAAGAAAGGCTTTTTCTGAGGATTATGGTATAAACTGACCCCAGGAAAGTTGAAGACCCTCTGTGAGGTTGAATAGCCATCATTTGGGGTCGGCTGGCCTCCGGAAGGCACTTTAGAAATTCCGATAGTCATGAGTGTATGGAAAATATTATCAGGTGACCCTGGCTGTCCTGATCAGTTCCCATATATAGATTCCTGGCTAAGAATCACCCAAATGCTGCCCCTGTGGGTGAGGTTTAATTCAACTAAGAAGGGCCAGGCTAGAATCCTATTGGCGCCAGCCTCGAGAAACCCCCGAGAGCCACTGAAGACCCCAAAGTGTCCCGGAGAATTGCACTAGGGCCCCTGGAAAACCCAAAGCCCATTCTCCAGGGAGACACAGGAGAAAAGCCACCGCCTCCTCCATACATCTCTCTGGCATGACCCACAGTCCCTCAGCCAGAAGTTCCAAACACCCCGCCGCTGTCCGTTTCCCCGCCGGTGGGCACAGGCCAATAGGCCCTACATGTGTGGAGAAGAAGGGCAGGGCTCGAACTTCCTGGGAACTGCGGGCCGATTTGGACTGAGACAGACCAGAGTTTCCTGTTGACTTAAGATGAGGGTTAAGGGGGTCCCCTGGTTGAGGGAAACATAGTAAACCCTAACATTTTCACTTATCAAATGCTATATTTTTAATCCCTCTTTTATTTGCCTTTTTTATTTTTTTTTTCGGTCAAAAGATCTCTTTCATGGCGGTCATTCAGGAGCAGTGTCCTCAAAGAATTCATCCCATTCTTGTTAGCAAAACTGTGGAGGAGAGGGGGTCCAATCCTTCTTCCTAAGTTCTTCTAGATTCCTATATACATGGAAGAAACACAGTAAAAAAGAGTAGCTATTTTATTGTTGGTATTGATAATGTGTGTCTTTTTCTTCATAATTCTACCTAGTTTTATTGATTAAAACCCTCATTTTTATATTATTTATTTTCCTCTATTGCTTTTTAATTATCCATCTTATTTATATGTATTTTTTCTTTTCTGGTATAAGCAAGTTAAGCCACAATTTCCAAAGAAATATTTTGCATGTAGACCCTAAATTTTATATCCTGCATTTTAATTGTGATTAAGTTCAGAATGTTTTCTTATTTTTTCTGTGATTTATTTTTTGAGTTCTGTGTCCTTATGAAATTATGGAATTTAATTAAATATTTGGATATTTGCAGAAGCTTTTCACTTAGTAATTGCTGGTTTAAACCCCTTATCATTTCAGTGTTTTGAATTGTATTCAGATTTGTATAATTGTCATATATTTGTTCTACCTTGAGAAATGCTCTAGGAGTACTTGAAAATAATGTATATTCTATTGTTGATGCTGGAGTTTTCTAGAAATGTCCAACAGTTTAAGTTCTTCAAGTCTTTTATAACCTTACTGGTTTCTATACTTTTTATATCCATTACTAAGAAGCGTGTTGTAATCTACAACTAATTTTAGGCTTGTCTGTTGTTTTTTTTCAACATTGTCATGATTAAGTTTTGTGTATTTTAAACCTATATTATTATTCTCTCAAGTTTTCTTTTTCTCTTGTTCTTTTCCTCTGAGGTCTCAATTACATGTATGCTATACTACTTCATATTGTTTCAGGTTACTTAGGATCTCTTATTAATTTTTTTAGTTTTTCCTCCATGTCCCCTAAATGCTCTTATTTAAAATAATGTTTTTCTCTGTATGGCTCATTTTGGATTTTTCTTTTTGCTCTAGCAATTCATTGATCTTGTAAGGAATATTTGATGTATAATCTTTAGTTAATTCCATCTGATATAATTTTATTTCAGGTATTTTATTTTTCTGTTAACAGTTCTATTTGGTTTCATTTTTTAAATATTCTGTTTTTATTAAGTTCATGTTTTTCTTTAAATTGATAAGCATATTTATAAAAATGATTCTATTTTCTTGTTGCACAGTCTGTCAATTTTACAATTTCTGCATCTGGTTTTAAGAAATAATTTTTTTTCCTTGGTTATTCTTCAGATACAAAGATTTTAAAAATATCTTTACATGTTTAGAAATTTTAACTTTTCTAAATTATTTTATTTTATTTTTTTCCCAGCAATATTTTCCCATTGTAGTTTTACTTATTTTGGTGCACTCATTTATTATTTATTTTGACTATTAAAAATTATACTTGTTTGCAATTTGAAACATCTAAAAATAAATGGAGAAAATAAAATCTTCCTATTCAAAGATAGCCATGGTTAACATTTTGGGTTTTTTTCTTAGTATTTTTTTTAAAACCATGTGCATGTGGGTGTATTTTTTTTAATAAAGTTGTTACTCAGTTTTAACTGATACACTTTTTGTATTTTATTTACCCTTTACAACCACAACAGCAAGTACAAGATTTTTCTCCCACATGATGAACTCTGACTATGAAGGGTTAAAATGCTCAAACATATGTTTGAAATAAGAGATGAGATGCATTATTTCATGAACCTCAGAGACCAATAAAAGGCATTTATAATGATTTCAAGTGACATGTCTGAGATATAAGATCTCAAATAGCATTTTATCATTGAACAATCGTACTATTTACTGATGAGTTTTAGATACCACATTTCTTAAGAGAGCTGAAGTTAAAAAATAACCTGAACTCTCAAAGTTTGACTATTCACTGCATAATGATTTTTCATTATGTTTTGGAAACAAAAAATTGTGCACTATTAGTATTTTCTACTGACTTACTAGTTTACAATGCTTTCAAGAGAATAGATTCACACCTTGATTGATGTTTAAATCATACCTTACATTAGTGTTCTAGTGTCATTCACCACTGTCATTTTGACATCTTCTGTCTGTATTTCTCTTCTCTCCTATTTCACCCCCTCTTTGGTAGCCACAGTTTTGATTTTAGATTTTAAGAGTATTTTTATTGTCTTCTGTTAGTTCATTTGCTTTTTTTCTTTCTAGTCCACATGAGTGAAACTATCCAGTGTTATTCTCTTTCTGCCTTATTTGCTTAGCATAATCACTTTAAATTCCACCCCAGTTGTAGCAAAAGGCAAGTTTTTAACTTTCACATCTAAATAGTATTCCATTGAGTATACATACACCACCTTTTTCTAGTCATCCATCAGCGGGTATTTATGTTGATTCCATGTTTGTGCTTGTGTGAATTTTCTTTCATAAAGAAAAGAGTGTGTGTATCTTTTTAATTAGTATTTCCATACATACCTAGATGCATACCTAGAAGCGAAATGACTGGATCATATTGTAGTCCCTTTTTTTTTTTTTTTTGAGGAATTTCCATATTGTTTTCCACAGAGATTGCACTCATTTGCACTCCCACCAATAGTTTGAGAGTTCCTTTTTCTCTATACCCTCACCAATAGTTGTTGCAAGTCTTTTTGATAAGGACCATTCTCATAAATGTGAGGTGATATCTCATTGTATTTTTTACTTACTTTTCCTTAATAATAACAACTTAACTTTGAGCAAATTTCCATTTACCTGCTGGGAATCTGTATGTCTTCTTAAGAGAAGTGTCTCTTCAGGCACTCTGTCCACTTTTTTTCTTTTTGGTTGTTCAGATATATGAGTTCCTTATATATTTTGGATGTTAACTTCTTGTGAAATATATGATGTGCAAATATCTTCTCTGTATTAGTAGACTGCCTTTTTATTTTTGTGGGTGCTTTTTTTTTTTTTTACTGTGCAGAAGTTTTTTTTTTTCAGCTGGATGTAGTCCCATTTTATATTCTTTTGTTTCCCTTTCCTTTGGAATGGAGTCCTCTAAGACATCTCTGAGCATGGTATCAGGGAGCATATCACCTATGTTTTCTTCTATGTATTTTCTGGTTTAAAGTCTTGTATCCAAGTCTTTAACTCACTTTGGATTAATTTTTGTGTATGATGTTAAAGAGTAATCTATATTCATTTTTCTGCATGAGACTGTCCAGTTTTCCCAATACCATTTGTTAAAAAACTTGCTTTCCTCTATTGTATGTTATTGGCTCCTTTATTGTAATTTTGTTGTCCATATGTGTGTGTTTATTTCTGGACTCTCAATTTTTAAAACATTTTTATCCAGCTAACTTTAATTTACAAAAAAATACAACCCCATATGTGCCAGTTTACCATTCATGAACTATAAGGCAATACACCATGCCTAACAACAAGTTACCAAAAGTACTTCAGCACACTCCATTGGACATCCACAACCACATGCTCACACCTCACCTCCTTCCCTACTGATGCCTTCAGTTCTGTTGTCAGTGTCCAAGAATTGGCTTTTGTTTTGTCTGTTTGCTTTTTTTGAATATATTCCACATCTGGAGTTTATATTTCTCCTCTTGACTCACTTAGCATAATCCACTCTAGTTCCATCTATGTTGTCACAAATCACAGGATTTCATCTCTTTTAAGGGCTGTGTAGTATTCCATTATATGTATACTACATTTTCTATATGCATTCATCTGATAATAGGCACTGAAATAGTTTCCATTTCTTGGCTATTGTAAATAATGCTGCAATAAACATAGAGGTATGTGCATATATCTCTTTGAATTAATGTTTTTGTGCTTTGGAAGTAAATACCCAGAAGTGGAATGACAGGATCATATGAAATTTCGATTCTCAATTTTTGAGGATTCTCCACAATTTTTTCATGAAGAGTGCATCTATTTATACTGCCACCACAGTGTAAAAGTGTTCCCTGTGCTCTGCATCCTTTCCAATGTTTGTTGTTTATAGTCTTTTGAATAATAACCATTCTCACAGGTGTGAGGTTATTATCTCATTATTATTTTGATTTGCATTTTCCTAATAAAAAGCAAGGACACATTTTTTCATGTGTCTATTGGTTATCTGTATATCTTCTCTGGAGAAATGTTTATTCAGTTCTTCAGCCTGTTTTTCGGTTGAGTTGTTTGCTTTTCTGTTGTTGAGTTTAATGAGTTCTTTTTATATTTTGAATATTTAACCTTTGTTGGATGTATGATGTGCAAATATCTTCTTCCAACCAGAAGAATGTCTTTTCATTTTGGTGGTACTTTCTTTACTGTGCAGAAGATTTTTAGTTTGATGTAGTTCCATTTGTTTGTTTATTTATTTATTTATTTTTGTTTTCCTTGCCACTGGAATTGAATCCCAAAAGACCTCTTTAAGGCCAATGTCATGGAAAATATTGCCTCTGTTTTCTTCTAGGTAATTTATAGTTTCCAGTCTTGCATCCAAGTCTTCAATTCATTTTGAATTTTTTTTTAAAGGAAAGGTGCAGGTAGGGATGAAGGCAAGCAAAGGCAGGCAGAAGCAGAGAGGGCGAAGATACTTTGTATTTTATTTAGTTGTTTATCTTTGTCGTTCCCTCTGACCCTGTGAACCTGGGATCTTTGGATGTGTATGGACTGTGCCCAACCCCTACTCCACTAGGGGCGCCTTGAACTAATTTTTGTTTATTGTGTTAGAAAATAGTCTAGATTCTTTTCTTTCCTTCTTTTTTTTTTTTTTGCATGTGGAAGTCCAGTTTTTCTCACCATTTGTTGGGAAGACTTTCTCCATTGTATGCTTGTGGCTCCTTTGTCATCAGTTATTGACCATATAGGTGTGTGGGTCAATTTCTAGTGATTCATTTCTATTCCACTGATGTGTATCTGTTTTTATTCCAGTAAAGTTTTGATCACTATCACTTTGTAGTATAGTAGAAGATCTGAGACTATAACACACTCACTTTTGTTGTTTTCTCCTCATCATTGTTTTGGCTATTCAAGGTCTTTTGTGATTTCATACAAATTTTTTTTCATTTGGTTTTATTTCCTTGAAAAATGTGAATGGAATGTTGATGGATTACATTATATTTGTAGATTGCTTTTTGGTAAGATGGCCATTTTAACAATATAAATTCTTCCCAATCGAGGATAGAATATCTTTCTATCTCTTAGTATCTTCCTCTGTTTCTTTTAACAATATCTTGCAGTTTTCATTGTACAGGTCTAGCACCTCCTTTATTAAGTATATTCCAAGGTTTAAATTTTAATTTCTGTTGTAAATGGGATAATTTTCTTGATTCCATTCTCATTGATAGCATTGTTTACATATAAAATGCAACTGACTTTTGTATATTAATTTTGTGGCCTGTCACTTTACTGTACTCATTAATTCTATAATATTTTGGTCATCTTTAAGTTTTCCTTCATATATTATCATTTCATCTGCAAAGAGTGATAGTTTTACTTCTTTTATAATTTGTATTTCTTCTTCAGTGATTACTCTCAGTAGGACCTCCAGTACAACGTTAAATAGTAGTGATGAAAGTAGACAGTCTTGTCTCATTCCTGATCTTAGAGGTAACACTTTCAGTTTTACACCACTGGGAATGGTGTTGGCAATGGGCTTTTTTATATATGGCCATTAATTTGTTAAGGTATATTCCTTCTATCCCAATTTTAATTAGAGTTGTTATTTTTTAATCATAAAAGGGTACTGAAGCTTGTCAAATGTTTTTCTGCATCTATTGATATGGTCATGTTACCCTGCTTGTGTTGATATGATGCATCACAATAATCGATTTGTATATTTTTCACCTCCCAGAATAAATTCCATTGATCATGATGGATGATGTCTTTGATGTATTGTTAGATTTGGTTTGCTACTATTTTGTTGAATATTCTGCATTTTCTTCAGAGATATTGTCTGTAATTTTCTTGCTTTGTAAATATTTGCTTTTAGTATCAGTGTAACACTGGCCACTTAGAAAGTATTTGCAAGTGTTTTCTTGTCTTCAATTTTTGGAAAAGTTTGAGAAGAATAGATATTTTTTGTTTCCTCTGAAGGCTTGGTAAAGCTCACTAATAAAGCCATTTGGTTCTTTAATTTTGAGGGAGGCTTGGTTATTTCTTAAATTTCCTTGCTTGTGATGTGTGCGTTTAGGTTTTCCATTTCTTCCTGATTCAGTCTATATAGGTTGTAAAATTCTAAAAATCTTTCCATATCCTCTAGGTTGTCCTATTTATTGCATATAGCTGTTCATAGTATTACCTTATGTTGCTTTGTATTGCTGAAATATTCATTGTAACTTCACCCCTTTCATATCTGGGTTTTCTGTTTGTTTGTTTTTTCTTAATGAATCTGTAGGTTCTCAATTTTATTCCATAGGTCTGTATGTCTGTTTTTAAGTTCAATACCGTGCTGTTTTGATTACAATCACTTTGTAGTATAGTTTGAATTCAAGGAGCATTATTTTTCCATTTTTTAACTTCTTTTTTCCATTGATAGCTTTGACCATCCAAGTTTTTTTGTTTCCATGCAAATTTTAGTAATTTTTCTTCTATTTCCTTGAAAAATGACATTGAAATTTTCATAAGGATTGCAGTGAATATGTATATTGCTTTGGGCACACACATGCCAATTGTGATGTTAATTTTCTAATCCATGAACATGAAATAACTCTTTGTGTGTGAATGTCCTATTTCTTTTAGCGGTATGTTGTAATTTTCAAAGGACAGGTCATTCAACTCCTTTGTTAAATTTATTCTCAGGTATCGTTTTGATGCAATTATAGATGAGGTGATTTTCTTAATTTCTCTTTCATCTATTTCACTGTTTGCTTATAGAAACACCACAGATTTTGGCATCTTGGTTCTGTATCCCACCATATAATGGTACTTATTTATTGCTGCTAGTAGTTTTTAGTGAAGTCTTTAGGGTTTTCTGAGTATATTATCATACCATCTGTGAATAGTAATAGTTTTAACTTCCTTTCCAATTTGGATTCCTTTTTTTTTACCTAATTGTTCCGCCTAGGATTTCCAAAACTATACTAAATAATAATCATGACTGTGGAATCTTTGTATTGTTCCTGATTTTAGGGGAAAGTTTCAGTTTTTCACCATTGAGTATGATGTTATTGTTAGGCTAGCTCCGAAAGACGGGACAGCGGGCATGCCCGATGGGCATGCCCAGCGGCCAAGCCCGGGAAAAAGGTGGATGACATCAGAATAAGGGATGCGACCCCCACACCTGGATTCACAGGGCCAATCCCCAATTGCGACATGGGAAGCCGGCAAAATTCCTCTGCTTAAAGAGCCGGTACCCCTTTGTTCTAGCGCGCGACTTCCCAGCCCGCGACTTCCCTGCCCTCTGCGGACTTGGGAGTTTCGCCCGGGTGTGCAAACCCCAATAAAGCCCTGACTATTCTGCTTTTTTTGTCTGATTGAACTTTTTCTCCTCGCGGAGCCCAGAAAAACCTTACATTTTGGAGCCCAGAAAAACCTTACAGTTATCTGTGGGTTTGATATATATGATCTTTATCATGTTGAGTTACATTCCTTCATTTCTCATTCTAGTGAGAGTTTTATCATAAATAGGTATTAAACCTTGTCAAATACTTTATGTGTCTAATGCTATGATCATATGATTTTTGTTTTCCCCTTTGTCGATTTTGTGTATCACAATAATTGATTTGTATATGTTCAACTATCCGTGCATTTCTGGAAGTAATTCCACTTGATCATGATGTATGATTCATTTAATGCATTTTTAATTCAATTTGCCAAGATTTTGTTGAGGGATTTTGGATCTATGTTTATCAGTTATTCTCTAATTTTCTTTTTTGTTGCTGCCCTTATCTGTTTTTCAAATCAGGGAATTTTGGTTTTGTAAAATGTATTTGGGATCTTTTTTCCTCTTTGAGTTTTTGGAAATGTTCAAGAGAAATAGTTACTAGAACTTCTTTGGAGATTTTTTAAAAATTCAATAGTTAGGCCATCTGCTCCTGGCATTTCATTTTTTGGGAACACTCTCAATTACTATTTCAACTTCATGATTGATCTGTTCAGTCTTGGAAGGGCATGGTTCTAAGAATGTCCATTTTTTCAATATTAACAAGTTTGTTAGCTTATAGATGCTCATTGTAGTCTTTTTTCAGTGTCTGTTGTAATTTTACCTCTTTCATTCCTGCTTATTTTTACTAGAGTTTTCTCCCTTTTTTGCTTTGGGAGTCTAACTAAAAATCTATATGTTTTATTAATATTTTCAAAAACCAGTTCTTTATTTCTTTGATCTTTTGTATAGTCTCTGTTTTCAATTTCATTTATTTCCACTCTAATTTATTATTTTTTCCTTCAGGTGACATTCTTCTATTTAATCCTTTCTTGCTGTGCATATTATCACTATGCATCTGGTTCTGTTTTGTTATTAATCATCTTTCTCAAGCTTTTGTGCAGCTGCATTGTTGTTGTTTAATTTAATAACTCCTTTCAACATTTCTTTTAAGGCGGATTTGGCGTTAAGCACCATTATCTTTTGCTTGTCTGGGAAAATTTTTCAGGGTAACATATTCTTAACTGATAGTTTTTATATTTTAGTCTTTTGGACATATCATTCCACTTCCTCTTAGCCTGTATAATTTCTGCTGAGAAATCTGATGATACTATTTGTAGATTATATTTCTTTTTTTTTTTTTTGTCACAGTCTTTAATATCTTTTCTTTATTGTTGGCTTTTTATTTTAAAGGAAAGATGCAGGTAGGAGTGAATGTAAGTAGATAGGCAGGAAGGAAGAGAAAGGAGGAAGAAACATTTATTTATTGTATTTAGTTGTTTACCTTGCTTGTTATGCCTGGCACTGTTTCTTGAACCTGAGCCCTTGAAATGTAAGTGGACTATGTCTGGTGACCACCAAGGTGTGCCTATTGTTGGCTTTTGATTGTCTTATAATGATGTATCTTGATGTAGGTCTTTTTACATTTGTAAACCTGGGTGTCCTGTTAGATTCTTGGACTTCTATGTTTAATTTATGCCTTTGTTTTGGAAATTCTCTGTTCTTAGTTCCTTAAATAAGCAACCTGCACCCTCTCTTTTCCTTTTTGGTACCTTCTGGGTTACCCCTTATCCTTATGTTTCTTCTTTCCATTGAGTCTGTTATTTCTTGTAGAGTTTCTTCATTTTTCCTACATATTATTTCTCTCTCCCCTTTCATGGATTTTCTTTCTTTTTTTTTTTTTTTTTTTTTTTTTTTTTTTTTTTTTTTTTTTTTTTTTTTTTTTTTTTT
>RJWH01002252.1:196348-214748 GCA_004363575.1 Solenodon paradoxus | reverse complement strand
CATGATAGTTTTCAATTCATTTATTGTATTCTTCATATCAAAAATCTCTGGTTTTGCTTTGTTTTTTAACCTTGATATTCTTGGTAAAGAAGTCATTGAGGCGCATCATTTCTTTTATGAGATCTTATCTTTGAGTGATTAAATGAAGATTCTGATCATTTAAGTTTTTTCATGAAAACTATTCTAAATTGTTTGTTCTTTTGACTTTCAATTATTTGTGTATTAGTCACAATCCTGTCTTTAGAGTTGACCTCTGGAATTTTAAGATACTCAACCTGCCCTTCCTTTTGAGGCAGTTTCTTAAGTATGACTAACCTTCTTTAGTTTTTCCAGTAGGTGGCACTGTGGCTTTAGTTTTGTGTCCCTCCTTTGTCATTGGGGTTGTGGTGGGGCTTGGGGGGAAGGGAGGAGACAAATTCTTGCTGCAGTAATCTTGCGTGGCTGCAGGTTGACTAATCTGGGTATGGAGTCCCACACTTCTCCTGTGGCCAGTCCAGAAACCTGACTTGTGTGCAGAGATTGTTCACAGCCCCTGACTCTATGCTGCAGGTCTCTATTATGGGCTGAAAGTTTCCTTAGACTTCAAATCAAAATGGCTGGGAATCAGAAAGTCTAGAAAATTTTAACTAGATGCTAGATATTGTAATATTTTATTGCTAAATGGTGGAATTTGTGGTATTTCTTTAAAGGGTGTGGATTTCATTCTGATAAGCAATTCAATTACTCATGATTCAGTTTGATATTGTCTAAGCTTTGGAAAACTTTTTAAGCATGTATCTGGAGTAGATGTTCCTTTGCACCAGTTTAGTCCCAGATGCTACTCTTCTTCTAAGGTCACTAGTAAATGTCATGTACATTTAACAATATTTTTCTGCTTTGACAGGGAAAAATTTGAGTAGTTCTAACCCTCTATAAAGGTGTTTTTTGACTTCCACTGTGTGGCAATTTTTTATTCCTTCACATGTTGTCCTTTTTGAAATCTTGTTGAATTTTATGCTGCCCATATACAGATTAGTATCCAGTTAAAGACTCACAGGGTTCACTATTCAGAATCTGGACCTCCCCCTCTTTTTTTTTCTGAATAGTTTCTTTCTCTGCAGTATTCTGCTATGCAAATTTTAATGACTGGGCTACTCTAAACTCTAATATCTGTCTCCTCAACTCAGAGAAAACTGTTCAGACTTTTTCAGGGTCCTCCCTACCTGTACCCATGGGCCAAAAATTACCTGCTGTCTAAAGGTTCGAGTTATTGTATAACTCACATTGTTTATTTCCCTTCTTTTGGGTGTCATGACCCTTTACTGGATATTGTCCAAAATATTATACATGTATGAAACATATTTGCCCAGTTTTCCAGGTGTTTGTGGTTAGAGAGTAAATCCCAAGTCATTAACTCCCTTAATGGGGATAAGCACAAACAATTGTATTTTACTGTCTTCTGAAATATTTTTCCTAGTTTTTAGTCTTAGTTTTATGTTTATGTGATGATCATCATTTGACATTTTATCTCCTTGGGTTCTCAATTTTAAATCAGCTTTTGGTTAGCCGATTTTATAAATCTGAAGTATTTTTTTCTTGAAGTTATTAGGGATACTATGTGTCCAGAGAACTTTTGTATCTGAAGACATCTTTTGACCATTTTTACTTTCATATTTGTGAACTATATCCATTTTCCCCTTATAATGTATATTATTATCATTTGACATTGAATGTTATTGTGAAAAGTCAGTCTGATTTCCAGCTTCACTTTAAGAGATTTTATTTTTTGTTCACATATCTTAAGACTTCTGTCAAAATCTTTTATTCTTAATATTCAGTAACAATTAGAATCTGTCATTTATGCTCTGTATACATTTTTAGGTATGTGGTGAACTGTTTTAATCTGCAGATTCATTTTTTTAAAGGAATTATTTTTGTATTTTATCTTTAAATACACACATATGTATATATGATGTATATTATATGTATATATAGAGAGAGAAATTGTTGGATTCACTATTTTAGGTATGTCTAAGTATCCTAATATCCTAATGTGAGATTGTATTTTTCTGATATTTATGTCTAGTTTTATACCATTTGTTTTATTATCTTTTTTGAAAATTTATCAAAATTATTATATTAAGTTTTCTTTCTACCTTCATTTGCATTTTAGCTATATCTGACCTGTCCATGTAATTTCTAACTTATAGGTAATGTTGTCTGGGTATCTTTTATTTCCTTAGCCATATAATTTCTATTTTATTTTCTATTCTGCAACTTTATTTTCCATTTAATCTTTAAGGTCTTATCTTTGAATTCATGTTTATTTAATTTTATAGAGCTTAGTACTTGCGGGTAATTTGTTTCTGTAGCTCATGCTATTATTTTTTGGACTAGGTTCTTTGATGGTTTTTGCTCTTTGGACTGTTTGCTTTCTTTGAGTGTATGTTCCTTGGTATCTTTCACTTTCCCAAAGAACTGTTTTACTTCTCATACTTGAGGTTTACATATTTCTTTCCATCACTTTCCTGAACCCTATTTATCTCTTGGATCTTGACTTAAATGGTAGTTACTTAAAAAAGAGCTTCTTATTCCTCAATCTAAATTAGGGCTCTACTTTTATTATTTCTCCCAGAATTCTAGTCTTCTCCTTATTGAATTTATTAAAATGTATGATTCTGAAAATAAAACCTCCTTACAGCTTTGAAGTAATTTTCCTCTCCCTTTCCCCCACAGTATTTAATTAAACATTAAGAAATTTATCCTTAACATTTTACCTGCTGGGTAAAAATTGCTGTGAAACTCTGAAATAATGTTAAAGAAAAAGGACTTCTTTATAAGCCACACAGATGATATATATTGTTTGGGACACAATCAAAAGTTGAAATGTCATTGGAAGGTATTGATTTTCATGGCTAGTTTGTTTGATCCTTTTTATTAAAAGCTTTACCAAGTACCAAATAATCACCTCAATAGCATTTAATGAAAGCATATTCTCAGAGTATCACAAAAATGATCAAATGGATAAAACAAAAACCTGAAGGTCTTTTATAGTCCTTTCTGAAAATAGATGTTTATTTTACTCTATCATCCAAATCTACGCCATGCAAATTCTACAAAATTATGAAAATTACCAACTTCATTTTTTTCACTCTTTACACACACACTCACACACACATACACACACACATACACCTAATCATGGCTGTGTAACTACTTACTATTTTGTGCTCACTATCATGAACACAGCTTAAGATTTGTGGTCAAATAAAATATGAGAAGCTACACGCTTGAGGAAGACATGAAAATATGTTTAGTGATATATCTAGAGACAAGTAAAAATAATTTGAAAAATAAACAAAAGATTTAATCAGGCAAAAGTGATTAGTTGACTCCACTCTGGATATATTGTTTCAAAACAACGTCTACCCAAAAGGGCTCACTATGAACTTGCCCAGAGTATCTTAGGAAAAATAGAATCATTTTGGAAGCAAAGAATATCTTTCATTTACTCTGCTGCATTCTTCTTAGAGCGTAAAAACCTTTGGGATGCCAAAAATGGTTTTTGGAAAGTAAATCTCTAAAGATTAGGTTAAGAAATCTTTGGCAAGACAAATGGTTTCCAATTATTTGTTTTCAACAAAATTGAAAAAGACCTAATCAAGATGTCATCTTAGATACCATTAAAATTATTTTTGAAGCTAGATCACTAAATGTTTTCTGGCATTTAATTCAAAAGTAGTTCAAAGAATGGTGATATTGCTATGACAATATTTCTTCCATGCCCTTCTCATTTTTTATGTGAATGAGGTATCTCAGTTATTATACTACTAAAATAGCAATTATAAAAATAGGATGAGAAATGCTCTTGAGCATTTTTTTTCATTTTAGCAATAAGTAAAGAATTGTCCATGGATACTGGAACTGATTAAAAAATATGCTATCTATCTTGTTAAGAGAGGCATTTCCAGTAAAAATTTACTTTATATATTTAATAGTTATTTAACAGAATATGTAACAAATTTATGTCTAATCAATCTTATTATTAATATTATTTGTAAAGATAATTCATTTCATAAGAAATTTTATAGTTTTATAGATACAGAAAATAAAAATATATATCTCTTTTCAGAGATGAATAAAATGGAATTAATAACTACTCTTGGGCATAAAATATAATGCATTATGATAAAATTAAAGGGAAGAACAATACAAAATTTTAGATAGTTAACAATGAGCCTATTCTTTAATTTTTAAATGGATATCATTATTCATTGCTATGGTGTTTACATTCCAATGGACATATTTAAAAAAATAATATAATAACTTAAAATGTCAGTATTTACAACATACTGGAAAGTATATATTTTATAACTATTTAATGAGAAACATCTAGATTTCACCTAAAGGAGAGTAGTGAGCAAAGCTGTATGAAAATCACTGTTGTAATCCATATTTATTTTTAATAATCTCACTTTTTTAAAACTTCTAATCTGAAGAAGACATAATTATACCAAATTTAGAGGACGTGTCTATTAAATGAAATAGCAAATGCAAATCTCTTAGCACAAACTCAATTCTAAATTAATATTAGTTCTGGTCCCTCTTATTTTTCAAGTGAAAATCCAAGTTGAATTGACCTGCCTAAGAAAGGTGGTGTGAGGCTCCATGTCCAATGAAAGGAACTGTGGAGGAAATGCCTTGATTAAGAGTCCTAGGTAGTGGGGTTCAGTATAGGTGAAGACTCTCAGAGACACAAAGGGACTTGTCTGTCTGCCAATGTACGTGGCAGGACCAAAAAAGGAAGCCAAGCAGTTCTCCCCTTCATTATATACTTCTGTGTGTGAGACATTTTCTGTGTATTTGATGCTGTGTGTTAAACTCATTTCAATCATTATGTAATAATTAAATCATATTTGAGTTTTATTTTTAAAGATATTTGTGTTTTATTTAAAAAATTCAATGTGGATTTTATTAAAAATAAACAAACAACTCCTTATTGCAGATGAGGAAACAGAACCTATGGGGCATTAAGTACTTTGTCTAAGGTGTGAAGCAACTAGTTAATTTTCTAAGGTGCCAATTAATCCGGGCATGTTTGTTCTCAAACCCAGTCCTGCGTACATTCATATCTGTGTGCTTAATTTTTATTCTACATGTGCCTTCTTGAGAACAGCACATTAGGTAAGACCATGATATTGGTACCTGTGTTCTAGGAATGGGCCTTCAAGACTGGAAGCTTCAATAGCACTATAATGTGGGAGCATCATGACTCATCGAGACCCATGCTGATTCCAAACTCCCAGTGAGACTCAGAACTGGACTCGAAGGGCCCCCGCCTCCACCTAAGCTGCATATAATTTAGCCTTCGTAAGCCTGATCCCAGGAGAAGCTCTGCAGTGTGAATGACTCCATATAGTTTTCCTACCTTGAAGCAAAAGGACTGGGTTTTTGTGCCCTTTGTCAGTTAGCCATTGCTGAGGGCTGCCCCTTTTGGGGGAGAGGTAACTTCAGATGCATCTCCTGGCAAGGTAGCCATCATTGCCAGAGAGTAATTCTCTAGAGAAGGCTGAGGCTGTGAACTATTCGAGCCAAAACTCAGAGTACCTGGTGAGGGCTATCTGGGCAAGACACCAAATGAACATGCACCAGAGAAAAGGAAATCAGTTTATTAGATAGTTGTTAAGTAAGAAAAGAACAATCTGGATCCAAACAAGTTATTCCAGAAAAAATGAGGGATGGGCCATGTAATGTGGCAAATGGTACTGATGGAGGTTATGCCTTGCAACCTCCTCCAGTGGCCAGGAGGCCTAAAAGGCCAACTTCTTTGCCTCAAGGCAACTCCTTGGTAAGCTTTTTGCCCTAACTCCCTGTGGGACCAGCCTGAAGTTAGTGCCTAGAGGAGACAGCACACTTGTTTCACTTCCTGCTGTCCTGTCCTGCTTTTCTCACCTCCCTTCTCTGCAGAGCTTTCCCTCAAGGAATCACTTTCTCAATTTCCTGCCTCAGGCTCTGATTCTAGGAAACCCAACTTCAGACTGGAGAGAAGAGAATAAAATGCAGATTTTTTTTTTTTTTTTTAAGGTGGAGTAGGGGTAAAAAGAGAACCAGTAAATTCTGATTTGTTCTCCACCTTGTTGAAGAAACATGTCCATAATTTCTAAAATAGGAAGAAAACGAGCAGGGCAGCAAAGGATATTACATGCAATCAATCAGTAGTTGTCCGCTTTAAGCTCCCAGATACAGCTCTTCACATTCTTTGGTGCTGCCCTGGTCTGAGCCATCTTACCCTTACACTTGAATAATCACGGTTTCCTAATTGGGTTTCTTGCTTCCACTCATCTTCAACCCCATTCCATATAGTCTGTTTGCAACTCAGAGTGATCCTATAAAAACATAAATCAGCTCTAGTTATTCTATTTAAAGTCCTTGAATGGCTTTCCATAGTCTCCAGACTAAAAGTCAAAGTCCTTAAAAGGATTTACAAGTCCTGCATGATTTGGCCCCTGATCACCCTCTCATTTCTCTTATGACTCTAACTTGCTCAGTTGCTCACTCTGCTCAACCATCTTGAAGTTTCTCAAGCATGAGCCCACTTCAAGACCTTTGTACGTATTCTTTTGTCTCTCTGAAAGACTGAATATCTTCATGATTCTGTCCCTTATCTTTTTTGATTTTGCTGAAATGAAACACTTCCAGTTAGACCTTCCCTGATCCACTATATTTAAATTACAAATGCATTCTCATTCTTGCTTTATTTTTCCCATCATACTTTATCAACATCTGACCTTTCTTCTGGTGTCATTTTTATTTATTGGCCCCCACTACAATGTAAAAGTTTGGAAATCATTGTGTATTTTGTTTACTGCAATGTAACTAGGACCTAGAATAGTGTATGGCACATGGTATGTGTTAAGTAAATGGGTTGATTGCTTTGAATGTATCAACCAATATAAGACAAATAATTCAAGGGAAAAATAACTAAAGAGAATAGTCTTTATGAACCAAATAGGGATTTATGGAATGTATACAAAAACAACATTGTAGACAAATAATGGTGTCTAATTAGCATGTCTGAAGGATAATAATTTTTCCTCTTGGAATTTGTTTCCTCTCCAAATGACGCTTTGTGGAAAGTACTCACCAGGTAGATGCTCGTTTGTGTGCCATGAATAAAGATTCTATACTCAAATATTCTTGGGAAATTCTAAATACTAATCCTTTTCTTGGAAACATGCTAGCACTAGTATATTAAAAACTGAAAATATAGCATGAAAATGGCATCTTAAATATTGCTTGAGGGGAAGCAAACTTACTTGTACACAATACTTTTTTCTTTACTTACTTTCAAACATTTCCCACATGACAGTAGCTTATGAATTTATGTACTTCTGTCATACATCATTTCTATGCCCTCAATGATCAGTGGAATCATGTCCGCAAGATGATATAATAGGGTGTTCCTGACTTAACTTCCTCTAATAGATGCACCAAATATACAGCTACACCTGGATGTATTTCCTCTGAGAGAAACCTAGAAACTACTTGAATGACTCCTACACATCAGGTGACTAAAAAATACCAACACTAAAATGGTCAAGAAAAGCTGAGGCAAACTCATGCCATAACCCCACCTCTGGAAAATCCTATTGTAATTTGGAGGGAATCCCCAAATCCCAGTTTCTTTCTGAGAAGTGAAAGATTTTTGATTCTACATCTATGTTAGCTCTGAGAGTTGATGGGGCTCAACAAAGTGAGTCCCACAAGACTATAGTCAACAAAAGAGGTGGTTTATAAATCAGCATACAAGCACCTCCCCAGGCCATTCCCCCAGCAGGCAGACTCAGCACAGAGGAAACAGGCAAAAACAATGCTTCAAGTTTCTCCTTGGAAGAGGTTAAGATTGAATACTCACAAGTAAAGGAAAATATATAGCTAAATTTAGAATAACTTAAGATTGCAATGATGGTTTGTAAGTTGTATAATTCTAGGATAAAAATTAAAAGATCAAGGTATAAAAATAAAAATAGCTACATTAATTTGCTAACTGATACACATTAGAAAAAGATGTAAATTTTGACATTAAAAACATAAAATACGAGGGAGAGTAAAAGTGAAGTTTTGTATGAAATTAAATTTATGTTTTCAACATAAAACTAGACCATTAGGAATTCTATGTATGCCTCTTGATAACCAAAATGCAAAAATGTATAGTAAACACATAAAATAGAAAAAGTGTCAGAGTAGAAAATTATAAAATCATGAAGATAGCAAGAGAGGAAGGTACAAAGGATGTACAAAACATTCAGAAAAGAATTAACAACTGCGATATTAAGTCCATAATAATCACTTTAAATGTAAATGAACTAAAATATTCAATCAAAAGGCACAGAGTAACTGGATGGATTAAAAAAAGAAAGGCCTACCTATATGCTGCCCAGTAGAGTCTCACTTCAGCTTTAAGGACATACACAGAACACAATGGGTTGGAAGAAGATATTCCATACAAATACAGTCATGTGTTGCTTAGTGATGCTTTGATAAATAATGAATTGCACATGTAATGGTAGTCACAATAGGCTATACCAAATAGCTTACATAGGTAGAGGCCGTGCTATTTAGGTTTGTGTAATTATGCTCTATGGTATTTGCATGACACCATGAAAATGGTAGGTGATGAAACTGTCTGTCAATACATTTCTCAGAATATATCCATGTCATTGAGGGATACATATATTTATATATGACAAAATGGACTGTAAATAAAAATCTCCTTCATTCACCCTGGTGGAGTAATTGTTGGGTCAGCTGCCTCCAGAGGATCAAAGTCCACATATATTCCAAGGACACGGGTTCTTGTCCCAGTTCCAACATGAACAACTAAAAATAATTAAAATGAAATAAAGTTCTTCTTGCTCCTCTCTCTTCTTGCCTGCCTGCCTGCTCACCTTCATTCCTGCCTGCACCTTTCCTTTTAAAAAAAATCCCCAAATGTCATTATACAATGAGTAATTATATGCAGCCAATTAATTAAATGGATCAATTAATAAAGCAGATATAGCAATTGTAAATATTTATGTGCTCAACACTGAAGCACCTGAATGTATAAAGCAAATATTTACAGATCTTAAGGGAGACATGACAATATAATATTAGGGGACTTCAATATCCCACTACCAACAATGGATATATTATCCAGATAGCAAATCAGTAAGTAAATATTGAGCACAAATGATATGTTAGGTCACATGGATCTGTCAGACATAGATAGAACATTCAGTTAAAGATTGCGTTCTTCTCAATGCACATGGCAGATTCTCCAGGATACAACGTATCTTAGGCTACTAAATAACTCTTACCAATTTTAAGAAAATTGAATTAATATCCAGTGTCTTTTCCAAACAAAATGGCATAAAGCTAGAAATCAGCTAATGGGAGGAAAACCAGAAAATTCACAAATATATGGAACATAAACAATATGCTCCTAAATAAACAATAGGTCAGAAAACTAGCCAAAGGGAAATTGAAATACATCATGGAAAAAATGAAAATGTAAACACAACAAACCAAATTTACAGTATGGAGTGAAAGTAATTCTAAGTTCATAGCAGTGAATGCCTACATTAAGAAAATCTTAATTAAATTAATCTTAAATTAAAAAATTAATTTCGTATCTCAAGGAATTAGAAAAATAAGAACAAACAAAATCCTGTTAGAAAAAGGAAAAAAGTAACACATCAGAGAAGAAGTAATTGAAACAGAGACCAGGAGGACTATAGAAAAGATCAATGAAATTATGATGTTTTTATAAAAATATCAGTAACATAGACAACCTTTTATCTAGCTCAAGAAAATAAGAGTGTTGACACAAATAAATACAATCACAAATGAAAGCGAAAACATTACAAATGATACCATAGAAATACAAAATATCATGTAAGACTGCTATTAACAATGATATGTCAACAAGTTGGATCACCTAGATGAAAAAGATTAATTCCTAGAAACATAGTCTACCAAGACTGAATTATAAAGAAATAAAACATTTTGAACAAACCAATAATGAATATATTGAGTAAATAATAAAATATTTCCCCAAAAAGAAAAGTCCAGAATCAAATGATTTTGCTGAAATTCTACCAAACATTTAAAGGGTTTATAACAATCATTTTCAACTTCTTCCAAAAAATTAAAGAGGAGAAAACACTTCTAAACTCGTTTTATGAGACCAGTACTTCCAAAAAATTAAAGAGGAGAAACATTTCTAAACTTATTTTATGAGACCAGTACTCTGATACCATGCTCAGGTAATTAGATTACAAGAAAAGAAAATCAGAAACCACTGTCTCTGATAAATGTAGATGCAAAATTCTGGTAAACCACCTGCAATACCACATTAAAGGAGTCATACACCATGATCAAGTGGATTTGTTTCTAGATACAATGATAATTCAATCTATGCATGTCAATAAATGTAATATATCACAACAAATTGAAAGATAAAAATATCATTTCAATAAACACAGAAAAGAGATTTGACAAAAATTCAAAATCGTGAGTTAAAACTGTCAACAAACTAGGTGTAGAAGGAATGTACCTCAACATAATAAAGACCAATATAATAACCCCACAGTTAACATTGTAGTAACTGGTAAAAAGCTGAAAGTTTTTCCTCTAAGATCAGGAACAAGACAAGGATGCCACTTTTGTCACTTCTCAGAGCAACTAGGAAAGAAAAAGATATACAAGCTATTAAAATTGAGAGAAAAAATAAAATTGTATGTGTCTTCTGATGACTTAGTTTTATATCTAAAATACTCTAAAGAATCTACCAAAATATCCTGTTAGAACTTAAAATCAAATTCAATAAAATTGTAGGATATGAAAATAGGATAAGCAGGCATTTTTTTTTTTAAAAAAAAGCATGTGTATGATCACATCACTGGTCATCAGGAGAATGCAAATCAAAAACATGATGAGATCATCATGTCATACATTTTAGGATGTCATAAAAAAGGTCAGAGATAAATGTTGGCAAGGATATGGAGAACCCTTGAACTCTGTTGGTGAGACTACAAATTGATATAGCCATTATGAAAATAGTATGAGTTCCTCAAAAAATTAAAAATAGTTACCATATAGTTCAGCAACACCAGTGCTTAGTATGAATCTAAAGGAAATGAAATAACTACCACAGAGAGACATTTGCATCCTCTCTTCATTGCATCATAATTCACAATAGCCCAGACATGGAAACAACCTAAGTGTCCATCAATTGATAAAGAAAGGACGCGTGAAAACACACACACACACATGAATATTAAAGAAGGAAATCCTGTAAAAATTGCAACAGCTTGGATCAAGATGGAGATCATTATGCTAAAGGAAATGAGTCAAACACAAAGTTTGCATGGTATCACTTATATGTAGAATCTAAAAAGAAAAATTAAAAGATAAGCTTATGGAAACAGAACAGAATAGAATTGATGACCCAGGGACTAAGGTGAGGCGTGAGGGATATGGTGGGTGTTGGTCAAAGGCTTAAAAACTTTCATTTATTCAATGAATAAGCTCTGAGGATATGGTGACAATAGTGAATAAGACAATATTGTACACTTGAAATGTGCTGAGAGTGAATCCTAACCTCACCATCACCACCATCAACAAAAAGTAACTGTGAATTCATAGACGTATTCATTAACTTGACTATGGTAATCACTTTACAATGTACGCATAGCAAATCATCAGATTGTGTCTTTTAAAATGTATTATAGCTTTATCAATTATATAGCAATATGAAAAGTCTGCTAATCACATTAGGACATGCAATGAGACTGGAGAAAGCTCCAAATGAAGGGAGATTGATCAGTTGGATAGTTCCTTGGAGCAGCCTAAAACATCTCTGGACAGCTGGAAATATGGGACCTGTTCGTTCTGTTTTCCACCACTTAGAAATTGGTGAAATGTGCATTATTCCCACTTCTGCTGAAGTTGTAAAAATTAAAGCAAAAATACACTTCCCCCCTTGGTGACAACCTACTATAACTGCATTCTCCACTAATCACTTGTGGCTATTAAATGTTAATTTCCTGTGAATAAAATAAAATGATTCTGTTTCTCACTTTCACCAACGACATCTGAAGTGCCCAATAGCCACATATGACTAATGTGCTGGACTGCACAGATCTTGCCTATTTCCACCATGGAACTTTATGTGTTATAAGCTATGCCCCTAATCCTGAACAGGGACAGCTGCCTGCCTTAAGTCTGTTGTCATTACCAACTGAAATTTCCAAACTTCAAATGCATTCTAAATTCTAAAATATATGACACTGTGCTTTTTGTTGGGAATAAGTGATATACTGTATGTCTAATTTTTTGTCTCTTTAAAATACCTCTCAATGTAATCAGTTTCAGAAAAATCAGAATTCCAAGTATTTTAAAAATAATTGATAAAGAGGAAAATGCTTTAAGTATAGTTTTGGCATAAACAGACATAAAATTTTATTACTGGAATAAAAAATTCTATCCTTAGTGAAAAAAATTTTTTAAAGAATTTTTGTTTGAAGTAGCATTATATTTTTAACTTCTGTGTAATCTCCCACTTTATCTTGCTTCTGGGTAAGTTCTGTCTTATTCAGTATCAGCAAAGAGTACGAAAATATACTGAGGTTTCAAGCTTTTATTATCTCTGAGAATATAATTTATTCACTAAAGCCATGTGGAAAGCATATTTTGTCATATACAATTCATGACATTTCCCTAAACAAAAGCTGAATAGTAGCACCAAAAAAAACAAAACAAAACGAGGATTCACAAACTGTTGTCTTACTCAGCTGATCATGACCACATCAGTAGGAGAAACAACAAAGAGGCACCATGCCCTTGAAAATGTTATCAATTAAAATCCTTTTTTATCTGTTATTGTAACTATTCTTTAAAAAATCCTCTTCACCATCCTCAGCACAGACTTCTTGCAAAATCCACTGTAAATCTGCCCTCTAGTAACAGGAAAATACTAAATATATAGTCCCTTTCTTTTTCTCATGCTTTTGTCTTTAAGAATCTTGCTGACCACAACATATTTTTCATGCTTATTAAATTAAATTACCTCTTTCTATTCAATTCATTCTGTTCTACCACATAATGCAGGATGTAAAATATTCCCAACAATGAGAAACCACAGTTATATATTTTACATACCAAATCTCTTACAAATGCCTTTTGTCTGTATCTTCATTAGCCTAATTTCTTCTATTTTAATGTAATGTATTTCCTCCTTTTTTTATATTTTAATTTATTTTTATTGTAGTAGTTATTCTACACATTAAAATAATTTCCCGTGTTAGTTTTCCCATTTCTTAGATATATTTCAACACATCCTGCCCGCCATCAAATCACCAAGTATTCTTCCCCATTGTCCAGTGGGCTCCACCACTATTTGCCCCCACCTGCTCCATTCCCTTTTTATGACTTCAGTTCTGCTGCAATATTTTCAGGATTGGTTATGTTTCGTCTGTTCCTTTGTTTTATGTAATCACATTCCACCTATGAGTGAGGTCATCTGGTATCTGTCTTTCTTCTTTTGACTTATTTCACTTAGCATAATCCCCTCTAGTTCTGTCCATGTCAACTCAAATGACAGGGTTTCATCTCTTCTGAGGACTGTGTAGTATTTCAATGTATATATCTATATATCTATATATCTATATCTATATCTATATCTATATCTATATCTATATATATATATATACCCCATCTTTATCCACATTCATCTGATGTTGAGCACTTAGGTAGTTTTCAGTTTTTAGCTATTGTTAATAGGGCTGCAATAAACATGGGGAGTAATGTATTTCTTCTTGAGCAGCACTTTAGAAACTGACATTTCTTGGTCAGGCCTTTGGTAAAATGAACATGAATGGAGCCTTAAGATAACTTATATCTCTAATAAATCAAATGTTAGACAAATAAATGTAATATTTTTCAATTTGATCTACAAAAGCTACTTGGGTGTGGCTACATGACTCTTTCTGTGCCTTTGTAGAAAAACATTTAGTGGTTTTAATTACACCTGGTTTTAAGATTTATTATGTGACAGTGAGGTAGTTGCCGGCTAGGGTGAACGTCTGACTCTCCCTTTTCTTTTCTGTGAGAGCAATGATAATACATAGGATTAGACCTACATTAATCCTGTGTGGAATAAATTACTCTCAGTCAGCAGGCCTTGGTGGCACTTGATAAAGACTGACTAGCTAGAGTCTTTCTCAGGATTTTTCACCTGGAACTGTGGGAAAAGACTTAATCATGTCTGTTATTAAGGTGTGAGATACAGTATCTATATCTCTATAATTCAGTATCTCTATATTTCCTGGCACAAGAGTCATGAAAAAATTCAGTCCTAGAAGGAACTAGTCCTATACAAGTTGTTCCTCAGGCCTTTTGCCCTTTATGTGTGGTTAAATATGATATTTAATCCCAATTATCGTCTTCTGTACAAGCATCTTTCAAAATCTGTTCCTTTAACCTTTATTTTTCAAAATTCCTCATATCTTCTTAATAAATTTCTTTTTGCTTAAACATACTTCATTTGGCTTTTACACTTGCAACCAAATTGAGAATACATGTTGACAAGGAACTAATGCCATCTTCGTCTATCTTTTTCTAAGTATTTAGGACAAGGTAACGGATACTCATATTTAATATTAAGCTAGCATTTTATTGACTCTGGATGGTGAAAAGATTCAAAATCACATATCGAAGGAGGTTGAAGGAATTGGAAATTTAATTTTGATGAAAGGAGATGCCACTGGGACAACGATAACCTAATATAAGGTTATTACATTTAAGTATTGGATCGGAGATTTGATTTACAGCAACAGAATGTCACAGCATGAGGAGTGTCATCACAGGAGGAGTATCAAAGTCTGAGGAGTGTCATCACAGGAGGAGTATCATAGTCAGAGGAGTGTCACAGCCAAAGAAGATAGTAATGTGTTGCTTCCATTTGTAGCCCATCTGCAGCTCAGAAGATGCATGCCCAGAAGCTGCTGGAGCAAGCCTTGTGTGTTTTGCTGGGGGGCAAATGAAGCTTTCATCAGTGCAGTTTTGATTGGTAGATAGTTGTCAGGCTGTGGCTGTTTGAATGTCAGTGAACTGGTCTTTGGCTTGCTGTCCTTATTTCATTGGCTCTGGCTCCGATGGACACATATGGGCCTGTCTGACCATGCTGGGCTCCTGGATGTGCCTGAGGGAAGACCCTCAGCTGCCCCAACACAGTCTTTGCGGTGACTCCATGTTTGTTTTTCTTTTTATATTTTTTGCCATTGGTTTAAAAAAAATACTACTTAAAAGGTGTTTTAAAATGATCAAAAGTTCAGCATACTTCCAATGCCTACATTTCTTCTGTAGAATCCTTTTCTAATAGATAACTGACATATTCTTGAGACATCCAGGAATCCATCAAATAGTCCAACAAATAGCCATTGCTTATCCACTATGTGGAAGCCATTATACCAGAAACTTGTGTTTTTGTAACGGAGGAAAGATGTCTCTGCCCTCATGACAATAAAGGTCTCGTTGAGAATTCAGCTACCACTTGAAATATTCCATCCTTAAAGAATTCAGAAAATTATTTCTGGAGACAATGGAAAGAAGCTGTGGGAATATATTATTTGAGTAATTTGAAAATATTAATGAAATGAAGAGATTTTTAGATATATTAGAACATTTTCTGGTCCTGAGATGATGAGAATTAGGACACCCGTGTGTTAAAAAAAAGAATTCAACTAAGTACATTCGAAGATCCAGTTAGCTGAGTCAAAGAATTCATAAATCAGTAGGATCTCATCTTGAAAACAGAGAGATACCCTCAGGGGTTGTATAAGATGGAAGCTTTTGTAGAATGGAGTGTGGGACAAGGAAGTCAGCAGCAAGAGAAAAATGAAATTTCATTAGAGGAAAGTAAGACTTCAGGAGATAACGTCTTCTCATTGACGGAGCCGTGGACACCACTGGCATTCTCCATTGGCAGTGTTCCATTGGCTGGCATGTTGAGCAAGAAGAAAAATCTTCCTTCATGATAAGTAGTAGTGAATGCTCCCTCTACAGGCCTTCCCAGCTCCAGTGTTAGTTAAGGTTTTCCTTAGCAGTGTTCACATATGATGCCAGTGGTTTCCAGTCTTTGGGTTTCAGGCTACAAGAACTCTAAAGAATTCTGTCAGAGGAATCTGTATCTGTTTCAATCACTGAACAAGTAATAGTATTGTTGCTACTGCATAAGTAGCCGTTGACATGCTCATTCATGCATGCACTCATCTGCTCAATATGTTTTGATGATCCACTAGGTTCCAGAGCTGCTCTAATCACAGGGAGAAGAAAAACAGAGTCGACATATCTGGAAAGATTGGGATTCACTGCTTTCTGCTACTCGCAGTACTCAGCTTGACTCGGTGTATGTTTTTATCAGAACAGATGGCAAATCCATGATTCTGGTTTTTGGGGTGGTTGCAAGGAGTCTGGGCTTTCACATGCAAAGTTATTATACACATTATTAAGATATAAATTATACTCTGCAGGCTGTGGGGTACAGGATACTTTTAAATCTTTAAGAATTTTAGCCTGATCTATAGTTGTGAATACAATTTAATTTCATTAAAGCTACATTATTTTGCTATGTTCACACAATAAAGGATTTCTTCTTTTCCTGTGGCAGTTAATTTAAAGTGAAACAGACCTGTTCAAAGAAAAGGAGATATCTGTTTCCATGGCAGTAGCACAGGAAGAGCTCACAAAGAGGAAGACTTCAAAAGCTGCGGTAACCAGTCCTTGAAATTCTGTGATTGCTAATAATCTCAGGAGACCCAGAATATTAGGACATACAGAGAAAAGAAAATATCCATCTCCACTCTTTGTACCTTTCTTTACGTGGTGCTAATATGTGAGGTCAAGACTCTAGAGACCATTAACCAGGTTGCATCCCAACAAGAAGATGAAACTAGTGAATGGCGCTATTTCGCTGCTGTATCATTACAATAGCAGTTTCTTCTCCCAACTTTCCTGGTTATACTGATAAAATCAATAGATAATAGATGATCTTTATTCAGGCTGTGTTAAAAGATAGATTGTGTTCTAGGTTATTAACAGATAAAGCAGGACTAATCAGTATTAATGCACTTTAAAAAAGGATGTGTGAAAAGAAGACAGAGAGTAAGCATGAAAAATGGTAAATATGGAATCAAAGAGGACAATTTTGACCACATTTGTCCAGTGCTCTGTAGAAAATGGACAGAGAATGATTATGAGGAAGAACATTCAATGTAGAGAACCACCACATGATTGTTGCTTATACCTGTATTGTGGAGTAGAGATTTTTCTAATTTGGTTTTAGCATGTCTTGAATGAAATCTTTCTCTTTGCCCTGATTTTTAAAGCAGATTTTTAATTTTTCAACATATCTTTTGGGTAACTTACTGCCAAAAAGCAGACACAAGTATAATATTCATGGGGGAGGTACTTCCTTCATAGTCAATTAATATGTTTCATGGGGTTAAAATTTGAACCAGTGCTTGTTAGTCACAATTTGTACTCTAAGTTAGCAAATGACGTCTTCTGATTTGTATATGCTTTATTGAGAATTTGAGTCAGCCAGCTCAGACTTGTGGATAAAAGCAGCATTAGGAAAGGAGACTACAACCTTAGACAATGGTGCCATCTCATGAGACTCTGCCTAAGCAACTACTTCTTAACCCCAGGAAATTCTCTTCCATTTACTTTCAAAGTGATTCTTTGATCTAGAGAAAAGTCAGATTATTGCAAGTGAAAGAGTAGTCTCCCTTAGTTACTTGCCAAAAACAAAACTAAAAGAAAAAATAAAGTCCTTTATCCAGAGAAATGATTTTATCTCCAGCCTATGAAAATCTGAATCTGATATCTACACATAGATGTTTCACATCTATAGTACATATCTCACCAAAGAGAAATGAATTTTTGCCTTATAGATTCAATTTAAAATTCCCATATTTTAAACATGTGTCTTTAATGAACTTGAGGCATTTTGTTGTTCACACTCTAAATGGTCTCATTAGGGAATTAGGAACAAGGAGGGAAAATGTTTTGAAGATCTTTCTCATCTTTAGTCACTTGCAAATCTGGCCCAAGTTATATTGGACATAACAGTCTAGCTATAAACTAAACTCTAGCCGTGACAAGATACATTGGATATCGTGATACATCTGTCAGTGCCTTTTATGTGTTTTTAATTGATTTGATTCAAGAAATATTGCATTGTAACATTAACTAGCTTTAAGGCACACATGATAGTAAATATACATCTGTATACAGTATAGTAAATTTACCACTATTTCCTTCTTTCCTTCACTATAGAATCACCTTTGCACTGTTTGCCGCCCCCCCCCCCCCCCCC